>JANAVB010031617.1:51705912-52043970 GCA_029216955.1 Iris pallida
TGAGTAAAATTGAAACCCTCAAAGTTGGCAGAATTCAAAGTGGCAGATTCATTGGTATTAATGGCATAAAATGACAGTAGTTGGAGAGTTTGTTCTCGTCTTACTTAGCTTTACTTGAGAAGGGGCATATGCATTGGTATTAATACAAATTAATTGAATTGAATTCGAAGTAACTGCCACTTGCACATGAGTCCGAGTTGTTCCTTGCCTATAAATGGCAGTAGTGTAGGGAGAGTTTGTTCTCGTCTCACTTAGCTTTTCTTGTGGAGATGGACTCTACCGATCCCCCCTTGGCAAGACGCTTTCCTCTTGGTTTTCGATCTCCTTCGAAGAAGCTTTGGTGGTGAAGTCCTTCAGAAGACTGAGATGTGCCTAGTGGACTGTCCGTGTTCGTGCACTTCATCGACTGTGTGCCATGATGTTGGTTTCTGGAAGAGCCCCAGGGTTTGGGTTGATTGCCAACCCACACTCTGTCGAAGCGCCCGCACGTTGATTCGCTCGGACTATGCATGTGTTCCTTTGCCTCAAGGAGTTCCTCTCTCAAGCTCCTCCTTGGGATGTTGACGATGAAGTGATTTGCTCTAAAGATGCACGGTGTTATGTTCGTGCACTTCATCAGAAGTCTGAGATGTGCCGAGTTTTCGTGTTGTGCACTTCATCGACTGTGCCATGATGTTGGTTACTGGGTCCAGGATCGCCGCGGCCCAGTTTTTGTTATGCTCCGACGATGCACGATGAAGTGATTTGCCTCAAGGAGTCATCCAACGGTTCCTATGCTCTGACGATGCACGATGAAGTGATTTGCCTCAAGGAATTCCTTTGCCTCAATGAGTTCCATTGCTCTGACGATGCACGATGAACTGAATTCACTTCATCGTGCATCGTCAGAGGAATGGAACTCCTTGAGGCAAAGGAATTCCTTGAGGCAAATCACTTCATCGTGTCATCAGAGCATAGGAACCTTTGGATGACTCCTTGAAGCAAATCACTTCATCGTGCATCGTCAGAGCAAGAGCAAGATGAATTCCTTGAGGCACAGGAACAGAAGCAAAGGAATTCCTTGAGAGCAAAGGACCTTGCAAAGGAATTCCTTGAGGCAGAGCACCTTACAAAGGAATTCACTTCATCCTGGAGATGGACTCTACCGATCCCGCCTTGGCAAGACTCTTTTGTTGGTTACTGGAAGAGCCACAGGGTTTGGGTTGAAGCGCTCGCACTTTGATTCGCTCTGACTATGCATGGAGTTCTTTGTTCAGGGAGTTCCATTGCTCTGACTATGCACGCAGTTCCTTTGTTCAGGGAGTTCATTGCTCTGACGATGCACGATGAAGTAATTTGCATCAAGGAATTCCTTTGCCTCAAGGAGTTCATTGCTCTGCGATGCCCGCATGCAGCTCACATTCAACTTTTTTCTTGATAGTAGGATTTTATGTAGTAGTTCAGACTTTCATATAAATAAAAGTCAAACTTTTATGGTTTTCACAATGTAAATGTAACTCAAAATGATTTTATTATAAAAGACAGAGCAGAGCAGACATTATAAAAGACATAAGTTCCTTGCCCATTACATAATTACGTTATTCTTTTACAATGTCATTAGGTTGGTGGTGTTACATATTCTCTTGAAAGCAAATTCTTAGCCCATACCAACCTCATCATTGTAGTCTTCTTAGCCCATACCAACCTCGTCATATTCTCCAAGCTCATCTCATTCTCTTTTCAAACTAAACGGAGAATAACATTCTCCGTTTCAAAAGACACGGAGAACGTCATTCTCCGTTTAAATAAAAACGGAGAATGAACATTTTAATGTGTTTTACCACTGGGAATGTTATTCTCCGTTTCAAGTTAGACGGAGAATGTTATTCTCCGTTCGAAATAAACGGTGAATAGAATGTCAAACGTTTTAATTTAAACGGAAAGTTATTCTCCGTTTATATAAACGGAGAATGCCATTCTCCGTTCCAAATAAAAGGGAATATAATCGAAGGGGCAGATTCATTGGTATTAATGGCATATAAATGCAGAATTCATTGGTATTAATGGCATATAAATGGCAGATTCATTGGTATAATGGCATATTAATGGCATATAAATGCCATTTCTGTTCCAATTGGGCGCGACAGTACACGGAGAATGGTGTTCACTTGGCAGAATTCGAAGGGGCAGATTCATTGGTATTAATGCATATAAATGGCAGTAGTTGGGAGATTTCGTTCTAGTCTTACTTAGCTTTACTTAGAAGGGGCAGATGTATTGGTATTAATGCAAATTAATTGAATAGAATTCGAAGTGACTGCCACTTGGCGCATGAGTTGAGTTGTTCCTTGCCTATAAATGGCAGTAGTTGGGAGACTTTGTTCTCGTCTTACTTAGCTTTACTTGAGAAGGGGCAGATGCATTGGTATTGATGCAAATTAATTGAATTGAATTCGAAGTGACTCCACTTGGCGCATGAGTCCGAGTTGTTCCTTGCCTATAAATGGCAGTAGTGTAGGAGAGTTTGTTCTCGTCTCACTTAGCTTTTCTTGTGGAGATGGACTCTACCGATCCCCCGCCTTGCAAGACGCTTTCCTCTTGGTTGTCGATCTCCTCTTCGAAGAAGCTTTGGTGGTGAAGTCCTTCAGAAGACTGAGATGTGCCTAGTGGACTGTCCGTGTTCGTGCACTTCATCGACTGTGTGCCATGATGTTGGTTTCTGGAAGAGCCCCAGGGTTTGGGTTGATTGCCAACCCACACTTGTCGAAGCGCCCGCTCGTTGATTCGCTCGGACTATGCACGGTGTTCCTTTGCCTCAAGGATTCCTCTCTCAAGCTCCTCCTTGGGACGTTGACGATGAAGTGATTTGCCTCAAGAATTCCTTTGCCTCAGGGCGTTCCATTCTCTGACGATGCACGATGAACTGAATTCACGTCATCGTGCATCGTCAGAGGAATGGAACTCCTTGAGGCAAATCACTTCATCGTGCATCGTCAGAGCATAGGAACCGTTGGATGACTCCTTGAGGTAAATCACTTCATCGTGCATCGTCAGAGCAAGAGCAAGAGGAATTCCTTGAGGCACAGGAACAGAAGCAAAGAATTCCTTGGCACTCAAGGAGTTCCTTTGACCACAGGGAATGTTATTCTCCGTTTCAAGGTACACGGAGAATTCTGTTCTCCGTTCCGAAATAAACGGTGAATAGAATCCTCAATCGTTTTAATTTAAACGGAAAGTATTCTCCGTTTCAAGTTAAACGGAGAATAGCATTTCTCAATCGTTTTAATACTGGGAATGGTATTCGCCGTCTAATTCAAAACGGATAATAGCATTCTCCGTTTCAAATGACACGGAGAATGTCATTCTCGTCTTATTCAACTTTTTCTTTGGTAGTAGGATTTTATGTAGTAGTTCAGACTTTCATATGTAAATAAAAGTCAAACTTTTCGTGGTTTTGACAATGTAAATGTAATTCAAAAATGATTTTATAAAAGACAGAGCTTATAAAAGACAGAAGTTCCTTGCCCAATTACATAATTATATTGTTTTACAATGTCATTGCTTGGTTCGTGTTACATATTTGCTTGAAAGCAACTTCTTAGCCCATACCAACCTCATCATTGTAATCTCCTGGTGAGTTTCATCGTCATTTCCTCCGGTATTTCGAAGGGAGTAGTCATCAACATATTCATATAATACGCCGTGTACAAGAGGCAGTTGGGTGCCCGTTGTTGTGGGCAATTTGGAGAACAATTCAGCACTTTGCTCTCATACTCCATCTTCCGGGCATCTCTCCCTCATCATATCAACTTTTCTCCTGACGATAGGCTCTAAGGTCTTCTTCATTAATTCTGCATCCACCTTGCACTTTTCGTACGTGGTTTGCCTCAAGGAGTTGTAGTGTGTCCAGTAGGAGATAAAGTTGAATGTGAGCAGAGTATATGTTGATGGTAAATTAAAGAGTGGGATGAATAGCAACTCTATGTCGTCCTCCAAACCCATGACGAAGTCTACTACATCTGTTTGGAAGTCTTCAAGGGCGCCGAATTTTGCGTCTGGTTCAGTGGCACGTTCAACGATGTTCTGTTTCCAAAAAAAAACACAATATCATGAGTAATTTTTTCTGTCATTTTTCATCGGTGTACACATGAATATGGATTTTTCTGTTTGGATTCTTACCAATGTGTGGGGCATCAAGAATGCAGACCACTTATGTTTCAATGTTTGGGGCCCGCTTTTGCTTCTGGATCAATGGCACGTCCTTTGAACTAGACGGGGCACACCTTCTTTTAATGTCTTGAATTTCTCTCAGCTTCCTTATTATTAGGTTCAGTATGCCAGCCTCCATGTCTTCATAGTTGAGTATGTCTTGCAGGTCTATTGCCGACAGCTGGACTGTAACTTCATTTTCACCCTCTTTCGCGCAAAAATAAGTATACAATATCACTGCACATAAATTTAGTTTAGATTAAATTAATAAAGATAGATTCTCATTACATAATTGTGAAAAAAGTCTAGAAAAAACAAAAGAAAAAAAGGGTTCAGAATACATACTCTGGACACTTTTTGGGAATTACGATGTCGATGTATTGCTTCTTCAGCTCTTCATCCGCATCTTTCCAAAGTAAGAGTTCATCGCATTCCCTTAGTATGACACGGTTCTTCTTTAATTCAGCCATTTTGGCGTCTCCTCCGGATTTGGAGCGGCATTAATCTTCGCTTTTTATTAGCCTCTCCAACTGTATTCTTTTCCAAGGGAGTAACATCTTCAACGGCTAATGGCGCTGATGGTTTTCTGAACCTCTTTCCCCCGATCCTCTCTTTTTGGCTTCTTTTGGAGCAGCAAGTTCAGCAGCTGCTTGAATCTCCTGACGCTGCAATGCTACAACCATGGCTTCGAGATCAACGATTTTCCATCCTTTTCAATGGCTTCAATATTAACGATTCAACTTTATTTTGAAGCTCCCTTTTCTCCTCAACGAGCCTTTTATTTGTTTCTCTGAGTTGCTCGGTTGTTTGCACTGAAATAAAACAAAAACAATAATGAATATGATGTGAATCTAACACGGAGAATGACATTCCGTGTAATATAATACGGAGAATAGCATTCTCCGTTTGGAATTACACGGAGAATAACCTTCCCAGTATCGAAATGATAGAGAATAGCAATTATCCGTTTCAAATAACACGGAGAATGCCATTCTCCGTGTTATAATACACGGAGAATAGCCATTCTCCTGGAAGATTACAAATCAGAAATTTGAAATAGAAAAGATTTTACCTTGTGCATGTAGCTCTGCAATAAGAACAAATTCTGCTTTCTCAAATCCTCCGTTCATGCACAGAGCCCTCCATCACAACGTTGACTGCACGTTGTTGCGCTTCTTCTGCCTCGAGCTCTTTCAGCTTTTCTTTGAGTATGGCATTCTCAAGGTTGGCTGCACGTAACTGCGCTCCTTGTGCCTCCATCTCTTTTAACTTTTCTTTGAGTTCTTCATTCTGCGCAAGAATATCAAATGTCTTCTCAAATCCTCCAGTTCATGCACAGAGCCCTCCATCACAACGTTGACTGCACGTTGTTGCGTTCTTCTGCTCGAGCTCTTTCAGCTTTTCTTTGAGTATGGCATTCTCAAGGTTGGCTGCACGTAACTGCGCTCCTTGTGCCTCCATCTCTTTTAACTTTTCTTTGAGTTCTTCATTCTGCCAAGAATATCAGAATGATGTCTTCTCAAATCCTCCAATTCCTTTGCTGAGTCGTCCATCACAGCGCCATTTCATGATGCTGTGGTATCCGTTGTTCATCAAAATTATCCCCACCTGCTTCTTGGTGTTCTTCCTCTCCCTCTTTTCAACTTCTTCTAGGTGGCTCATCTTCTTTGTGCCCTTCTTCTTCCCAACAGGTATAACCAGATCTTCAATATCATCTTCGATCTCATTTTGTTGTGATATTCGGCCTTGAGGAAGTTTGAGATTTCGTACCCATTCATGTGAAAAATCTTGGGTAATCAGGAATTGGGGCGAACTTCCTTTCCACAAATTTACTATTTCTGCAAACCAATAGAGGAAGTATATTGTGCAACCTTCCAATTTGTGGAAAGCCATTGAGTAATCCCCCGTTCAGTTTTGCTTCTACTCCTCTTTATGCTATCCATTACATATGCCAGGATTAACCTTGGCCAGCATATACTTGATGACGTCCACACTGTCTACCAAGGCCAAGAATCTGTACGGCAAATTTGAACCGCCAGACTTTGTGAAGAATACTGTTTGGCACAAGTGGAAGATTATTAGCTTGGCCAAATCATCTGGATTAACAGTTATCTCCGCCACGAAGCCGTCGTAACAATTCAAAGAACTTGTCTCTCACTTCCTTATTCGTGACTTCTGCGTGTTTGCCCTTAGAATTAGCCAGCAATCTTGTGAAGTGATCTCTACACAGGCTCAATGATGCTGGTGGTGTGGGGCTGTTGTTTTTCCTTTATCAATCTTCTGTAAAAAACATCATTATCGCTTTCTTCATTCAGCGGTAGACCGAAGATGACTGCCATATCGTCGACGCTTGGCGCAATTTTAACAGTGGTGCTCAATTCAAAGCACCCGACGCCATCTTCTTCTTCTGTGTAACTTGCAATTAAATTCTCAAGCCCTTCCGTTACCTTGGCCAATTCGGAGACGTGGACTCTGTTTTGGTAGAAAATCTCGACAAAATTCCAGAAACCGGTATTCTTCAAGGAATCAATAACTGGCTCAGGTAAACGGCCAACATCTTGATTGACCTCCTCCATAAGATTTAGCATTGGCTTGAAGGTAGAACGAAAAGTCTTGAATCCTTATTCCTGACAGATTTTTTTCTACAAAACAAAAAAAACAAAAAATTAGGTCGGAGAATGGCCATTCTTATGGGTTTTAACACTGGGAATGACATTCTCCGTGTAAACTAACACGGAGAATGTCATTCTCCGTTTCAAATGACACGGAGAATGTCATTCTCCGTTTAAAATAAAACGGAGAATGAACATTCTAATGTGTTTTAACACTGGGAATGTTATTCTCCGTTTCAAGTTAGACGGAGAATTCCATTCTCCGTTCCAAATTAAACGGCGAATAGAATCCTCAATCGTTTTAACACTGGGAATGCTATTCTCGTGTAATTGGAAACGGAGAATGCTATTCTCCGTTTGTAAAAACACGAAGAATAGCATTCTCTTTCGTTTTAACTCTTGTAATGCCATACTACGTTTAATTTAACACGGAGAATAGAATTCTCCGTTTCAAATTAAACGGAGAATAGCATTCTCCGTTTAAATTAACACGGAGAATAGCATTCTCATGTGTTTTAACACTGAGAATGCCATTCTCCGTTAAAGTAAACGGAGAATGATATTATTGATTTAATTTAGACGGAGAATGGCATTCCAAGTGTAATTTGACAGGGAGAATGAACATTCAAATGCATTTTATGACGGAGAATGTCATTCTCCGTGTAATATATACAGAATTTGCGAACATAAACTCAAAGTTATACCTTCTGTTTGCACTTCTTCTTGCACTTCTTTTTGTTTAGCAACTTTTTCTTTTCTTCTGTAAACTTTCTTAGAATAGGGTTTCGGTTGTTCTCCGTCTTTCCCTTTTGGATTTTCTGTAACTGGTGCATCTTCTCTAATTGGTGATGCTGGGTGATGATTCTGCCGCTGATGCCGACATGGTGTGAAGATTGCGAATGGGAGGAAGGTTTGAAGATTTTGGAGGAGAATGACCTAGGTTTGAGTACAGAGTGGAGTATGGAAGAAGAGGAAGAATCGAAACGGTTTCTTTTTTTTTTTGTAATAAAAGGGTTCGGGGTGTTTTGAATTAATTAGAAGGGCAAAAATGTCATTCGATGGAAGGGTAAAAAGAATCAAACCGTTTGGACTCCTTTCTGCTTAATTATATTAATTTGAAGGGCAAAAATGATTCTGCTTAATCAAAAAGAATCGAAGCCGTTTGGAAAAATGTCATTACAACTCAACAAAACAAATGAACATAATACATTAGATATAAAAGAAGAAAAAAAATCATCTTCCATATTCAATCATTTCAGATTGGACTCCTTTTAGTACTTCATTGTGCTCTGAAGTTGTAATCCATTCAGCATTTGCGTCTTTCCATTCCCGCATCAAACTGCATATAACAAACATAACATCAAAAATATTGCTCTAAAAAGTGTAAGTTTTTGACGACATATTTTCAGACTTACATTGAGAGAACGGTAGTCTAGACTACATCGGTCTTTCATGAATGCAATTACAAAAATCCACAATCAACAAAATTGCCTTGGGGGAACATAAGAACGACTTTTATTGCAAAAGTAGAAAAGCTGAACCTAGCATCTCTCAACTTCAAAATCTCTTCTTCGAGAAAGAGATCCAAATTTGAAAGCTACAATTACCAGAATACAATATGTATTAGTATACCGCGTATCTTGTACCCAATTCATAAAAATTGATGAATATGAGCTTACTATTTCTTTTATGACTGTTTTGTTTTGAATCGGATCATCTTTAGATGCAAGTGAGTCCCAAATTTCAACAGTCCTTGTTTTAACCAGAACTCTTGCAAGAGTATAGTGTTCGTCCAAAAGAATGGGTATGTATATCTGAATCAGGATTAATTAGGTAAAACAAATTAGTAAATTTTCAGAAAATTAGGATTAATATTTAAACAGAAATACATTAATACCTCGTTACAAGTGCTTAAAGATCCATGTAATCCTGAAAATATTTGTACTTCTTCCATATTTCATGAAGCTTTTTTCGGATGTAGGTAACGTTTCTACATACACATCAATTAATACATTACGAAGGACAAACAAACGAGAAAATTGTTAATGCATATGCATTGAAGAATAAAATGCTCACTCACCGATATCCTTATTGGTAAAAACCATACATTAGCTTTATTGGAGGTTCTTTTCCGTTCCTCCGCGGTGAGAAGAGCAGAGACAATGCCTACAATCTGAATAAATCATTAAAAATGTCAGCGATGGAATCGAAGTAAACATAGATGGCATCTAAGAAGAAATACTATCTATACATACCCCATTTTAATTCTCGTTAAAGGAGCTAAGGTCTTCATCTCAAACCGAGACACATAGATTTTGTTGCAAGATGATATTATTTCTCTAAGAAAAGAAACGAATAAATTAGGAGAAAAAACTGTTGGAATTAAATCAAAACTCATATTACTTACTCGTCAGGTCTATCATCGGCAAAAATATAGTCGTAATAACTCGAAGAACCACTAGTACAATTGCTAGGCTTCGAGGTTGAACCCCTTGTTAAACTTTTCGATGGTGTGACCGGATCTAAATTTCACGCATTCTTTTCGAAGAACTGCTAAAGTCAGTTTCTTCTGTAGGACACAATGCGAGAATTCGGTCCAATGCTTTACTACGATTCTGTAGCACCACGTCCTCCTCATCGGAAGATTCAACGGAAACCACCTTCACATTATTAAATACTCCAGATGAAGATGCCTCCTTCAAAGCTGGAGATTCTTCAATCTTCTCCAAACGCGAGAGAAATTCATTTGTTCAATTTGTATTGAACCAAGCTTAGAATTGATCGATGCAACATCAGCTGAAATCGTCGACAGTTGTTGTTCAATCCTGCGCAACATACGCGGAATGAAGGTTTCATTTGGAGCTGGCAACCAATCTTCTACGTCTTCTACATTTTCCACCACACGAGTAGACATCTTGAGAACAAGAAAACTATTGTATTTCAGACAACTATTCTATGTATTTCAGAATGAATAATAGTACTATGAAACAAGAAAACTATTGTATATATAGCAAGAGAGAAGTACAAAAAGTGAGGAAGATGGAAAGACAATAAATTTGAGACTAGCAAACAATCTACTAGCCGTTTGATTGAGGAGGGCTCGAGGAAGATTCTACTAGCCGTTTGAAAAGTACAAAAGGTTATCATGATCAACTTCAATTAAGGAACTCTATAAGAGGTTTAATTCCGTTTGATTGAGGAACTCGACGAAGTCCGCCGCGAACCGAACTTCTTCTTCTTTCCTTCTTCACCTGTTTCTCCTTCCACCACCACCATGGCCTGTAGCTTTATAACAAAAATATTAAATTGTTAGATGAAACAAAAAAACTAATTACGGAAAGATTACTAAATCAAAATCAAACAGAACACATATTCAGAAAACATGAGATTAAAGATGAAAGTGTCACAGAAGCAACACCACAATTTTACAACAACTAAGCAGACTCTGCTAAGCAATAACTAAAATTAGGGATTGTCCTCCTTGGATTTAATTTACAAAAGAAGAGATTTGAGAGAACGAGCGAGCTTTTTTTCCTAAATGTACCATTCTCGTCCTAAATGTACCATTCTCCGTCCTAAATGTACCATTCGTCGTGGTGTCATCATCTAGATCGCCAGCGGCGGTGGTGTCGTCTACATCGCCTACAGACCTGGACACACTGTGTCCTTGGATTGTGTCCTCCTTGGATTTAATTTACACAAAGAAGAGATTTGAGAGAACGAGCTTTTATCGGCTTCCTAAATGTACCATTCTCCGTCCTAAATATACCATTCGTCGTCAGTGTCACCATCTGGATCGCCAGCGACGGTGGTGTCGTCGTCTACATAATCTACAGACCTGGACAATGTGTCCTTCCTTTCCGGCCGACACACAATTATTGTTTTATATACGTAGTTGCACAAAATATTAAATTACATGGACGAAAGAGAAAGTAAATATGAGTTAATTTAGGGTGTTCATTGAAAAATTGCATTGAAGAATGACCTGCTATAGCAAGTTAACAAGAGGTCAAAAGTCAAAAAAACATTAAATGATGTCTCCTGTATTATTTCATCTGAATTTAATCTGAACCGTTGGATTAACATCCAACGGTCCAGATTTGATGTATCGATACATCCAAAAGGGGGATGTATTATAGAATTTTCCATATATAATATTATATTTTTATATATATATATATTATATATTTATATATATATATATATATATATATATATATATATATATATATATAAGGGTGGATGTATATACATACACCCTTTTTGGATGTATCGATACATCCGAAATCTGGACCGTTGGATGTTAATCCAACGGTTCAGATTAAATTCAGATGAAAATACAGGAGTTATTTAATGCTTTTTGACTTTTGACCTCTTGTTAACTTGCTATAGCAGGTCATTCTTCAATACAATTTTTCAATGAACACCTTAAATTAACTCATATTTACTTTCTCTTTCGTCCATGTAATTTAATATTTTGTGCAACTACGTATATAAACAATAATTGTGTGTCGGCCGGAAAGGAAGGATCGATACATATATGTTCCATATATAGATATATATATATATATATATATATATATTATATATATAATATATATATATATTCATCCACCCTTTTTGGATGTATCGATACATCCACACTAAAAAAAAAACATATGTATATATATATATATATATATATATATATATATATATATCTATATATATATATATATATATATGTATATGTATATATATATATATATATATATATATATATATATATATATATTTATAATGTATATATATATTTTTATAATGTATATATTATAATTATATATATATATATATTATATATATATTATATATATATATATATAAATAAAATATATATATATATATATATATATATATATATATATTATATATATATATATAATATATATATATACCCCCTCTTTATTAATCAAGGCTCAAAATGTCGAAGCCTGACGCGTATACAAGACCGGACTGTACAAGTATACCACCCAAATGAAAAGGAGGGAAAACGCTGAAACGCCGAGGATTAGGGCTGTGGAAGCCAGAATAAGGATGGGCTGTGGGAGCACAGAGTGCTCCTTTTACGACATTGGCGGAAGATCTCACGGATGAGCTGGTCAGCTGAGTATTGATGATCTTCGTATCTAGCCTTATTGCGATTCTTCCAAATCGCCCAAGTGGCGGCTGCTGCGACGATCTGGTGGCCGTGGGACGCTCTTCCCAGTAGGCCGCTAGATCGTGGAAGCATCCGTCCACTTGCTCCAATCTGTAGGTTTGGCTGAGGATCCTCCATACCCTGCCTGGCAGGCTGTCTTGGCAGAAGATGTGGTCGATAGTCTCGATCTGGCGATCTGAGCAGCAATTACAAGCGGAAAACTGATCCCTATAGTGTTGAGGATATCGTCGGTAGGCAGTTTCTTTCTCATGATCCTCCACAGGAGGAAGGACCATTTCTTGGGGATGCAGGAGTGCCAGTATTGATTGAGGGCTGCTGCGGCCCCGTACCGCGGATAACTAATCTCGCTGATTTCACCGACAAAGCCCCGGAGGCCTTGCGCGTCCATCTCAGAGCGTCAGCCTCGCTGTCGATCTTCAATCCGCTCGCTTGAATGATCTCTACCGTGTTGTTGCCTGCCCATTCGTGAATCTTGTCCCAGTTCCAGTCTTCGCTAATGTTGTTCCACAAGTCTCTAATTCTGCTGTCCGTGGGGATCTCCGTGCGCCGCGTTATCAGGCTATCCCTATCCATCGCTCCCTGAAAGGGTCCGACCCACCGTCCCCCAATTGAAGTCTCATCTTTGGTTCGGCTAGGTCACGTCCGCTAGGATACGATGCCAAGCCGCTGATGCTCTGCAGTTGGTAATGGCCTCGGATGGGTGGGTATGCTTGAAATACCTGTTCTTCATAAATCTGGTCCATAAATTCTCGTGCGTACGAAGTTTCCACCACAGTTTCATCGAGAAAGCTTTCACGATGTGAATGAGTTTGGTAAATCCCAATCCCCCTCCTCTGTGGGTTGAGCCATGGAATCCCAGCTAGCCCAGTGATGTTTGTTAATGCCATTGCAATGCCCCCAGAAGAAATTATAAAAGATCTGCTCGATTGACGAAAGAACCTTCAAAGGCGGGAGCACGCAGCTAAGGTGTAGATGGGAATAGAGGTGAGCACATGATTGATAAGGAATCTTGCAAGCTGGGATAAAGTAGCGTTATGCCACCCGGCAAGTTTGTTCCTGATGCGAGTGATCTGGGACTCAAATATACCGGAGTTTGATTTACCATACAGTAGGGGGCAACCCAGATAGTTGAACGGGGGATGATTAACGGAGAAGCCCGTTAAGTGGGCGAGTCTATTTGCGTGCTCTCTTTTGATATTGTGGTGGGCATATATATATATATTATATATATATATATATATATAATTTTTTTTTAATATATCTATATATTATATATATATATATATATATTTTAATATATAATAAATATATATATATATGTAAAATATATATATATATAAAATATATATATTATATATTGCAAATATATATATATATATATATAAAAAAAAAAATATATATATATATATATATATATATATATATATATATATATATATATGTATATATATAAATATATATATATATATATAAAATATATATATATATATAATATATATATATATATATATAATATAATTATATATTAATAAATATATAAAATAATATTAGATATATATATATATATATATATTTTTTTTATATATTGCAAAATATATATATATATATATATATATATATATATATATATATATATATATATATTAAATATATATATATTAATATATATACATCTATCAAAATTCAAACCATGAAAGAGAAAGATTCTCTAGGAAACATATGGTAATATATGATTTCTGAAAATGAGGTCAATTGCTAGGATTTCAAATAAGGTCAATATTTAAACAAATCACGATAACTTTCGGTAGAGTTATCAATGGCAATAAGGGCAAAACATGGTATAATATGGACATAGTCTCAATAGTATCCAGAAACCATACATATCTGAAGTTAATTCGCTTAGAGTTCATGTCCCGCCAGTGTAGTGTACATCTGGCAGCAATAAACCTTTGGTTCCATGACTCAAAATAATAGATATTATCGAATATTCTATCAACTTTATAATTTTGTCGAACAACTCAAGAGAAGAATATTATGAATTTAGGACATAGTCTCAATAATAAAGAACCTATAAATACCCAAATTACTTCAACTTAGAGCCCATGCCTCGCCAGTGCGCAGCTAGCTGTAGTGGACCCGCAGTCTCCATAATCCAAATAAATGACTACAGTGTGCATCTTGTTAGGGTTATATACTAAAAGCATCACTTTTGTATTAACTTTATTTTCTTAAATTTTGAAAAAAATTATATGGGCAAATGTTTGCATATTGTATTTGTTGCAAGTGTCTGATATTCTATATTGTAGATAATATGGTGTATGCTATCACACAAAGATTATATTATCAGTTCCCTATGGAATATATAAATAGTTCACAACCTAGATGGACTTGGACAATCCATAGGAAATGTTGTAGTATAATCTGGTATTAGTCTGTCTTGACTATAGGTTTATACTAGTACACTTGGTGTGTATTGAACAGGACCACTTAAGGTTATTCTCTTTGTACTGACTACATAAGAGAACAAACACCTCTGTTATTATGGATGCTTGTGCACTTAATCCGAATATAATAACAGACATGTATATACATGTGTATTACTTTGACTGATAAAAGAGTAAGATTTATTATAGGTCAACAACCTCTATGAATTGGGTAATAACATTATATATGATGGGCTGTTGATTATAAAAGGAATCCATATCCCGATACGTCGGGTTGATGATGTCCCCTTAAGGCTTATAAGTATTGTCATGTAAATCCTACAGGTGGATTATATCTGACATGACAAATAAAGTTGAGTGGTACTACTTAAGAATAAACGATGTCGATCAATATTGTTGTCAGTACTTAATTTGATTGACGGACATTCGATATCTTAACATGGAAAGCCAAACGAGCATATAATAAAAGGAGCCCACAATCATAATTTGGGATTAGAAAGGTAGTGCTAATAGCTCTTTAGTGGACCGAGCTATAGTTAATGGGCTTGGGTTGTGTGTTTGGGCTGAACACGGGATACCCAGATCCGTTAGGAGATCTAACCCTAATTTTTCTTCATGGTCCCTGTCGTAGCCTTATATGTCATCTATTCTCTGGCCGTCAAGATCTGATAAAAATAGAAGCTTTCTCTAAATTCTTGATTCACGTAAGGAGAGAAAGGGAGGGCTGCCAAGGAGAACAAAAGGTTGGGAGATCGTCGCCCACACGATGTCCAACCTGAGGAAGGAATACGTGCAGAAGATCTTGGGGTCGTGACTGCTCGGGATTGCTGAAAAGTGTCTTCTTCTTCCCGTCGTAGATATTCGTGAACCCTAGTTCCGCTATGAAGGGTTAGAACACGTCTTAGATCTGTTAAACTTCCATCGATCAATACGCACACCAAACTAGGGGTCTTGGGAATCCCCAGTTTTACCACATCTCCCACATCTCCCACGCTATAGTAGGTCGTCGAATATTTTTTTCAACTTTATCCATAGGAATTTCAAAGGAGTTTATTCAAATAAGCTCTAAAAGTCCTAATCATGATAGAAAGTGAAGTAATTATCTATTCTTTAGAAAACAAAGAGGTTTTTCAGGGCAATATCTGTCCTGTAGATATTTGATCTTTAAGAATCAAGGAGTCAATTACCAATAGAGGAAAAATGACTAAAATTAAGAGCAGTTTCTGCTCTCCGACCTTTCCCTATTCAATGGATTGAAGATATAAACTTATGGATTTGATTAGACTTGACTCTGACTAATAGTACGACTTCAAGTTGAGTGGAAGAACTAGTGGAAATATTTCTAAAGAATTACTTTAGGAATAATGACCTATACCAGAATTATTTTGAGGAAAATAATTCCTCGTGGTCAATAAAATGTTTGGAGAACTAGATAGGTAAATTGGGCTAAGTAGTTAGTCTAGGAGCTCTATGGAATATTTGAATTGGTCAAAGAAAGTCAATCGAAGTAGTATAGCTGGATCAACAAAGGAATTTGATGGCAATGAAAAAAATTAGTCATTGATAAGAGGTTTGCTAAAAGAGGGGTCAAAACTTCTAAAATGGTAATTGGCCTAGAACCTATAGAATTTTAGAAACTAATAGAGATATGAAAATGATACTTAGAAAATACAGTTAGTACACATACATAATCATACAATCGGCCTAAGCTGTGATTGATCATTCGTATATGTAACGCCCCAGAACTAGAATACTGGAGAGCGGGGGCGTACATAGCCAGCTACGTATATTGAAGTTCATCCCACCTCGCTATACGGTCACGGCTGTCTAGATACATGAGGGTTTAACTACAAGCCAACAGTCTCCTATGGTCGTGAACAAGCCTATTGTCTCAATCTCAAGCAAGCAATAATAGTTACAAGATGTCAGAGCACCAATATATAATAGCAAGGCATCCCATATATTACATATTAGATGATCATGAAGCTAGTCGTACAAAATATCAAGACTAGCAAGAGTTCAGTCATACATGATCAACCCTAGGATCTGTCAATCATGTTACAGCCCGTAGGCAGACAGTAAGTAAAGGTATAAGAGCTAACACGTGCTCGCCGGCTAAACGCCTCAAAA
Source organism: Iris pallida (assembly GCA_029216955.1). Lineage (NCBI taxonomy): Eukaryota > Viridiplantae > Streptophyta > Magnoliopsida > Asparagales > Iridaceae > Iris > Iris pallida. The sequence goes on from JANAVB010031617.1 coordinate 51,722,484, forward strand.
GAATAATTTTTACAATAAAGTGGGAGGGCAAAAAAACCTACTCGTTGCCAGGGTTACGCCAGGTGGTCACCATCTGGCTGGAAGACAGGTGGATCCTCTGGTGCTGCTCCAATATCTGGCCACACAAACCAGCTGGGTCAGACCCCAGAAAGAGCAAGTGCCACAAAGGAGGCTTCACTTAGGAACTAAACTAGCAAATCATATAGAATATTAAAGATGATAAATAAAGAACTGATAATAATAGAGATAGCAACAGTAAACTGAGTACGAGGAAACCATTCAAGTAGCCAGGTCACAACCCTTAAACCAAACAAGGACCGGGGTTGGAACCCTTCACCTGAATAGAAACCTGTCTCAAATACCATTGGTAAGTTAACAAGGACCGGAGTTTAACCTTCGCTGAACAGAACTGGAACAAGGACCGAGGTTGTAACCCTTTGCCTGAACAGAATTGGACCCCTAATCTTTATAAGGCCGGTATAAATAATCATGATATTGAAGTAAAATAAAACATGACGAGCATGGCATGGGAGCATATAAGACAATAAACGAAGAGGACACAGAACTGCTCCGGGAGCCAGGTTACAACCCTTAAACCAAACAAGGACCGGGGTTGTAACCCTTCGCCTGAACAAAACTGGTCCCTGATCATTATTGTTAAGGCAAGCATAAATAATCATGTCTTGTCATAATCTTGCACAGGATCAGGACAAGTCGAAGCTGGACTAGACTTCATTCAATCAATCACGGCCAAGCAAGAGTACGGCTTAATACTTTAACTAACTAGGTTATCACAGGCCTAGTTACTAGCAAGATGCAATGAGATTATCCCAACAGCCACAAGCCCTGCAGACCATCCAGGTTATCCGGGTCGAATGTCCGTTTATGAAGAGTGCACCACATGACTGTGTGCTGGAAATGTGCCCTACTCGTCGGTAGGCTACAAGTCCGTTAGTGTACCCAGATAACGGATTGCCTGTAGCTGGGAAATCTCTTCATGACTACTGAATCATTCTAGTTAATTAGCCTTAGTCAATTTCAGTAGGTACCCCTGACCCTGGTACTCAGGGATCCCCATCCTAGACATGATGCAAGACAGTACCAGTTTATTTGTACAACACAATCGCCCACGATATCCAGGTCTTTCATACTTGTCATGTCAGGCTAGCTGTCATAACAGTGTGTCGAGATATATCATGTCAGTTTGCTTGTCAAGAGTGCGCCCACAGTGGGCCATTATCGTATTCTATTCTTACCTTATCATGAATGAGAGAAGCTTGCATAAAATAACTAGTGACATATTCTTGAAGCCAAAGAAAAGATCTACAACTTTCATGTTTGAGTTTTTCAAGATTCTAGCTACAAAACAACTTAAACAGGCAAAAATAGTGAAATAGAGCAATTTCGGCGCATGGGATTCCTGCGCAATCGGCGCATGGGATTCCTGCACAATCGACGCGTGGGATTCCTGCACGATCGGTGCGTGGGATTCCTGTATGATCGGCGCATGGGATTCCTGCACCATCGGTGCGTGGGATTCCTGCACCATCGGCGCGTGGGATTCCTGCACGATCGATACGTAGGATTTCTGCACCATCGACGCGTTGGATTCCTGCACGATCGGCGTGTGGGATTCCTGCACGATCGGCGCGTGAGATTCCTGCACCATCGGCGCGTGGGATTCCTGCACCATTGGTGCGTAGGATACTCACGTTGCGTCTTCAGTACATGTGCGTAGGGAACCTACGCGCATGACACGTTCGGAGTTAAGGGATGCGTTGCCAGGACTTCACAGCGCATGGCCTCCCGGCGCATGGCCTCCGGGCGCATGGGGGTCATCGTCCCCAACCAGCAAGTTCAGCCATAACAGTTCCGAAAACTTGCCATAGCCATAACTTTCTCATCCGAAGTCGAAATTAAGCGAAACAAAAGCCAAAACTGTATGAAATTGAATTCTCTACTACATGAACTATTAGTTTTCGAAAATACCAAGTTTTAGAGATCAAAACTAAGAAAACCGAAAAGTTACAACTTAGATCTACAAGAATCTATCCATCAAATCCAAAAATGCCAAGTTCTAAAGAGGCTTAGAATCAAGTAAGGAAGAAAATGGAACAATAAAACTTGAGATCCATCATGAAGCAAGTTTGCACTTGTCCTAGCTCTCTTCCTGGTAGGTGGAAGAGGAATGGGGAGAAGAAGAAGTGAAGGAGAAGAATAAATGAAGAGAGAGAGAGTTAGGTGGAAATATAAATGAGGGTGGTGGTGGTAGGTGGGGGTTCGGTCCACCTAAAATCAAGTCAAGCCGAACGAGCAACAAGTTGAACCGAATCAAGAAGGAAATGCCAAAATAACCATGCAGAGAAAATACGCAATACGAGTCAAGAATACGTACACGTATACCAAGATATGTAATACGAACCACAGGCATTACAACTCTACCCACCTTAAAAGAATTCCGTCCTCGAAATTTAATTAAGAGGCTAGAGCGGCAAGGACAAGCTATACTAATCACAAGCAAGTTATAACTATGCAACCATTCAAGCAATCATTCATGCAAGCAAGAAAGCTGAGGGTGTAGGGCATAAGAAAGATATTATATCTTACGAGTCAAACAGGTCGGGATACCGCGATCGGATATTATCCTCACGCTCCCACATTGACTCACCCAAAGAGTGATGACCCCAAGCAACACGGACTAAACTAATAGTCTTGTTCATGAGTATCTTCTCTCTCTGGTCCAATATAGACACGGGCCTCTCCTCATACGAAAGGTTGGTACCAACAACCAATTTCGAATGATCCAGGATGTGACTCGGGTCTGGGATATATCGTCACAGTCTGGATACATGGAACACGTCATACACCTCACGTAGCGACGGTAGAAGAGTGAGACGATAGGATACATCACCTACTCGCTCCAGAATGTCGAACGGCCCTATACCTAGGACTAAGTTTTTCCTGCACGCCGAAATGAATGACGCCACGGTTAGGTAATATCCTCAGGAATACATGGTCGCCGACAGAAAACTCAAGAGGGCGTCGATGAGAATCGGCCCAATGACGCTGGCGATCTTGGGCAACTCGAAGATGATCTCTGACTCTCCTGACCACTTCAACGGTCTGAGCAATCATTTACGGACCGAGCATCTGTCTCTCTCCGACATCGTCCCAGGCTAGCGGGGATCTGCACTTCCTTCGTACAGCACCTCGAACGGGGCCATTTGGATACTGGCCTGGAAACTGTTGTTGTACGAGAACTCCACCAGTGTCAGGTGATCTTCCCATGAACCACCGAAGTCGAGTGTACATGACCGCAACATATATTCAAGAGTTTGGATCGTGTGTTCCGACTGGCCATCTGTCTGCGGGTGATAAGCTGAGCTGAACTGGAGGTGAGTTCCCAAACTTTCTTGTAAGCTGTGCCAGAAGTACGACGTAAACCTTGAATCTCGGTCCGAGGTGATACTGACTGGTACTCCATGCATCCTGACTACCTGTCTGAGGTACATCTCTGCCAGCTGAGCCATCGACTGACCAACTCTGAACGGAGAAAGTGGGCCACCTTCGTGAGCCGGTCAACTATAACCCAAATAGCATCTCGACCAGCTGGGGATCTAGGTTATCCAGTCACGAAATCCATGGTTACATGCTCCCACTTCCATTCTAGAATTGGCAAGGGCTGAAGAAGTCCAGCAGGCCTCTGATGTTCAGCTTTAACTTGTTGACAAACCAAACATCGAGAGACAAACCTGGGCTATCTCCCTCTTCATGCCATTCCACCAAAAGTGCTGACGAATATCACGGTACATCTTCGTACCGTCAGAATGGATGGAATATTGAGAACTGTAAGCTTCTGCCATGATCTCTTGTCTGATATCTCCAATGGGTACACAAAGACGCTTACCATGTCGAAATATACCATCTTCATGAATGCATAACTCCGGTCTTCATCCTGCCTCACACTCTGCTCGGAGCCGCTGAAGCTTGGAATCTGCTGACTGTGCCATCCGGATCCTCTCGACTATAGTGGACTGAACTTGCATGCTGGCCATCAATGCCACACTGGTAGGAAGGACAACTTCTATTCCCATCTTCTGAAGATCTGCTAACAGCTCTGGTTGTGCTGTTAGGAAATAAACTCTGGCTCTCCTACTCAATGCATCTGCAACGATGTTGGCCTTCCCTGGGTGATACTGCAAGTTGACATCATAATCCACAAGAAGCTCCAGCCATCTCCTCTGACGCATGTTAAGATCCTTCTGGGTGAAAACATACTTCAGGCTCTTGTGGTCGGTGAAAATCTCTACCCTATCTCCGTACAAGTAGTACCTCCACAAATTAAGTACAAACACTACCGCTGCCAACTCTAAGTCATGGGTTGGGTAATTCCTCTCATGATCATGAAGTTGTCGTGACGCATAAGCTATTACCTTCCCATGCTGCATCAAAACACATCCTAGACCTCTGCCTGAAGCATCGCAATATACTGAGAATCCTCCAGTTCCATCTAGAAGCGTGAGAATGGGTGCCGTCATCAAGCCTCGCTTAAACTTCTCAAAAGAATCCTGGCACTCTGCTGTCCAAGCAAACTGCACATCCTTGCGGGTCAACTGGGTCAATGGCGCTGAGATCCGAGCAAAGTCCGAAACAAATCGCCGGTAGTAGCCGACCAATCCAAGAAAACTGCGAACTTCTGCAACCGTGCTGGGCACTGGCAATGTCTCAATGGCCGCAATCTTCTGGGGATCCACTTCTACTCCTCCTCTGGTGATGATATGACCCAAGTACGAAATGCGATCGAGCCAGAACTCACATTTACTGAACTTGGCATACAACTGGTGCTCTCTGAGAATCTGAAGAACAACTCTGAGATGCTGCTCATGCTCCGTCTTACTCTTGCTGTAGACCAGGATGTCGTCTAGGAACACAATCACGAACTTATCCAAATAAGGCATGAAGATACGATTCATGAGGTCCATGAATACAGCCGGCGTATTGGTTGCTCCAAATGGCATAACAAGGAACTCCTAATGCCCATACCAGGTTCGGAATGCTGTCTTCGGGATGTCCTGCTCTCTGACTCTGATCTGATGATATCCTGACCGCAAGTCGATCTTCGAGAATACTGCTGCCCCCTTGAGTTGATCAAACAAGTCATCTATCATCGGGAGAGGGTATATGTTCTTGATTGTCACTGAGTTCAAGGTACGATAATCTACACATAATCTGGACGTACCATCCATCTTTTTCACAAGAAGCATCGGGGCTCCCTAAGGCGATCCACTAGCATGAATGAATCCCTTGGTTCTGAGTTCTTCAATCATCTTGTACAATATCTCTAATTCTGACGGCACCATCCTGTAGACTCTCTCTGACACTGGGTCTGTTCCGGGAATCAAGTAGATGGTGAACTCGATCTCCCGCTCTGGCGACATCCCTGGAAGCTCTTATGGGAAAACATCTGGAAACTCCTTAACTACCCGAGGCAACTGTACCGCTGCTACTGCCATCCGCAATACTGGAGGAGAAGGTTCAACTTCGCCTCGGGAGAAAAAAACTCCAGCTCGCCTGGAATGCTAAAAACAACCCTGCCAATATGGCAGTCTGTCCTAGCATACTGGTCCCTCAACAAATCCATCCCTAAGACCACATCATAATCGGCCATCGGAAACTCTATTAATCTAGCGGGGAACTCTCTACCGCTAACTACAATTCGACACGAGAAAAACACTCTATCTACTCCTACAAGTCCATTACTAGTAAGTATATTGAGCCTCACTGATAATGACTCGGGCTCCAATCCTATCCGTGTCACGAATCGTGCAGACATAAATGAATGCGAGGCACCAGAATCAAATAATACTGAAGCTGGAAAGGTGTTGACGAGAATAGTACCTGCCACTACCTCACCTGGTGCTATTCCTTCTTCTCCCATGGTCAAAGCCAGTACTTGACCATGCCCTCTAGGTACGGGTCTACTTTACTGAAAACTCTTCTGCCTACTCTGGATCAGGGCTCGGGCCTGAGCATACCGCTGCGGTCTCTGCTGCTAGAATGCCTGGGCCTGCGTCGGCAATAACCTCGGGAACGGGTACTGCTGCTGCTTGCTGCTGGTCCTCTAACTGAAGGACTAGAGAAGGCCGATGAACTCCCCCTATTCGGGCAATTCTCAACCCTGTGGTCCGGGGCACCGCTAAACCAAGCATAAACCCTGTGCTCTGCGACACTCTGATACCACATGCCCTGGCTTCCCGCAGTGTGAACATCCCACTGTGGAAGACTGCTTCTGCTTCTGCTGCTGAGGGTACGTCGGGGCAGAATGCTGAACCGACGTCACTGAGGCCGCCCGCCTCCGAGCTCCAATGGTCAAGGCCCTGGCTGCCGGGGCTGGTGCTGATGACTGATTCATCTGGCTATGGGATCGCTTCCGACCTCCGGTCCTATCCACGATCCTCTGGAAGGTATAGTCATGCCTCTGGGCTGCCCTCAGTACTGCATCAAAGGTCTGATGCTCAAACTGCTCTACCGCCAACAAAATCTCTAGGTAGAGCCCATGCTGGAACTGCTGGGCTCTATCAAACTCGGTCGCCACCAAGGTGGGAGCAAACCGACTAAGCCTGGAGAACTCGGCCGCATATCCATCGACCAGTCCTGTCCATCTGCTTCAGATTGGTGAACCTCGTCTGTAGATCATACCGAGCTACAGCATCAAAATACTTGGTCTGGAATCTCTCTCTGAATACTGCCCAAGCAATGGGTGCCACTAATCCAACGGCCTATGACGTCCCACCAGCTGCGGGCAAGATCCAATAGCGGTAGGCACACCACGGCCACCTTCTCGATCTCTGGGGTCCTGGCTGCTTCTAGAATCACCTCTGTGTCCTGAAGCCAAGCATCAGCAGCGATAGCATCTTCACTGCCGTCGAAGAAGGGAGGGTTCAAGCGCTTGAAGCTGTTAGCCGCGCTGTTACCCTGATGACCTCCTCTGGTCAAAGCGTCTGCCACCGTCTGGTGCAAGCATCTCCTCGACGATCCTAGAAGGCTAATAGTGACCTGATGAGACCCACCAAAGTGCCATCATCAGGCTCTATAGGCTGGACGGGCTTGAACTGGTGGCTCTCCTCCAGTAGGCACGACTCTGAGGCTACTCCTGAATGTTGGGCTTGATCTCCAGGTTGCTGCTGGTCCGCGGGAGGTGCTCCGTCCCTGCTGATCAGCAGGTCCAGGAATAATGCTGCTGAAGAAAGACGACATAGGGAACAATAAGGAAGGACCAGGATATATCAATGATACAAGCATGTGATCAGGTCAAGAATTTAGGGATTCAGAGGATACGAGTAGAGATCAAGGACGAGTACTGATTGAGACATCTATTCGGTAAACCCTCACATATCTTGATTTACAAGACCTGTATGGGCCACCACTAAAACAATGTAATACCCCAGAACCAGAATACTGAAGAACGGGGGCGTACATAGCCAGCTACGTATATTAAAGTGCACCCCACCTCGCTATACGGTCACGGCTGTCTAGATACATGAGGGTTTAACTACAAGCCAACAGTCTCCTATGGTCGTGAACAAGCCTATTGTCTCAATCTCAAGCAAGCAATAATAGTTACAAGATGTCAGAGCACCAAATATATAATAGCAAGGCGTCCCATATATTACATATTGGATGATCATGAAGCCAGTCGTACAAAATGTCAAGACTAGCAAGAGTTCAGTTATACATGATTAACCCTAGGATCTGTCAATCATGTTACAGCCTGTAGGCAGACAGTAAGTAAAGGTGCAATACGAGCTAACACGTGCTCGCTGGCTAAATGCCTCAAAAGAATAATTTTTACAATAAAGTGGGAGGGTAAAAAAAAACCCACTCGTTGCCAGGGTTATGCCTGGTGGTCACCATCTGGCTGGAAGACAGGTGGATCCTCTGGCGCTGCTCCGATATCTGGCCATACAAAACCAGCTGGGTCAGACCCCAGAAAGAGCAAGTGCCACAAATGAGGCTTCACTTAGGAACTAAAACCACAAATCACAATAGAATATTAAAGATGATAAATAAAGAACTAATAATAATAGAGATAGCAACAGTAAACTGAGTACGAGAAACCATTCAAGTAGCCAGGTCACAACCCTTAAACCAAACAAGGACCGGGGTTGGAACCCTTCACCTAAATAGAAACCCGTCTCAAATACCATTGGTAAGTTAACAAGGACCGGGGTTGTAACCCTTCACCTGAACAGAACTGGAACAAGGACCGGGGTTGTAACCCTTTGCCTGAACAGAACTGGACTCCTGATCTTTATTGTTAAGGCCGGTATAAATAGTCATGATATTGAAGTAAAATAAAACTATGACGAGCATGGCATGGGGAGCAATAAGACAATAAACGAAGAGAGGACACAGAACTGCTCCGGGAAGCCAGGTTACAACCCTTAAACCAAACAAGGACCGGGGTTGTAACCCTTCGCCTGAACCGAACTGGTCCCCTGATTATTATTGTTAAGGACAAGCATAAATAATTATGTCTTTTCATAATCTTACACAGGATTAGGACAAGTCGAAGCTGGGCTAGACTTCATTCAATCAATCATGGCCAAGCAAAGAGTACGACTTGATACTTTAACTAACTAGGGTTATCACAGGCCTAGTTACTAGCAAGATGCAATAGATTATCCCAACAGCCACAAGCCCTGCAGACCATCCAGGTTATCCGGGTCGAATGTCCGTTTATAAAGAGTGTACCACTTGACTGTGTGCTGGAAATGTGCCCTACTCGTCGGTAGGCTACAAGTCCATTAGTGCGCCCAGATAACGGGATTTCCTGTAGCTTGGGAAATCTCTTCATGACTACTGAATCATTCTAGTTAATTAGGCTTAGTCAATTTCAGTAGGTACCCCTGACCGTGGTACTCAGGGATCCCCATCCTAGACATGATGCAAGATAGTACTAGTTTATTTCTACAACACAATCTCCCACGGTGTCCAGGTCTTTCATACTTGTCATGTCAGGCTAGCTATCATAACAGCATGTCGAGATATATTATGTCAGTTTGCTTGTCAAGAGTGCGCCACAGCGGGCCATTATCGTGTTCTATTCTTACCTTATCATGAATGAGAGAAGCTTGCATAAAATAACTAGTGACATATTCTTGAAGCCAAGGAAAAGATCTACAACTTTTATGTTTTGAGTTTTTCAAGATTCTAGCTACAAAACAACTTAAACAGGCAAAAATTGTGAAATAGAGCAATTTCGGCGCATGGGATTCCTGCACAATCAGCGCGTGGGATTCCTGCGCAATCGGCGCATGGGATTCCTGCGCAATCGACGCATGGGATTCCTGCACCATCGCGCATGGGATTCCTGCACGATCGGCACGTAGGATTCCTGCACGATCGGTCCGTGGGATTCTGCACCATCGACGCATGGGATTCCTGCACCATCGGTGCGTGGGATTCCTGCACGATCGGCGCGTGGGATTCCTGCACCATCGGCGCGTAGGATACTCACGTTGCGTCTTCAGTACATGCGCATAGGGAACCTACGCGCATGACACGCTCGGAGTTAAGGGATGCGTTGCCGGGACTTCACAGCGCATGGCCTCCCGGGCGCATGGGGGTCATCGTCCCCAACCAGCAAGTTCAGCCATAATAGTTCCAAAAACTTGTCATGGCCATACCTTCCTCATCCGAAGTCGAAATTAAGCGAAACAAAAGCCAAAACTACATGAAATTGAATTCTCTACAACATGGAACCATTAGTTTTCGAAAATAACCAAGTTTTAGAGATCAAAACTAAGAAAACCGAAAAGTTACAAACTTAGATCTACAAGAATCCATCCATCAAATCCAAAAATGCCTAAGTTCTAAAGAGGCTTAGAATCAAGTAAGGAAGAGAATGGAACAATAAAACTTGAGATCCATCATGAAGCAAGTTTGCACGTGCCTAGCTCTCTTTCCTGGTAGGTGGAAGAGTAATGGTGGAGAAGAAGAAGTGAAGGAGAAGAATAAATAAGAGAGAGAGAGAGTTAGGTGGAAATATAAATGAGGGTGGTGGTGGTAGGTGGGGGTTCGGTCCACCTAAAATCAAGTCAAGCCGAACCAGCAACAAGTTAACCGAACCAAGAAGGAAATGCCAAAATAACTATGCAGGAAAAATATGCAATACGCGTCAAGAATACGTACACGTATACCAAGATACGTAATACGAACCACATCCATTACAGTATATCACAGGCTCCCAATGGTACTCTAATCCTAAGCACCATTAGACAGACCTATATGGGCCACCACTAAAAATGTGTCACGACCCACTCCGAATAATCGGATACGAGTCGAACACGTCCAGCCTATGTTGGTAGACTCAACGTATTAAGTTGTACTATGTGTCTTAAGAACTCAAGTAATATCATTAAATCACATTACAACATCTAATCATGTGCTAAAATTATATCACATACCACTATGTCCTTAAGTACAACTATACAAGAGCATCCATAGACAAATTCGGCAACTAAACTAAAACGAGGATATAAAAATCTATCTTATGAAACTATCTAATATATAAGAATAATACTTGCATCTGGCCTTCTACAATCTTCTAGGAGTCGTCCAATCCAATTCTTATATCCTGGCCTAATATGTCAACGATCCAGTCAGGAAAGGAGCAAAGTATAATCTATAATAATGAAACAAATACGATATGTGAACAAGTAAAGGAACAATAAAATATAATGAACATGAACTATAAATGTATAATCTATCAGACTGAAACATGTATCAAAAGATCATGACATGTGAATTTTAAAATACATATAAAATATGTGACCGACTGGGTAAGATCGTGAACAAGAACAAGTAATGATACGACTTAAATCCCACGTGCACGATGTGAGACTTAAGCTATCAACATGAATCCTAAGTTGGGTTTTGGTCACATATCCGTAGTCTTTCTCCTCCCCCAGATACCAGTAAAAGATCATGAACCAGAGTATAAGACCAAGTCATGCAATAATGTGTCTAATATGAAAAGAACATGATATGAAATAAATGAGTCAAAATCATAGAAGTAGTTGTCTTTGTCCTTGCAAATCAATGTCTTAATGCCTCCTCATAGAATAGGGCAAGAGTGGATCATAATCTAGCAATAACATTATCTAGCTATTTGTCAACTAGCTAACCATATAGGTATATACAAGCTAGCAAGAAAGTACTTTAGTAAAATAATATAACAAAATAGTTAGGAAAATATTTATAAGTACTAGCATCATAGCAAAATAGATTTTAGAAAAACATTTTAGAGTAAAACAATAACACTATTAAATACTTGCTACAAAATATGTCACTAAGGATTTATAATATAGCTACTAGTAAATAAGATGATACTAGCAACATATTACTAACAAAATACTTTTAATCAAAATAATAATTATAGCAGATTAATTTTAAATATAAATACTAGTAGCATATTCCAATATAGGAGAATAATATTAATAAACTATACTAGTATAACCTTAGAAAAATAATCTTTATAACGATTATATATATAGATTATATATATATAAATATATATATATATATATATATATATATATATATATATATATATATATATTTATATATATATATATATATATATATATATATATATATATATATATATATATATAATATATATATAAAATAAATATATATATATATATTTTTATATATATATATATATATATCTTATATATTATATATATATATATATATATATATATATTATATATATATATATATATATATATATATATATATATATATATAATTGTCAATATATATATATATATATATATATATATATATATATATATATATATATATATATATATATATATATATATATATATTGACAAATTATATTATATATATATATAATATATATATAATTGTCAAAATATATATATATATATATATATATATATATATTATATATATATATATATATTATATATATATATATATATATATATATATATTAATTTGTCTATATATATTATATATATATAAATATTTTAAATATATATCTTATAATTAAATATAAATATAATATAATATATATATATATATATATATATATATATATATATATATATATATCTATATATTTTATATATATATATATATATATATATATATATATATATATATATATATATATATATATATATATATATATATATTATATATATATACTAGTAGCAGACTTATTTATATATAACCTAGGCTCCAATAGGGTTTTTAAAAACCCTAGAGAACTAACAGCAGACTCAATCGAAATACAGAGGAGAGAAGAGAAGAAGAAGAAGAAGAAAGAAGAAGAAGAAGAAGGAGGCGGCGAAGAAGAACCAAAAGAAGGAGAGGGGAATAGGAGAGGCTCACTATTTACGGCTACATGGGTGGCTGTCAGGGAGGGCGGCGCACACCGGTGCGAATGCTTTAGCCGAACCTCGGTTCGCGGGAACATGGCGATGGTGCAGACGACGGGGGTCTGTCGGCAGCCTAGAGACCTGCATGGAGATCGGCACGAAGGTGCACGGCTCGAGGGCTCACATCTGGGCGCTCGACCGAGGGGAAACGACGATAAGGAAAGAGTGACCGTCGGTCAGATCTGGTGATGCTGATACAGATCCGGTCGGTGGTGCTCTAGCGACGGGATCTGCTGACCCGACCGTAACTCGCTTGGGGACATAGATCAAGCATGACAGTGGATGAGGACAAAACGGGGAAGCTCAGTCAGCCATAGATCTGGCCAGTTCGATCATCAAACGGCGGAGATACTGAGGTTAGTCGGATTTGAACGTAGATGCTCAGGTGTGTGGTTGTGTAAATAGTTTTGTATTCTGTTGGTGGTGGTGCTATGGATGATTCGGTGAGGTGGTCGGGATTGTGGTGTGGTTGGGTAAGTATGGTACGGTGGAGATGATATGCTGAATTGTGCGTAGTGGAGGTGATATGCTGAATGGTGGCGGTGGTGGCCGAGAGGCAGGATGAGTCGGAGAAGTTGGGCATGGGGTGGCAACGACGATGGTGTTGGTGATGGAGGTAGTTGTGGCGAAGGCAGGTAGGTGGCACTGTGGTTGAGGATGGAGCAGGCCAGGGAATGGGATGATGTGGTCCGGTGATGAATCGGGGAGGTTTGCCGGAGTAATTGAAGGAGGATAGCCGGTATGCTTGGTTGTCGATGGTGATGTCAGGCGATGGAGAGGAGGTTGAGTGGAGGAAAAGATAGGGAAATGAGAGGAAATGAAGAGGAATGGCGATTTACCGGAGATGGCCGGAGTACGGCGGTCGATTGTCGAAGCTGACTGTTGGCAGGAGAGGAGAGAGGAGAGAGAGAGAGAGAGAGAGAGTGACATGAGAGATTATTGATTGTAAAAAATATTGGAGAGTCCCCAATATTTCAAGTAGGAGTATGGAGTGCTCGGACAGTTCGGTCCATATCCAGTGTGGGCGTTAGAGCATTAAGAGGACCTTTTCCTAGTACGAGAGGACCGGTAAGGATGTACCTCTGGTATACCAATTATCGTGCCTACGGTAAACACTGGGTAGCCAAGTGCGGAACGGATAATTACTGAAAGCATCTAAGTAGTAAGCCCACCCCTAGAAGAGTGCTCTCCTATTCCAACTTCCTTAGAGCCTCCGGTAGCATAGCCGAGACAGCGAGGGAAGATTCGAACGATTAGATGATTTTGAAAAATTCCTTTCATAGGGTTACAATTCAAAGTTAAAAAATTATATAAGAGACTTCTTTTCTTCCAAAGAATAGATTCAAATTAAGATAAGGAGTGAGGTGAGATATATGAAAATAAGGGCTTTCGTTCGTAAAATTTGTGGAAAATGTCGACTGATCCGTAGGCGCGGGCAAATTATAGTGATTGGTTCCAAATCGAGACATAAACAGAGACAAGGATAATTTTTCTAAAAAAACTTTCTAAGGGGTCCCTACAAAAATAAAAGAAAGGAGTTGTTTTAGCATAAAATGGATATCTCCGTCCACAGAAAGATTATTGCTAACTGACCAAAGTGAGAAGCAAAAATGCTCTGATAAAGACGTTCCTCAATAATATCATCATGACTATCAAAGTCATGTGCAGTAGCAATACCAAACCAAATACGATGAGTAGTGGGGTCCTGAGCTAAACCTTGGAAATCTTAATGCCATAATGCCTTTCAAATGCTCCTAGCCATTATCCTACTGCAATAATTCTTGCTAAGAAGAATTCCCATGTTGTGGCCATTCCACCCAGAAGGTAATGGGTTACTCCTACAACACGTCCTTGTACAATGCTCAAGGCTCTAGGCTGAGTAGCAGGAGCAACTTTGATACTTTCTTCTCTTTGCTAGAATCGCTTCTTCTTTTTGAAAGAATGCGCTGTGATCTTTTCAAGTTCATCCTAGCTATCATCTCAATCATTCTTCTTTCACTTCGAGCCCTGGGTAGTTTTCTCATCCAGGAGAGTAGTCTTAGAGGCGGTCTCCTTCCTGTCCTTCTTAGATGGTATCCTCTTTGTCCTTCTTCTTTTCCAGACTCGAGAACCCCTTAGAAAAGACAGAGAGAGTTTTGCAGGGACAAATAAGCTAGAGCTAAAAAAAAAAAAGTTGTGAGCTTTCAATCCCCTAAAAATCAAAAGAAGGGTCTTGTGTGGAATAAAATCTTCCACTTGTTATTGGATCAGCTGGCACACTTCTGTAGTTATCACGTGTTAGCTTCTCCACTGTCGGGAATGCCAACTATGCCTGATCGGATCACAAGAGTCATCGTATATAATTAGAATGTCGATGCCCTTACCTTCTTAGATCATCCCATGCCTGACTACGAACCAATGCATCCCTTTCTTATTTTTATTCGCTTGATTTGATTCGATTTGTCCTGAAGATAGTAAGTAACAAAAAAAATAGAATCTCTTTTGTCTTTGTGATGGTAATGCCAAAAAATATCAAGTTGGTTCGTCCGTCTTTCTTTACATTGATCGTTATGGGCCTCTTGAGTCTTCTCTTCCCTATTTTTTTGTACGTAATATGGATTTACTCTTATTTTACTTTGATAGGAATTCTCTTGTTGAGACCCTAAGGAACCAGTTACTTCCACCTTGGGGGTCTCCTAAAGAAAGTGAAGTCTCTCACGGAAAAGCCTCTTAGAAAGGAGTCAAGTCCGTGATACAAAAGCAAAAAAAACTCCATCTGCAACTTGAATGAAAGAAGATCTAATATAATCTGGTTCGAGGAGCCGCCGCCTTCTTTGCTATTCGTTTCAATATCTGCTGCTTTTGTGCAGTATCCAGTCAGTCTATCACCAATCAGATTTCGAAGGCTCGGTTGGCTTCTGTCAGTAAGAAGAGAACTCATAATGGAGATTTAGAAAAGAAGAAGTTTTATCTTTCTACTTAGCCCACAAAAACTTCTATAATGAAGGGGCGAAAGCACACTTGGCAACCTCATATTCATACTCCCTTCGTCGATGACACCTACTTCAAAAGAAAGGATACTTTATATACTTGGCATGAAGACCTTTAGTGGTCTGCTTTCATTGTCCCACTCTGTGGTGCAAGCTCAAAGAGAGAGCGGGATGGATTGGTGTGGTTCCTCTATGCCTAGGATACCAGAATATCGAAACATGAACGAAGAAAGGCATAAGAGAAAAGCATATTGGCTAGTAATTGTGAGGCCCCAATTCTTGACTGGAAAGGACACCAAAAGCTCCGCCCTTCCATCTCTTGGATAGATAGAGAGGGAGGGCAGAGATTTTAGTTTTTCATGTTGTCAAACAATTGAACAATGAAAATAGATGGCGAGTGCCTGATCGAATTAATCAGGTCATGTAGGAACAAGGTTCAAATCTCTCGGTCTGTTAGGATGCCTCAGCTGCATACACCACTGCACTTCCACTTGATATCTATCGTAATGATAAATGGCTCGTCTCGCCATAACCTCATCTTAGATTCTCAATACTTCTGTCGCTCCATTCCCGCAGGGGCAGAGAAGCCGTCGCTGTCTCGGTTGTGCTGCTAGAGGCTCTGGAGAAGTCGGAATAGGAGAGCACTCATCTTGGGGTGGGCTTTCTACTTAGATGCTTTCAGCAGTTATCCACTCCGCACTTGTCGGATCTAAATGGGAATGACATGAAAAGTGTTTTTCATAACCTATCATTAAGGGCATTACTACGATATACTATAGGAATAATAAAAAACTCGTGATTGGTGTAGAGGGGAAGATCTGCTTATGAAATAGTTCAGGAAATAGACGTTTTATTTCTCTTCGTTCTTTTGAAATGCTTTATTTATACACGTTATACACGAAGAAAAATTCTGATTTGATTGATATCGGGAGATCAAATAACTTCTTCATTCATTCGTTGAATGATAAATTACTACAAGCAAAGTTATTTTATTTATAGAAAGGGGAAAGGTTCATTTTCCAACAAGTCACACGTAGAGATATTGATAACACACATAGAGTTAATGGTATTTCATAACTAATAGATTGAGCAGCAGCTGGTAAACCACCTGAAAAGGAATACTCAATGGCATCCTATGTAATTTGTAATAGATCTAGAAAGATAGTGGAAAAGCCTAACTAACCGTAACTAACTACTCACTAATCATTAACTAACTAACGATTAGTTACTAACTAATCTAATAATTAATAACTAATTACAAACTATTAACAATTAATTCACTATTGTAACTAAATTAACGATCAACTAAGCTAATAACAATTAATTACTTAAGCCCACAATCCATAAGCCCATAATCCATAAGCCCCCAATCCAAGCCCAAGGCCTGGTAGGCTCACCATTAATTAAATAATAAAATAATCCTGAAATAAAATTAACTATTTAAATAATAATACTCGGAATTAGTACTAATATATAATAAACCTGAAAATAATTTTATAAATTCCCAAAAATTAATATATTGATTTCTAAAAATAGAATTTCAAATCTAAGAAAAGAGTTTATAACTCAAAAATTAACTAAAATTTTTCAAGAGTAGAAATTCGAAATCTAGGTAGTTACATGACAGCTTCCCCAAATTTGTCAAAGTTCTAGCTACCAGACTTCTTTCTGTGGCTCACGATCGTAGCATACCAGAGCTCCTCTGAAAAGTTAATAGTTGGATGAAATTAAAATTAGGAATATATAGTAATCTAAATCAAAGCTTAAATTCTCATAACGTAATGTACATACCAGGTCCTTCCATATTTGAAATGCAATATGGTTGTCAAATGACAACAACATAGAGCAACCTTCTAGACGAATCAAAATTGGACTCGTCGGCCGTTGAGAAGGACTTGAACCATCATCTGGTCGGGTTCGGCTAATAGGTCATGTTCGTCGAAAGAGGAAGAAGACATAAGACTAGTAGGAGCCTGTGCCTTCGACCGAGACTGCCGAGCCGATGTCTTCGAACGAGACTAGCGAGCCGATGCAGTGACTTGTCTTGTGGCTTGGGTTCTGCGATAATGATTGGTCTCTTAACCGGACCGTCCATATTGTGTTCCTTGCGCGTCGACGCAGTGGGCCATTTTCTTTTGCTAGCGGCCGCAAAACTAGAAAAAATAGGATACATGGATAAACAAAATGAGTGTCAGGACTCTCAAATAATTATGTAGTCCTGATTATTAACAGGACTGTAGGTCACTTTACGGTCCATTTGTACAAAAGAACTGTTGGATTTTTCTATAGTCCAACATATACTACAGGACTGTTGGAAATTTCTACAGTCTTGCTTATACTTCTGGACTGTAGAATTTGCCTACAGTCCTGTCATGTTCAAACCCAACTGTAGGCAAAATCAGGTTTCTTTAATCCATAAATTGGATTTTTAGGGTCTAAAACAAATAAATATTAACCCTAGATTTGTTCTAATCTATTTTATCTAACTATCTTAGGCGTTACCAAAGATTCAAGTAAACTAAATCAAAAATAAAAAAAATATTTCAAAATACTAATGAATAGAGAAAAATATTGGATACATACCTAGATTGTGATGAATGATTGTGTTTGGGTGCCATTGCTTAGAATTGGAGGAGTTGGAGAAAGGAATTATACTTTAGAAAGAGAGAGAAAGGAATTGGAGGAGTTGGAGAAAGAAATTGGAGTGTTCGAGAATTTGAAGGAAAAGAGAGAGAGAGAGAGAGAGAGAGAGAGAGAGAGAGAGAGAGTAGAAAATTTAGAATGAAGGGTTGGGTGAAGGTTTGGGGGGTTGGGCAGCCAAAAGTAAATTTGGACTGTCCTGAGTAAAAATTGCACAAAGCTGGGCTATCATGAATTAATTGGCTATCCTGGAGTACTGCCTATTGAAACTTCCATCTAGAATGACCTTCCCTATATCTATAAATAGTCTAAATTATCATTTAAGAATCTATTGGTAGCCCATCATGAAACTCAGCCCATCTCTATTAACCCCAAAAAAGAACAGTGGGCAGTTGGCTCATACTAGTGTTCTCTTCAAGAATCGGTTGAACCAACTTATTTCTCCATCAAGCTTGAGGAGCCATGGCGATCGACCACCAGGAAGTTTCGACTGGGTGCTCGAGTTCCTTTCCACCTCAAGTTTCTTTCGTAACCTACTGATTTGGTGAAGGAAGTTCAATACTCCGACCAAAGCTCGTGGCAGACCTTCGCTACTCCGATGTTGAGCACGAGCTCTCGGATCTAGGAAACCGGATGAGTCTCCTTCACCAGACGTGGCGCTCAGCGTCGATTGTCATTGACAAACGATGGTAAGGACTTTGAACTCAATCTTCTTCTTTATTTCAAATCTCGTTGACAGTCTGTGTGTTTGGATCTCTGTCAAAATTGACAAAGACGAGTTGAGCTTTTTGAAACAGTTGAATCATCTATGAGTTTTCAACTTAATTTCTAAGTTCCTCTATTTGTTTTTTGCTGTTATTTTGTCCTTTAGGACTAGAATAATAGTCGCACGTTGGCTATGGCTAGGCCAAATGAAGTGTATCTCTATATATAAGCTTTGCTTGTGTTTAGAGATGCACATATAGTATGGGGGAGCACATGGGTGCTATGTGGGGGTATTTTTCTAGTAGAAAGAAGGTTAACCCAACAAATGAAGCATTAATTCTTTTTGTCATGCTCTTGGAATTTATTCCATTGGAGCTAAGCCCCGTAGGGGCTTAGCGATTCGGACTCGGACTCATGGGCTCATGAGGCATAATATGGTGTTAGCGCAGTCGTGTCTGTTCACGTTCTGAATAGTTATGAAACAATGCCTTTTTTTACGGACACGTCCTGAATGTTAGGTTAACTGGGCGATTACTGGACTGACACTATATATATGTTACTCTATTATCTCATTTAGAGGGTTGATAATTTCCTTACAAAATTTTTAGAGTTCAGAACAGAGAAGAGAGAAACATAGAGTGAGTCTGCGCCATCCGAGGAGTCAGAAGAGCAGAGTGTTCCATAAGTTCTTTTTTGAACTTGCTGGTTCCTGGAAGTTGTTCATGTAGGACGAATCAAACTTTGAGCGTCGGTGATCATTCACCCTAGCAGGCCGTTCCTCAGTTCATCTCTTCTTCACTTTTATCTCATTTTGAACGCGATCTTCTTTTGTTCATCTCTTATCCATGAAATCTTCTCTGATCTACTCGGAAACATTTTATAGACTTTTATCGCTGCTGTTACGAAATTCACTTGTACCTTCTACGAAGTGTTGTATTTGAATTTCCTTTTCTGAATCCTCCGGGATCTCAGTCATGCACCTTCCTCGAAGTGTTGCAAAATCAGTTTTGTTTATCTTAAATTCACGCCCAGGTAATAACAATCTCAAAGCTTGATTTTAACAAGATGGAAATCTATCGTACTTCACTCATCGATCCTAACTTCAACAAGTTAGAGAAATTTGATGGAGAGCACTACCAAGTCTGGAAGGGGAAGGTTAGCCTAAATCTCCAACTCGTGAACGTTGATCATGTGATAACTGAATGTCACCCTCATTTTCCGTATTTCTCGTATTTCGTATTTATACTCGTATCTTGATTTTGGCATGTATTTTTATTTTTCTCAACTTGTGGAATTTCAGTATTTCTCGTATTTTGGGTTTTGACCTGGCTCGGTTTTAATTGGTTTGAGTTGGTTTGGTTTGGTTTAATGTGTATTGGTACACCTTAGCCTATGCTACCCCCTCAACCCACCACAACTCCCCCTTTATATAACTCCACCAACATTTTCTCTCTCCTCATAACCACTATTTATTTCCTTCTTCTTCTTCTTCTCCTTCCTCTACACCACTCTCCCAACCCTAGGCAAGTGCATCTTGCCACTACATGAGAACCCTCTTTTATTTGTCCATTTGCTAGATTAGGACATGGTGACCAACATTAGAACTTGGTATTTTGTGATTTGGAGCCTCCATTGTTGTAGATCTAAGTTATATCTATTTTCAAATTTTGCATGGCTTGAGCTACTTAAGTTGGATTTTATCGGTTTTTGATGTTTCCATGTAGAAGAGCATTCAGTTTCACTCCAATTGGAACCTTGGAAATCCGGATTTGGAGTTCGGATGGCCAAGTTATGAAGCTGTGTAGCCTTGAGTTCAACCATGGTGTTCTTGCTGTTTGGAGAAGACAGTGAGCAGTGTGCAGAGCTGTTTAGCTTACGCACACTGAGCTGCGCGCGCTCTTTAGCGTGCGTACGCAGACTTGGGTACGCTTCCTGTTGGAAGCGTGTCTCCTTGAGAGTGCGTGACTTTTCACCTACGCTGCTCCCTGTAGCGTGCGTAACTTTTCACCTACGCTGCTCTCTGGCGTGCATGACTTTTCACCTACGCTGCTCCCTGTAGCGTGCGTGACTTTTCACCTACGCTGCTCTCTCAGCGTGCGTGATTTTTCACCTACGCTGCTCTCTCAGCGTGCGTGACTTTTCACCTACGCTGCTCCCTGTAGCGTGCGTAACTTTTCACCTACGCTGCTCCCTGTGGCGTGCGTGACTTTTCACCTACGCTGCTCCCTGTAGCGTATGTGACTTTTCACCTACGCTGCTCTCTGTAGCGTGCGTGACTTTTCACCTATGCGGCTCTCTGGCGTGCGTGACTTTTCACCTACGCTGCTCTCTCAGCGTGCGTGACTTTTCACCTACGCTGCTCCTTGTAGCGTGCGTGACTTTTCACCTACGCTGCTCTCTGGCGTGCGTGACTTTTCACCTACGCTGCACCCTGAACCCCTTGTTTAACCCATTGGCACTTGGAGTTTTGGTCTTATTTCTTTAAGCTTGGCTCTTCTATAGCCCTGTATATTGATATTTTATTAGATATTTTACGCCCATTTTATATCCTTACGCCTTTTGTCATAAACTTGATTTTACTTAATATATTTGGAATGACTATTGTACATGGCATGGTATGACAAGGAACTATCATAACACGACAGTGACCCGTAGTGGTGCACTCCTGGCATGACCAACCTGACATGATTAGTGGCCCGTCGTGGCGCACTCCTGACAAGTACCCTGACATGATTTATCTTAATGCTGTTGCGACGGCTAACACGACTTGACAAGAATAAATGGCCTGGACACCGTGGGTGAATGTGTTTGTACAAATAAACCTGTCTTGTCTTGCATCATGTCTAGGGCATGAATCCCTGGTTTCCTATGGTCAGGGATTCATACTGAATATGGCTAGGATTAATGACTAGATTAATCAAATAATTCATGGAGAATTTCCCAGTTACCCGTTGCCCCTTTGGTCCCGGCCTTATATATATATATACTTGGGATTTGTTGCTATCCGTCGAGATGAGCGCACTTCCAGCCCGCCGTCGAGCGTGGTACCTTAGGACACATGTATCTTACTACAGTGTGTCTGCTATATCCTGCTATCTTTTCTTTTTCTTGCTGGGATCACTCAGGTAGTAACAAACAGGTAACCGGACTTGGACTTCTCATTGCATCTTGCTAGTAACTAGGCCTGTGATAACCCTAGTTAGTTAAGTAGTAAGCCGTAGTACTTGTTTGGCCGTGATTGATTGGATGGAGTCAAGTCCCGCTTGTCCTGTCCTGATCCTGTACAATTTCTGTCATGACATGCTTACTCGTGCTTTATCTTAATTCTATATCATGAATAATTGCATATCTTGATTTCTTATATTCACCTTGCCGATAAATGGTGGGAGAAACCAAGTTCTGTTCAGACGAAGGGTTACAACCCCGGTCCTTGTTTGGTTTACGGGTTGTAACCTGGTTATCTGAAAAGTCCCATGGTTATCTCATCGTATATCATCCTGTCATGCTCTCCCTTATGTTCTGTCTTTTTTTGATTTTGTACAAGATTGCCTTTTATATTCACCTATCATGCTTTTTCTTAATTTACTGTCTCTTATTATGTAATTATATTATTGTGCTGATTGCTGGCTTTTGTTCTTATTTCGTGGCCCCCTTGTGGCACTTGCTCTTTCTGGGGTTGACCCAGCTGGTTTTGTGTGGCCAAATTTTGGAGCAGCTCCCGAGGATCTACCGAACCTCCAGCCCAATGGTGGCGACTAGAAGGAACCCGGGCTACGAGTGGGTTTTCTATTTTATTTCGCTCACTCTGTTGTAAAATTATTCTTTTGAGGCGTTTAGCCGACGAGCACTTGTTAGCTCGATGCACTTTACTTCTGTCTGCCTATGGGCTGTAATCATGATTGGCAACTCGAGGTTGATCATGTAGGACTTAACTCTTGCTAGTCCCTACATTTTGTACGACTAGCTTCATGATTATCTGGATATGTAATGTTTGGGACGCCTTACAATTGTATATTTGGTGATCTGATATCTTATGATTATTATTAGTTGGTTGAGATTGAGACAATAGGATAATTTATGACCTTAAAGAGACCGATGGCATGTAGATAAACCCTCACATATCTGGACAGCCGTGACCGTATGATGAGATGGATTTCATTTCATCATACGTAGCTGGCTATGTCTGCCCCCGCTCTCTAGTATTCTGGTTCTGGGGCGTGACACTGAAGAAGAACGAAAGGTTCCAGAAACTGGGATTGCAGCCGCAATTGTTGCTGCTAATGCTAAAGTGACCAAATAGAAGAGGGAGAATAGCCTCTATAGACTTCTGATTCTAAATGCTATGGAGGACTCCCTGGCAGAATCTTACATTAAAAAGGCCAATGCCAGAGAAATATGATAATCTTTAGAGAAACTCTTTGAAGATGACAAGAACATGAGCAAGATATTTATCGTAAAGAAATATCACAAATGGTTCTTTGAAGATGAGAAGATGATACTGCCGCAGGTGAAGGAATTCTTGAAGCTGTATTAGAAATTAGAAGATGAGGGGATGCCCCTTAACGACAAGTTCTTTGTTGGAGGGGTCATCTCCAAGCTCCCAGCTGGTTAGAGTAAATTCTATGCAAATATGCGCAGAAAGAAACTGGAGATCAGTCTGGAAGATCTCCTACAATAAATTTATGTTGAAGACCAGATGAGGGCTCAACTGAAGGTGGTCGGTCTGTCCAAACAGATGGCTAACGCCAACTTGGTCCACACAAAGGAATTCAAGGAAAAGCAGGCGGCCTTCCACAATAAGAAGAAGGACCCCAATAATCTAAAAGTGAAGGAAACTTCTTTCAAACAACAGAAGTCAAAGACCCATGTGACTTGCTTCAAATGTGGCAAGAAGGGCCACTACAAGAGTGAATGCAAATTCAAACCCAAGCAATCAGAGCAAGATGAGCCTAGTATGGTTTCCATGGTTACTGACATAATTGCTATGATTATTAAGGTCGCTACGGTAGGGGCTGACTCTAACTGGTGGGTAGACACTGGTGACACCTGCCTTGTCTACTCTAGCAAGGAATGGTTCACCACATACATACCAACTTCTGAAAGTGTTATGGTGACGAACCAGGCACAAGATGAAGTATAAGGGATCGGGACGATGATGTTGAAGCTGACTTCAGGGAAGTCTCTGACGCTTTAAGATGTGAAGCATGTACCTGTTATCGCAAAGAACCTAATCTCTGGAGGCCTACACTGTAATACAAGCCTAAGAATGGACATCAATGCTGGCCAGATGGTGATGTCTATAAAAGGAACATACTTCGGAAAGAATTTTATACCGAAGGAATGTTTAAACTTCATCTTATAAATCGGCCTTGTCAAATTAATGTAATCGCTCATTCTGATTATACTATTGAGTTGTGGCATAATAGACTAGGACATGTTCATTGTAAAAGAATAAACAAAATATCTAGTCTAGGACTTATCTCCAAATATGGGGGTAAGTAGAGAAATATGAAGTATGTGCTCAAACAAAGATCACAAGAAAATCCTTTCATCGAGTTAATCGAAGCATAAATCTTTTGGAGTTGGTACACTTCGATATCTGTGACTTCAAATAATTCTCTACAAAAGCTAGGATGAAGTATTTCATAACCTTCATCGATAACTTTTCTAAATATGCATTTGTCTACATGCTGAAGTCTAAAGACGAAGCGTTCAAAAAGTTGAAAGAGTTCAGGGCCGAAGCTGAACGACAAACTAGACAACAACTCAAGAGGATAAAAAGTGATCGAGGCAGAGAGTATTGGTCTCATGAATTTGTATCCTTCTGTAAAGAACATGGAATCATCAACGAGACTACTATTCCGTATTCTACTCAATCTAACGGAGTAGCAAAGAGGAAGAATAAAATATTGACAGAAATAATAAACTCAATGCTGTTGACTGTGGGTCTTCCAAAATGCTACTGGGGAGAAGCTGCATTGACGGCTACTTTTATTCTGAATAGTGTGCCGCATGCAACTTCGGACATCACTCCTCATGAACTTTGGTTCAAAGTCAGACCTTACTTGAATATCATTCGAGTGTGGGGGTGTCTGGCATATGTAAAGCTCCCAGATCTGAAGATTCAGAAGCTCGAGACAAGGACTACAAAGATGATCTTCTTGGGATATATCGAGAAGAGTGATGTTCGAAGAATTCTTGATATTGAATCAAATCATATCATTGAATCTCGCGACGTAGAATATTTTGATGATAAATTTTCAAGGCACAAAAACATTATTCTTGTGGATATTCTGAAGAATAATGAGAGTGCACAGGAAATTAAAGTTTCTAATGGGAATGTAGTCTAAGAAGAAGTTATTGTAGAAATAACTGTTGAACCAGAACTCGCTGAGCCGTCAACTAAGCGAGTAAGGAGACCGAAGGACTTCGGAGATGACTTTGTCATCTATCATATGGAAGCAGATCCGCTTACCTATGATGAGACGATAAAGACCAGAGACACTATTTTTTGGAAAGAGGCGATAGACAATGAAATTGATTCAATCACCTCCAGTAACACTTGGGTGTTGGTTGATCTTCCTAAAGGAGCGAAAGCCATCGGATGCAAATGGATCTTCAAGAAGAAGATAAAAGCAGATGGAACTATTGACAAGTTCAAAGCTAGGCTGGTAGCCAAGGGGTTCTCTCATAAACAGGGGATTGACTACTTCGACACGTATGCTCTAGTAGCCCGGATAACCCCACCATCAGAATATTAATTGCTCTCGCAGCAATACATAAGTTGGTGATACATCAGATGGATGTAAAGACAATATTCCTGAATGGCGAGCTAACAAAGAGATTTACATGCAACAACCAGAAGGATTTATCGTCAAAGGTCTTGAAGACAAAGTCTGTAAGTTGGTGAAATTCTTGTACGGTCTGAAACAGGCTCCCAAAATATGGCATGAAAAGTTTGACAAGGTCATAAAGTCAAACGGCTACAGGGTCAGCGAGATGGACAAGTGTGTTTACACGAAGTTCATTGATGAAAGAGGTGTAATTTTGTCTATACATGGACGACATGTTGATTATAGGTACGAATATGGGCTGTGTCACGGAGACAAATAAGTTCATCTCGACCAAGTTCAGTATAAAGGACTTGGGGGAAGCTGACATAATCTTGGACATCAAGATCATCCGGACGGGTACTGGACTGGCGCTATTACAGTCTTATTATATTGAGAATATGATCACACGCTACAGGTATCAGGATCTTCCACTGATCAATACGCCTTACAGGTGTGACCTGAAGCTAAAGCCTAACTCGAGGAAAAGCGTCAGGCAACTGGAGTATGCAAGTGTCATCGGGAGTTTGATTTATGCTACAACTGCCACTAGGCCTGACATAGCTTTCGCCATAGGAATACAGAGTCAATTCACGAGCAACCCAGACGTTGAGCACTAGAAAGCTGTGAAACGGGTAATAAGATATCTCAAGAAGACTCAGACATATGCACTGCACTACAACAAAGATCCACCGATAGTAGAAGGCTTCAGTGATACAAGATGGTGCTCAGTGGTGGGGAGCAAGAGATCCACAGGTGGATTCATTTTTACAATGGGTGGAGCTACTATATTATGGAAGTCGAAGAAGCAGACTATGCTCTTTCGTTCCACCGTGGAATCTGAATTCTTTGTACTAGATTCCACAGTAGAAGAAGCAGAATGACTTTGGGAGCTCATGTATGATCTTCCAATGGTTGGAGCACAGATACCGACGATACCTATATACTGCGACAACCAGGCGGCTACTGCGGTGCCATCAAATAACCTCTTCAACGGGAAGAAGAGAATTGTGCAGTTAAAGCACAGGATAATGCATGATCTCATCATTAGAGGTGTCATTGCAGTGATTGATGTTCGGAGTCGGGAGAACATGGCAAATCCATTCACAAAGGGCGTCAAGAGCCAGCTGGTCGAAGACACAGCTTGTAAAATAAGCTTGAAGGCGTTCTAATATTATGTTATTGGAATCCTACCATAAAGTTTTATGCTATTAGTTCAAAGAGAAATCTACTAAGCATCTAGCTTTTGGTTCAAGGGAGGACCACTAACTGGGAAAATATCAGGAATATTGGGTACATGTCCTCTGTGACATGGAAAGGATACTGTCATGTCCCACTCCCAAAATACGTAGGACTAGGTACATAGACATGCCAGCCGTATAATATTATACATAAGCTGTAAATGCAGTATAACCATAACAACTAATCTCATCCATAAAAGAAAGAAACAAAATATCATAAATAAATTTTGAATTGTCTTTTATACAAGTCGTTAGGCCGAGACAAATCCACTTCCAACTATTTAAAATGAGAGAAAAATATACAAGGAAAATAGCAAGGACGATCGAAGAGCAATCTTCTTCGATAGAATAGAGAAAATCACGGCCTTAGCTAGAGCACCTGCGAAAAGTCATAAAAGTACACACCTGGAGAAATCACCAGGTCCTCAGAGGGACGTAGCAAGATACATATTATACATGCCTAGTATGACAGTAAATAACATGCATAAAGAAAATGATAGAAATATGACACTCTACTTCTAAAGAAACTACACAAAAATGCAACATCAAGGACAATGTTCAATACTTGGGCTAACAGATACATGTACCATCATAACCGTAGCTTATCCAAAACTAACGGCCAACAGAATAATCGCAATAGCATCTCCCCCAAGAATAACGACCAACAGAATATCACAACCATAGCACGAAACTAACGGCCAACAAAATTATCAATACAACCGAAGCTCATCCGAACTATCAACCAACTGAATACTATCATATAACCCGCATGCCTAGTAACTGTCCTCTCCGTCTCAATGAACTATACGGGTGATCAGTCAAGTCAACTCAAGAAAAAAACAAGTAACGGGTGGTCAAGATGTAGCAAATAAACGTGACACGGGACTAAGCAACACTATCATGATCTATATATAGAATAATAGTGATATATAGGATAAAGAAATATCGTACGTGCACATAAATCGAGAAAAATAACAATGGCATGAATATGAGAAAAAGTAACCAAGTATGAATGAAAGAAAATAATAATAAAAAATGCATGAAAATATTGTACAGTGGGAAAGATATACTTGCCTGAGGTTGTGTGCATAACGACAATATCCAGTAGTTTGAATCGTCAGATCAGTGAAGCAATAAAAGGTCAAATCCCGAAATCGCTCTCGGATGCTGAAATAAACATCACAAACATTTTTGGTATAAAAGAAATGTCTAAAAACGTCTACCCAAAAGTCCAATTCTGGATACAGGGGCAAAATCATAATTTTGGATCAAAAAGATGTTCGCCGTTGGACTCGCTATGTACCGAAAAGTGTGCCAGTACCTTTGGTCTCTAAAGTCATCAAACTATATGTCTACGGGTTCATTTTTGGTATAAAAGAAATGTCTACGGGTCCATTTTTTTCACTAAGTAAATACTAACTAAGAATCTCGTTTGCTAATTACTTATAGTAAGAAAATCAAAAAGATTTTAAAAATAACATTCCTAAAATTTATCTAAATAATTAATTAATATATATTTAGCACTACATATATATAAAAATCATCTATATAATTATTTTATCCCTTATAACAAAAAAAAAATGATAAAACAATATCTATACTTAAACATAAATTTGTAAAATATTCTAACTCATATATCTATTTATTATATAAGAATGTATTTTTTTATTTTAAATACATCTACTATATACTGACACATGTATACATAATTTATCAAAAGGTAAAAATATAAATAAAATAACATCCAGAGGTCAAGTATATATAACAAAATTATATTTGTATAAACTAATTCTTCTAATAAATATAAAAATTTATATCTAATAGAAATGAATACTGAGATTAACTTTAAATAGTAAAGTAAAACAAAAATATTTATTAAGAATTTTAGGAGGTTTACATCATACCCAACTTATAAAAATTTCGTTCTCGAAATTAAAATAAAACCAATATCCAAGGCTAACGAGATTAAATACAAAGGAGGGCAGGTGGTTACCACAAGAACCCAATTGGCGTCATATTCTACAAGGTAGGGTATTCTTGGTTTAAAGTCCTACCCAGCTTATAGAAGTTGGCTAACCGTAAAATTCATAGTTACAAGAATTCTGAGAAGGACAATTTCTAAAGGGTGGCACGAGAATATTGGGCACTTCTGACCGCAATCTCGGATTTTAAGTGAGCTTAGATATTGTCATGGCGTTCTTGGTTAATAACTTCTATAGGAGGATTATTACAATCGAACATCGTTCTTACCGATCATGCTTTCAACAAGATGATAGGAATCTCTTGTTCGAATATAACTAGAACGTATCAGTTAAAAGGAATTTCAGTCTTCGCCTAACATGGGTAACTAAGAGGTAAAATTAAAGAACTTAGGAAAAAGTAGAATTCATGGGCCGAGAGTTGAGAATCCATGGTAAGTGCAGAAACCTTTCTATAGAATATGATTAGACAGGTGTTTGGAGTCTTTAAGTCATAATGACTAGCGTGTGCGGGTTGGTGTTGTGTAGATGGCATGTACTTACTTGGGTGGAATGCATATGTCATAGGTGTGCTGCATCTTGCATGGATCCTGGTATTCAGTTGGTTAAAGAAGTGGGTCGATATTTGTATGGTTAAAATTAAATAGAACAAGATAGGCATCTATGGATTATTCTAAGGAGAAATATATCATACCTGTGGTGTAATTGAAATGGAGCACATGAAGGTGTGTTTGTGTGGGACATATATGTCATGTGTGTAGCGTAAGTGGTCTAGTTCATGGGTATGCTATTTGATGGAAAGAAAATGCTAGTGTCGTGCTCCAAATATCAATATCGCGGTAGAGGGTATCAGATGATACGGATAGAAGTAGACGTTATGTACCACTGTTTTATTAGTTCAATTGGAACCAATCTATCCCAATCATTTGCTAATTCTTATAGCGATTTTCCTATACACTTCAGGTATTCCGTTATTGAAATTGAAACTAAGACACGATCCTATGATAGAACCAAATACGAAGAATCAAGGTTGCGATCTTTTACTGCAGTTATCTAAACACATGAGCAATGGGATATGAAATGTAATACGAAGATCGTATCGCAACTTCCAAACAAATGTAAGAACGGTTACGAATGGCATCCCATTTTTGGCATCCCATTCTAAAAGGTAGAATACACTAAGTTGAAGGTTCTACCCACTTACAGAAATTTTGGTTAATCTTGGAAAGCACAGTAATAAAACTTCTAAGAAAATCAAATTTGAAGGACATGTATGAGGATATGTGGTACTTCTGATCGTAGTCATGGACTCTATAGGAATCCTAGGTAATACTTATGCAACATTGCCCATATCTCGACCATGTTTCATTAAGGCAGTAGGAGAGGTCTTGGTCAAGCATAACCGAAAACAAATTGGTGCAGCGGGATTCCATTCCTCGCATAACATAGTCTACGAAGATATGCGATTAAGGAATTTATGGAAGGAGGATTAGTGGACTAAAATATGGGGACTACATAATAGATATAGGGACCTATTTCATAAAATTTGATTTTATGGTCCAAATATGACGATATGCATGGATGGATTTAGCTGGATTTTAATGGATTTCCTAATTGGACACCAATCTTTGATTGAATGAATCTTGGGTTTTATTCTATATTGGTTGGACAAGATCCCATAAAATCAATATGAACTATTCCTATTAGATTAGGGTAACCTAGAATAGGTCCAAACTCAAGTGGTAGGGCTATTTGCCAGTCAAGTAGGTTAACTAGGTTCCTTAAGCCCAAAATGTGCCTTATGTGACTTTTATGTTTAAGTAGCATAAAGGAACTGCATTGGGTGGCACGGTAGTGGCATGTGCGTGGTAGGATTCGAGTAGATCACAACCATATATTGGGTCGAAAGATTTGAGTTGAGGTTGGATCTCTAATTGAAGTCGAAAAGTGCATCAGTATTACGGTAAGGGTTATAGTTAGTCCTTTTTGGCTCAAAAGTCGTATCATCAAAATAGAGTACAAGGGGACATGTTTGAGTAGGACATGATATGCCTAAATGAAGGTGGACTCATCTAGGTCATGCATACAAAATTTGTTGGAAGGTATCAACTAGTATTGCGCTCCCAATATAAATGTCACGGTAGATAACACCAAATGATCTAAATAGAAAGCGGGTGTTCATGAGATAATAATTTATCATCCTAGTGGAAACCAATTTATTCTAATCAATCGATAATCCTAGTAAATCCTGAAATTTAGAGGGGCTTACAACTTATACATTTCAAGAATTTCTTTCTCGAAGTAAAACTAGGATACGATTCTATGATTAATGAAGTTAGAAAAATTCAAGTCGCGATATGTACCTTAACTTTTCAAATAATGAGGAAACGATTACGTTTGTCATTTTTGCACTCCCAAGTTTGGAGAGGGATGCTACGATGACATATGTATCAAAGAAATTGAAGGATTAACTCTTCTATAGTACACGAGGGTTATTGATGGGCCAATAAATTCTAAGGTACGTCATGCGAGAATTTTTAACGACTAAGTCCTAAATTTCTATTCGTGATAGGCCTGCTAGACTATGGTCATAAGATTTCTAATAGTAATGAAGGTAGTGCTCATGCATTGATGTCGATAACTCGTAGAAGTATTATGCTATGGATATTGGGTAAGCTAGTGAATTCGTTGTTCTAATGCTAAGACATGGCTTAATAATAAATGGTATAACTAGAATGATATACATTGGATTCCTAATCTCGGGATGGGTGTCTATTATAGCCATGCTAAATGCTTGCCCTTGCTTATGTCTATTCATCCCTTATCTAACCTGTGCTGCTTGGTCGGGTAAGGATTTGGAAAATAAAAGATGGTTTAACGTAAAAATACAAAGAACAAGGGTTAAGAAATCAAGATGAATGATTAGTGATCGAGGGTACATGATTCCTTAGAGAAAAGATTGTATGATAGTCGTCTAAGTTAGGGGTACGATTAAGGAAACGGTTCTAATCATTCTTAACTTTGAACGATTAGAATATCACGATAATAGATTAGGATCGAGGGAAGGACGAGTAACTAAAGGCAAGATTTGTAGAGGGTAAAAATTAAGCTGTGCCACCTATTAAAGTGTTCAATCATCAGATGACACCAAATCATTACATTGCGCCAAACCATCAAGTTGCGCAGCACCAGGTTGTGCCAACATCTGGTTGCGCCGGAGTCAGGTTGCGCGAGCGCCACGTGGCGTACTTCCTGGAGAAGCTGTAACTGCATCATCATTACCTGACAACTGACAGCACAGAGATTAAGGAAAATCCATTCGAATCTCGCACAATGCGGCGCTCAAAAAGATTTTGTCAGCATGTAATTAAAGCTGACAGCTGGCTCGTGCAAGTCATTGTGGCACAAGAATTAATCAGTATAGCACAGGAGACCTAGTCAGAGGTGCCAGTTGTTGAGTTGCACCTATGCGCAGCTTGACTAGTTGGCACCACTTTATCAACTCTTATTTTAAAGCAGGGTGACGTAGCGCACAAGCTACCAACTTCGTAAAGTGTGCTCACTATACTGTCCATGACCATGTACATCTCAATCAAACGATGCTACGCGTCCATAGCAGTTGGTGCAACATCTCTCGCAAGTCGCTACATTGCACCTACGCGTAACCTGATGAAGCTCGTGCACGGTAATCAAACAGTGTTCAGAACAGAGTGATGTAGCGCGCAAGCCACTAACTTTGCAGAACATGCCCACTACACTGCCCACGACCACGTGCATTTCAATCAAACGATGCCATGTGTCCTCAACAGTTAGTACAACCGTTCGTGCAAGTGAACTGGAGGTGCGCAACCTGAAGCGCACACAACCCAGAATAACTGCTAAACAGTTATTTCAAGAACTCTATAAATAGAGTTTCAAATCAATCTCAAAGCATCAAGAGTGATCAAAATCTCCTAACAAAGTGTTGTTGCATCCTCCAGAGGCTCGTGTCTTCGATATCACATCATCCAAGGGATAAAGTGATCGTCTTCTGATCAGATTCCTATAGTTGTACTTCTCCAGAAATCAATTGTACTCTTGTACTCTTTTTTTAAGTTTGTAACGAAAGAATTTTTGTTCTTGCAAATAAAATGACGACTCTGCTGGGGACGACTTTCTCCTACGCCGAGAAAGTGACAACTCAACGTGATATCGCGTCAATTGGCAAAATACAGAAGACCCTGGTCGTTCAAGTCGACCAGACAGCCTACGAGGCCATGATCAATGCTGGGGGTGCCAAGCGCACTGCTGCCACTGTTAAGAGCAAGACGCACTTTGTTTGGACTCCTAAGTCCTCGACAACACAATCCCCTGCCTCTACGCAACTTACGCCCATCACTGCCTTGGCACAATCTAAGGAAGACAGTCTTTTGGCTAATCCCTCTACTTCTCCGATTCTGAAATAGAAGAAAACTTTGTCTCGACACACTGCTGTCCAAAGCAAGGGAAAGTACCCTTTGGCCTTTACTTTCCTGGCGCAACCTGTACCTGTTCTTGCTTCTGAGCAACTTGCGCCCATCACTGCCCTGGCACAACCTAGGGAAAACAGTCTTTTGGCTAACCCCTCTACTTCTCCGACTCTGAAATTGAAGGAAACTTCGTCTCGATACACTGCTGGACAAAATAAAGGAAAGCACCCTTTGGCCTTTTCCTTCCTAGCACAACCTGTGCATGTTCCTACTCCGGCACAACTTGCGCATGTTCATGCTCTGGCGCAACCTGCACATACGCCTGCACTAGCGCAACGTAAAAAGAAACACTGTTTAGTGACTCCCTCTTTGCCACCAAACCAGAAGTTTAGTGAGGAATCACTAAATCAAGGAAAATGCTCTTTAGCTTTTCCTCATTCTGCTCGAGTTATTGACTGGGTGGAAAGTACTGCTAATTTAGATAGGAATTCTATTCTCCTTAACAGAGACAACCAAATCTCTGTCGGGAAGATGGGTTCTATTCAGAATAAACTTTCCATGAAAAAGAGTATTATGCCTACTCCAAAGAGGTCAGGGCAGGATCTACCAACCCTATGTATTTCAAGATTCCGATAAGGCAAACTGCTAGTATCTCAAGTAGATGCACAAGTAGCTCCCCTATCAGACTTGCGCACCTATATCAACAGGCGCCAATTAGGGTCAACCTCGAAAAATTATAAGATGTATCAAGTGCAACCTGCACCAATTGCTAACTTGTGCCAAAGAAAGAATTCTGAGGTGAAAGATCCTAAGACTTATGCTAACCAGCTTAGCATGTCCTTGTACACTCAAGGTACGGGACACCTCAAGAACAGGAACCATGTTCCGAATATCGTCAAGGACTACATTCTTACAACTTCTTCTCGTCCTGTTAGTGACCTCCGTGAACTCTTAATACAGAAGCAGAATGTTACAAATATATTCCGTTCAGCGGTAGACCAACAACATCATTGCAATCACCACCATGAAGTTGTCATCAAATGCTGTTGTCAGTCAGCCAAGCGGTCCATATTTGACCGTTTGAATTATGTTTAGACTCCTGAACCAATCCTAGTGGATGAAAATGAATTACTCTATGCTCCTATCAACATGGCATCTCGAAGCACTGGGGTTGGAAAATATCCATGACGTAATACATCTCGTAATCCCAGTCAATAGTACTTAGATCGGATCCATGAATCCGGTGAAGGAGTATACCAATATACTAGATCAAGAAGTCGAGAAATAATCAGTCAAATGAATTCCTTCCGACCAAGACATAATCGGTCAAATGAATCTTCTTGATTCTAACCAAGATTCCTTTAGTCAAAAAGACATCCCTATCACTCATTCTGGGGGTGGTTTCTTATATGATTTTGATGCCGACAGGGAAAGCTCTGAAAGGACCATCCTCTCCACTAGCTCGTCTTCAAAGGCTAGAGAAGTGACTGCTTATGCCCTCACAGAAGATCAAGATACTTCAAGTTCTAGCAGTCAAGAGCAGAGAATCGCTGCTTTGGAGGCTAGTTTGAAGAACATGGCTGAGATGATAACAGGCATGCATGCTGTGATCATGGCACAATATACAGTTCCACCGGTCGCAAATCTGATTCCGACTCAGAAACCTGTAACAACATTAGCTCCCATCAATATTGATCTTGTTAGGGTTATATACTAAAAGCATCACTTTTGTAGTAACCTTATTTCCTTAAATTTTGAATGAGAATCATATGGGCAAATGTTTGTATATTGTATTTGTTGCAAGTGTTAATGCAAATGTCTGATATTCTATATTGTAGATAATATGGTGTGTGGTGTCACACAGAAGATCATATTATCAGTTTTCTATGGAGTATATAAATAGTTCACAACCTAGATGGACTTGGACAATCTATTGGAAAGGTTGTAGTGTAATCTGGTATTAGTCTATCTTGACTATAGGTTTACACTAGTACACTTTGTATGTATTGAACAGGACCACTTGAGGTTGTTCTCTTTGTACTGACTACATAAGAGAACAAACACCTCTGTTATTATGGATGCTTGTGCTCTTAATCTAGATATAATAACGGACATGTATATACAGTGTGCATTACTTTGACTCATAAAAGAGTCAGATTCATTATGGATCAACAACCTCTATGAATTGGGTAATAACATTGTATGTATGATGGGCTGTTGATTATAAATGGAATCCATGTCCCGATACATCGGATTGATGATGTCCTCTTAAGGAGCTCATAAGGATTGTCATGTAAACCCTGCAGGTGGATTATATCCGACATGACAAATAAAGTTGAGCGGTACTACTTAAGGATAAAAGATGTCGAATCAATTCAGTTGTCAGTAACTTAATTTGATCGACGGACATACGATATCTTAACATGGGAAACTAAACGAGCATATAATAAAAGGAGCCCACAAACATAATTTGGCATTAGGGAGGTAGTGCAACAATAGCTCATTAGTGGACCGAGCTATTGTTAATAGGTCTGGATTTTGTGTTCGGGCTGAACACGGGATATCCAGATCCGTTAGGAGGCCTAACCCTAATTTCTCCTCATGGTCCCTGCCGTAGTCTATATATATCCTTTATTCTATGGCCGCCAGATTACTGATCGAAAATCTGAAATTTTCTCTAAATTCGTGATTCACGTAAGGAGAGAAAGAGAGTGCTGCCAAGGAGAAGAAAAGGTTGGGAGATCGTCGCCCACACGACGTCCAACTCGAGGAAGGAATACGTGCAGAAGATCTTGGGGTCGTCCGCTCGAGATTGCCAGGAATTACTTGTCTCCTTTCCGCCGCAGGTATAATTCGTGAACCCTAGTTTCCGCCTATGAAGGGTTAGAACACGTATTAGATTTGTTAAACTTTCTATCGATCAATACGCACACCAAAGAAAGGGTCCTGGGAATCCCCAGTTCCATCAATTGGTATCAGATCCACTTTGGATCTACGTATTGATTGATACGTCCATGTTGTCCAATAAAACTTGCGCTATGTAATAGCCGGTAGATATAGATCTGTTCTAACTCGGTTTTGCAGGCATCTTAGATCCAACTATTATGGTCCAATGTATGTTTTTTTTTATTGTGTTGTTTAAACCACGGACATGTCGTGGATGTTGTTGTTGCTGTAGATGTAATTAAAATCACGAGGGTTGATCGTGCTTATTAATTTAATTTTTCAATCTAGATTATGTGTGAACTCCTTCGGGAGGCATAGGATTGATGTAATTTTAATTATTTTTGATCAATCGTGATGGCGGTGGTGGTTGTTTCTGACGCCGGACGAGATGCTGGTTTTGAGCAATCCAGAGGCATACAGATGATTTTCGATGAAGGAATCGACAGCCAAAACCTTAAAAAAAAAAATCGGGGCGCTGCCCCAAACTCCGCGACCTGACCGGGCAGGTCGAACCCCGTATAGATCTGCGCAGCGCCAGATTTTGGATTCGAATAGTTGAGGACGGAGCAGCAAAGATGACCATAATAGTTGGATATTTTCTCTTATTTTTGTCATTTTGCTTTTTCTGATTATGCATGTTTATTATTGTTTTGTTGTTTTTTTTTAAAAAACCAAGCCTACATTAATAATGGACAACATAGACATAATATCAACTAGTAGAAAAACCCTCATTGTTAAATAACTAAGTGGGAGAGAATTTTTATTTAGTATAAATCCTATGGTCTCCATTACTGGTTTGTAGGTGATGTAATTATACTTGCATGTTGGCTTTAGTGCTTTCCTCCATATCGGATGAGTATAATTATGGATTACTAGTACAAACTTCCTTAGGAATAATTGTAGAAAGTTATCTAGTATGTGTTCACTTCTCCATCTGAAGGAACTCATTACAAGGTAATGGACTTAGTATTAAGTAATGGTATACACTTAGATACAAATAACGGTATCCTCCCCATCGGAGTCACTTCTATTATTTGTATGACCAGAGCAAGACCAGCATATTAATTTTATTTGTCATAAAGTTATATTGACATGATAGTAAAATTAATAAGAAAAATCTACTTGAACAAAGTTGAATTTGTACACGTCCACACTATCGTGGCATGCTAAATTCATGGTGTTCAAGGTGTTGGTGAATTTCTTATTATTGTTTTGAGGGAATCAATATTTAGTTAATTCAAAAAGTTTTTTTTGCCCTACATAATTTTATTTGTGTGATTCGCAGGATTTCAAAAATGGGTTCTTTCAGTCCACTTATGGTGATTCTTAAAGAAAACAAACTTACTTGACCTAATTATATTGACTGGAAACGTAATTTGGACATTGTTCTGACTGCTGAGGAGTACAAATATGTACTTGTTGAGGAATGCCCACCTAAGCCTGATGCTAACTCTGATGAAGAGGTCAAAGAGGCTTATAAGAAGTAGAAAAAGGCAGATGAGATGGCGCGATATTATATTCTGGCATCTATGTCAAATGTACTGCAATATCAGCATCAGGCCATGGCCACAGCTTATGACATGATATATAACCTCAAGGAACTCTTCGGACATCAGAGTAGAGCAGCTAGGCAGTTTGCTATAAAATGTTTGATGAATACAAAAATGGCTGAGGGTACACCAGTAAGGGATCATGTTCTCAAGATGATGGGTCATCTGAATGAGATGGAGATCCTTGGAGTTGAAATCGATGGGAAAATCCAGGTCGATATCATTCTCGAGACTCTGCCTAAAAGTTTTAACAATTTCAGCCTTAATTACAACATGAACAAAAGGTTGTATAGTTTGGCAGAACTTGCAAAAGAGCTACAGGATGCTGAATCTCTCTTTAGACAGAGTGGTCATGTTTTTGTTTCTGAAAAGGCTTCTACTTCTAAGCCAAAAGGCGGTAAGAAGAAGAATAACATTCAGAAACAGGCAAACTCAACAAAGAAGGGCATGGGACCCTCAAGGCGCGGTGAAAAAGCCGAAAGGCAAATGTTTCAAGTGCAAAGGGTCAGGATATTGGAAGACTGATTGTCCACTTCTCAAACAAGGGAACAAAGAAGGTATATCTCATTTACTAGTAGTTGAAACATGTTTAGCGGTGTTATCTACCGACACCTAGTGTGTAGATACAGGAGCCACTAATCATGTCTGCAATACATTGCAGGGGTTCAAGAAACCAGGCGGCTCAGTGATGGAGAGATATGCTTGTTCATGGGTGATGCTACAAAAGTATCGGTCGTTGCATTAGGAGATGTTACTTTATCTTTTGGTAGAAATAAGTCTTTGACATTGAGAGATTGTCTTTATGAACCTTCACTTAGAAGGAATTTAGTTTATGTTTCTATGTTAGTTAAGGATGGATATTCAGTTTATTTTAATGACAATATTGTTATTAGAAAGAATAAACATTTTATCTGTTCTGGTGCATTGGTTGATAATTTGTATGTCATTAATCCTATTTCGCCTACAATACAACTTATGGAAATGAATAATATGTCATCTAACTTAAATAAGAGAAAAGAACCTTCTTGTATGAACCAAACATATTTTTGGCACTTACGACTGGGGCATATTAACCTAAGAAGGATTCAAAGACTGGTTGAAGATGGACCTTTGAGTTCATTGGAAGTGGAGGCACTACCAGTCTGTGAATCCTGCTTGGAAGGTAAAATGACCAAAAGGCCTTTTACGACAAAGGGGTATAGGGCCAAAGATGTGTTGGAATTGGTTCATTCTGATTTGTGTGGACCCATGACTATCCAAGCTAGAGGTGGCTTTGAATATTTTGTCACATTTATTGATGATTATTCAAGGTATGGATACATTTATTTGATGCACCGTAAGTCTGAGTGCTTTGAGAAATTCAAAGAGTACAAGGCTGAAACGGAGAAACGTGATAGAAAATATATCAAGTCATTACGATCAGATCGTGGTGGCGAGTACCTCTTTAGAGAGTTTAGGGATTATTTATCAGAGGCTGGGATTGCATCCCAATTGACTGCACCTGGAACGCCCCAACAGAATGGTGTAGCCGAAAGAAGGAATAGAACTCTTATGGAGATGGTTAGATTAATGATGAGTTATTCGGATTTGCCAGATTCGTTTTGGAGATATGCCTTAGAGACTGCAGTTTATATTTTGAACTTGGTTCCTTCTAAGTCAGTACCTCTTACTCCTACAGAGCTGTGGATTGGGCGTAAGCCTAGTCTAAAACATGTTCGCATTTGGGGTAGTCCAGCACATATGCTGAATGGAAAAGCAGATAAGTTAGAATCTCGTACAGAAGTACGCTTGTTTGTAGGCTATCCAAGAGGAACGAAAGGAGGTTTATTTTATAGTCCTAAGGATCAGAAGGTCATTGTTAGCACCAATGCCCGATTCTTAGAGGAAGACTATGTGATGAACCATAAACCCACAAGTAGAGTTATTCTAGAAGAACTGAGACGTGAGACACCAAGTACTTCAGTACCAACAGTACAAGAGGATGAACCACAAATAATTGCACAACGTATCACAAATGTTACACCACAACCGATAGTGCCTCGTCGTAGTGGGAGGGTTGTGATACAACCTGATAGATATATGTTCTTGGGAGAGTCGTCAGACTTCGTCCCTGAGGAATAAGATTATGATCCCTGTACCTACAATGAAGCACTCCAAGATAAAGATGCAGAGTCTTGGCAAAAAGCAATGATATCTGAAATAGAATCTATGGATTCTAATCAGGTCTGGGAGCTTGTAGAACCACCCGTTGGTGTAAAAGCCATTGGATGCAAGTGGGTCTATAAGAGAAAAAGTGGATCAGACGGTAAGGTTGAAACCTTTAAAGCTCGACTTGTAGCAAAATGTTTTACTCAAAGAGAGGGTATCGATTAT
The DNA here is from genome assembly GCA_029216955.1 of Iris pallida. Lineage (NCBI taxonomy): Eukaryota > Viridiplantae > Streptophyta > Magnoliopsida > Asparagales > Iridaceae > Iris > Iris pallida. Next base: position 51,762,644 of record JANAVB010031617.1, read on the forward strand.
GAGGAAACCTTTTCTCCTGTAGCCATGCTTAAGTCTATTCGGATTCTTTTATCTATTGTAGCTCATCTCGATTATGAGATTTGGCAAATGGATGTCAAGACAGCTTTCCTTAATGGAAGTCTTGAGGATGACATCTATATGAAGCAACCAGACGGATTCATTGAAAGGGGCCAGGAGCATCTTGTTTGTAAGCTTAAAAAGTCCATTTATGGACTTAAGCAAGCTTCCAGATCTTGGAACATCTGTTTTGATCAGGTGATAAAATCCTATAGATTTGATCAATGTCAGGATGAATCATGTGTATACAGAAAGTGTGACGGAAACGTGGTGGTGTTCCTAATACTTTATGTGGATGACATCTTGCTCATTGGAAACAATGTAAAGGTATTATCTGATGTAAGGGTATGGTTATCCAAACAGTTTGATATGAAGGACTTGGGAGAAGTAGGTCACATCCTTGGGATCAAAGTTCTACGAGATCGCAAGAAAAGGATGTTGGGCTTATCCCAAGCTTCCTATATCGATACTGTACTAACTCATTTTAGTATGCAAAATTCTAAGAAAGGTTTCTTACCTTTTAGACATGGAATTGCTCTATCAAAGGAGCAGTGTCCGAGGACACCTAAAGAGATAGAGAACATGAAGGCAGTTCCTTATGCTTCAGCAGTAGGAAGCTTAATGTATGCAATGCTATGTATGAGACCAGACATCTGCTTTGCCGTAGGCATGGTCAGCAGATATCAGTCTAACCCAGGACAAGAGAACTGGACTGCCGTAAAGCATATTTTGAAGTACCTGAAAAGGACTAAAGAGTATATGCTAGTTTACCAGGCATATAGTTTAGTTCTCTTGGGGTATACAGACTCAGATTTTCAGTCAGATATGGATTCCAGGAAATCTACCTCAGGTTATGTATTTACTTTGGGAGGTAGAGCCATTTTGTGGAGGAGTATCAAGCAAAAATGTATTGCTGATTCCACCATGGAAGCCGAGTATGTGGCAGCCTCTGAGGTAGCCAAAGAAGCGGTTTGGCTCAGAAACTTTCTGTTGGACTTGGATGTGGTACCTAGTTTGCCTAAGTCTATTACACTTTATTGTGATAATAGTGGTGCAGTTACAAACTCGAAGGAACCACGAGCCCATAAGACAGGAAAACACATTGAGCGCAAGTACCACCTGATACGAGATTTCGTAAAGAAAGGAAAAGTTGCTGTGATCAAGATAGCATCAGCCGACAACCTAGCTGATCCCTTTACAAAGAGCTTACCAGCTAAGGCTTTTGACAGTCATGTTGAAGGAATGGGAGTCAGATGTGTAGCAGCATGGCTTTAAGTATAAGTGGGAGATTTGTAACAGTATACTGAAAAGCAATGCTTTGAGTATAAGTAGGAGATTGTTAGGGTTATATACTAAAAGCATCACTTTTGTAGTAACCTTATTTCCTTAAATTTTGAATGGAAATCATATGGACAAATGTTTGTATATTGTATTTGTTGCAAGTGTTAATGCAAATGTCTGATATTCTATATTGTAGATAATATGGTGTGTGGTGTCACACAGAAGATCATCTTATCAGTTTCCTATGGAGTATATAAATAGTACACAACCTAGATGGACTTGGACAATCTATTGGAAAGGTTGTAGTGTAATCTGGTATTAGTCTATCTTGACTATAGGTTTACACTAGTACACTTTGTGTGTATTGAACAGGACCACTTAAGGTTGTTCTCTTTGTACTGACTACATAAGAGAACAAACACCTCTGTTATTATGGATGCTTGTGCTCTTAATCCGGATATAATAACGGACATGTATATGCAGTGTGCATTACTTTGACTCATAAAAGAGTGAGATTCATTATGGATCAACAACCTCTATGAATTGGGTAATAATATTGTATGTATGATGGGCTGTTGATTATAAATGGAATCCATGTCCCGATACATCGGGTTGATGATGTCCTCTTAAGGAGCTCATAAGGATTGTCATGTAAACCCTGCAGGTGGATTATGTAATGCCCTGAATTCGTTGCGGAGCACGGTACGGGCTAGCGGCCGAATGGCCGAGTCGGATGGGAATTGGGGAACTTTACTTGGGAAAACTTTACCAGGATCGCGGGATAATAAATTGAGATCCTTTCTTCGTTATGGATTGGACACTTTTGAAATGATGCCCAAGATGCAGTGGTGCGCATCTTGGGGGAAGAGTTCTATATAAGAGTCGCTTGCCCCGAGACCGTTGCCCTGCTGGTTTTCGATGTCGCTTTTGCGGTTGGCTTTTGTGTGCATTTTCGTGATTATTTTCGATGAATGTTTTCATGGATTTACTTTCACTGTCTACGCATTTCATATCGAATCACTGAGAGAAAGAGAAGAAGTATGCTGACCAAACGTTGGTGCCAATGCAGGTGCTAACGCAGTGAACCGAGCTTGACGTTGCGTAGAAGACCTCTTTCTCTCGGCAATTCACCAACAAGTGAGTGGCTTTGATCCTTCGACGATCCTTGATCTTCGCGCATAACAATGGTAGACTTGTTATTGCGTTCGGTGCTTAATAAAAGATGCCTAGTAATAATACGGGAAAGATAATGAAAGATAAATTATCACATGGCTAGGCTTATGTTGCAAATCGAATGATGCTCGTATGCTATATGAATTGTTTAACAGGTGATGCAAAGACCCAAGTATTGGGCGGTAAGTATATCGGACTTCGGTTCGAAAGAATGAGTTACAAATGAATAGTCCCTTGGTTGGATGAACGAATATGCGAGCCTATGGCTCAAAGTAAGATAGTAAGATGGCAAGATGGAAAGATAGGAAAATGGCAAGATGAAATGAGAACTACGAATATGTATGGAAGATGCTATTATCATGCATGTCATGTCTCTTATTAGTTAAGTTGCATTGCATGCATGGTCATGGACAACTTGTATACAAGGTAGTTCCTCGAACGGTACTCCGAGGCCACGGAACCGATTCGACCTAGGAGGAACACAGTGCTGAAGTAGTAGCACGGTCTTTCGGGAACCTTCCGGATGGGCTAGCTACCCACCGCTGAAGGGGAGCCGTCCGACCAAGATGTCCCAGATGGCGTGTAGTCAGTGACCTTCATATAGACAGGTGGCATAGCTAACAATGTCTTATACAGGCAGAGTAAGTGGTATTCATAAATATTTACAGGGATGGCTATCGATCGTGGGTAAGATTCACCAAATTGGTGATCAATATGAATTGCTTATGTTAGAACAACATGAATTGCTTATGTTTCTAACATCACTGTATGCTCCTTATATTTTTCATCAAATATATGAATTGTTAATGGACCCTAAGGCAAGATAGAAAGAATACAAATCAATAGTGAACATTCATATAATTTTACTACTGTTGATTTATGGTGAGATTGGTTACGGCCGCTCACCAGTACATATGTGGTAATGTACTGACCCTCGTCTCCACAGGTGTCGGGAACCTAGTGGATAATCATAGACGCTGAAGGCTTGCTGTCCGACTCTTTAGAAGCTTCATACATCTTGAAGTTTCCACTTGAAGAAGAAGGCATTTTGCTGAAGGTGGTTATTGCCGCATTATTAATAAAGGGATATGATGTATGGAACAAGTTGTATCTTATTTCAATATTTCTGCAATGTTGTTGCCAAGTTTGGCATTTCATCTCGGCTGTTTGAGAGCCTTATGTTTTATGTAATATAATTTCAAAGATATCAATAAAGAACTTATTTCAGATCATATCTGTGTTGCCAAAACTTCTTTATCATCCGCTGCGAATCTCTATTCAAAATGTCTCTTTCATAAAAGGAACACGAGCACGCCTTGTACAAGTATAATTCCAGACTTGTACGGTATCACGCCTTAGCGAGGACGAACGATTCGGCGTGAATCAAAGCGGAGGCGAACGATTCCCCGAGTCGGGGCGTGACAGTTTGCTATCAAAGCACGGCTTTACATCCTTGGGAATTTCTTGGTTTTTAAAGATTTCGAAAATGACACAAGCTTTATTGCTTCTCGAACAACTTTGGTTTTAAATATCCCGAAATGAGATGTTCCATACAATAAGTCCATGAATATTTTATGTGACTAACAAGCTTCTCTGTTTTTTTGCAGAGATGACTAAGGCGGGTGCAACAAACAACGCGAGTAGCTCAAGGGTGGTAGCCTCAACCGACCCTATGGAGAGAATGCTGGCTATGATGGAGAGCCATCAGAGGCAGAACGCAAAGCAATTCGAGGCCCAACAAAAGCAGCTAGATACCCTGCAACAGTTGGTCCGATCAGTGGTGAACAATGGGGCTCAAGGCACTCCAGTCTCACGAGAGAGTGAACTTGTAGAGGCATAGGAACCCCCGACAGCTAAGAAAACCACTGCTGTGGCCGACATTACAAAGTTTAAGAAAATCTGCAACAAAGAATTCAAAGGGACAGAAGAAGCAACCATTGCTATGGATTGGCTAGTTGAAGTGGAGGATCACCTGGAAGGTTTGGGTATTGTTGGATCCAAGAGGGTCTCGTGTGTGAAACTACTGCTGGTTTCCAACGCACACTACTGGGCAGGCACCACGACCCCATCAACCACCACAGAATCAGAGGCCCGGTGCCCAGGGCCGAGTCTTTGCATTGACTCAGGAAGAAGTACTTGCATCAGATACTGTAGTGACAGGTATATTGTTATTTAATGGCATTCCTGCACGTACTTTATTTGATTCTGGGGCTTCACATAGTTTTATATCTAAAGACTATGTTAAGGAACATGAAATAAAAATGACAATGTTGGATGTATATCTTAGTGTTAGTACTCCATCAGGAGTGGAGATGCCTACTACCATGATATGTAGGGATGGTTACATATGTATCGGAAAGAGAAAGCTACCATTAGATGTAGTCGAGCTGGATATGAAAGATTATGATATCATTCTGGGAATAGATTTGTTAAGTGCATGTGGTGCGACGATTGACTGTGCGAAGAAGCGAGTTGTGTTTCGACTACCTGGAGGAACAGAATTCTCTTACTCGGCCAGTTCGTCGACGAAGGTTTTGATGGTGATTTCAGCTGCTACGGCCCGACGAATGTTACATTCTGGCTGCGAAGGGTACCTTGCTTCTGTTCGAGACACACACAAGAATGGTGCAGACTCAGCTAACACTGAAGTCGTGGCAGAATTTCCTGATGTGTTTCCTGACGAGATACCCGGAATGCCTTCGGACCGAGAGATTGAATTCACTATTGATACATTTCCAGATGCTCGTCCGATCTCAAGGGCACCATACAGGATGGCGCCTGCTGAATTAAAGGAACTCAAAGTACAGCTACAAGAATTATCAGACAGGGGATACATCAGATCCAGTGTTTCGCCATGGGGTGCTCCGATGCTATTTGTGAAGAAGAAAGATGGATCGATGCGGCTGTGCATCGACTACCGCGAGCTAAACAAAGTTACAATTCGAAACAAGTACCCGTTGCCTCGAATAGACGACCTCTTCGATCAGTTGCAAGGGGCGTCTGTACTTTCAAAGATTGATCTTTGCTCAGGCTATCATCAGTTAAAGATCAAACCCGATGACGTTTCTAAGTCCGCATTCCAAACCAGATATGGACACTATGAATTCTTGGTCATGCCCTTCGGACTGACCAACGCCCCTGCCGCTTTCATGGATATGATGAACAGAGTCTTCCGACCTTTTTTGGATAAATTTGCGGTCGTGTTCATCGACGACATCCTAATCTACTCGAAGAACAGAGAAGACCATACAGAACATTTAAGGACAGTGTTACAGACTCTACAGGACAATCAGCTCTATGCCAAGCTGAGCAAATGTGAGTTTTGGATGAGTAGCGTGTCGTTCCTAGGGCACGTTATCTCGGCGGAAGGTGTGTCCGTTGACCCAAAGAAAATTGAAGCCATAGTGGATTGGAAGCAACCCACATCGGCGAGCGAGATCCAAAGTTTCCTCGGCTTGGCTGGCTACTACAGGAAGTTTGTCAAGGATTTTTCAAAGGTGGCAGCGCCTTTAACTCGGCTAACCCAGAAGGGGGTTGCATTCGATTGGACTGATGAGTGCGAGGCTTGCTTTCAAAATCTGAAGCAACATCTCGTATCAGCTCCAATCCTTACACTTCCAGACGGCGTCGAAGGATTCCAGATATACAGCAATGCGTCCGGATTGGGTTTGGGATGTGTATTGACTCAGAGAGGGAAAGTGATATCGTATGCCTCGAGACAGCTTAAGCCGTACAAGAAAAATTATCCAACGCATGATTTAGAATTGGCAGCAATAGTGTTTGTACTGAAATTGTGGAGGCACTACTTGTATGGAGTGGCTTGCGAGATCTTCACCGATCATAAGAGCCTGAAGTACATCTTTACTCAGAAAGATTTAAATTTGCGGCAAAGACGTTGGTTGGAGCTTATAAAAGATTACGACTTGACGATCGCGTACACCCCAAGAAAAGGCAATGTGGTGGCGGACGCGTTAAGTCAGAACTTTGTGGGATCGCTCAGTGTTGACAAACGAATATTGGAGGAATTAGAAAGCATGGGAATTGAGCTCCAGATTCGTGGCCGAAATGCACAACTGGCTCAACTTCAACTTGAGCCGAGTTTGTTGGAAAAGATAAAGACAGCACAGAGGACGGATGAGTTCTTGATTAAGATTGGCGGAATATTGGAAAAGGGTGAAGCCAGCGACTTCACCAGGCACGAGGATGGATTGTTGCGACTCAGGGGGAGGCTATGTGTCCCGAAGGATGAAGAACTCCGGAAAGAAATCTTGACGGAGGCCCATTACGCCAAGTATTCCTTGCATCCGGGAAGTACAAAAATGTATAAAGATTTGCGCACGACCTTCTGGTGGCACGGCATGAAACAAGATGTGGCCCTCTTTGTCTCGCGATGCTTAGCGTGTCAACGAGTCAAGGTGGAACACCAGAGGCTCGGCGGGGAGATGCAGAACCTCGCGATCCCAGAATGGAAGTGGGATCATATAACCATAGATTTTATTGTTGGCTTGCCGAAGACGCAGCGGAGGAATGATGCAATTTGGGTCATCGTTGATCGATTAACCAAATCTGTACATTTTCTCGCAATGAAAACAACATGGAGCGTCGACCGGTTGGCTCAGCTATACTTGGATGAAATTATCCGACTGCATGGAGTACCGGCATCAATAGTGTCAAATCGGGATGGACGATTTGTATCGCATTTCGGGGTCAATTTACATGCTGCCATGAGAACATAATTGAAATTTAGTTCTGCATATCATCCACAAACCGATGGCCAGACCGAGAGAGTGAATCAGGTACTTGAAGACATGCTATGGCTTTGTGCTATTGATATGAAAACTAGTTGGGACACTCACTTGCCACTAGCAGAATTTGCCTACAACAACATTTACCAGTCAAGTATACAAATGGCTCCGTATGAAGCATTGTACGGGCGAAGGTGTCGGTCTCCGATTTGTTGGGATGAAGTCGGTGAACGACAGGTACTTGGTCCGGAGATGGTGGAACAGGCCGTCGAGAAGGTCCGCATGATTCGGGAGAAATTACTTGTGGCACAAAGTCGGCAGAAGAGTTATGCGGATACTCACCGACGACCATTGGAATTTATGATGGGCGATCACATATTTCTGAAGGTGTCACCGATGCGCGGAGTTATGCAATTCGGTACGAAGGGGAAGCTAAGTCCGAGATTTGTTGGCCCATTTGAAATTCTTAAGCGAGTCGGCCCTGTCGCCTATCAGATCGCGTTACCACCGGCATTGGATGGAGTGCATGATATCTTCCATGTTTCCCAACTACGAAAGTATGTACATGATCCAAGCCATGTGGTAGACTTCGGTTCGTTAGGGCTAAGAGCTGACTTGTCTTATGTGGAGGAACCCGTGCAGATCTTGGATATGAAGGATAAAATTTTGCGAAACCGAGTTGTTTCTTTGGTTCGAGTGCTTTGGCGAAATCATTCCGTCGAAGAGTCGACGTGGGAACTTGAAGCGGATATGAAGGAAAAGTTTCCTTCGTTGTTTGACCAAGGTGGGTTTGAGTTTAAGTTTCGGGGACAAAACTTTTTGTTAGTGTATTAATATGTAATGCCCTGAATCCGTTGCGGAGCACGGTGCGGGCTAGCGGCCGAATGGCCGAATCGGATGGGAATTGGGGAATTTTACTTGGGGAAACTTTACCAGGATCGCGGGATAATGAATTGAGATCCTTTCCTCGTTATGGATTGGACTCTTTTGAAATGATGCCCAAGATGCAGTGGCGCGCGTCTTGGGGGAAGAGTTCTATATAAGAGTCGCTTGTCCCGAGACCGTTGCCCTGCTGGTTTTCGATGTCGCTTTTGCTGTTGGCTTTTGTGTGCGTTTTCGTGATTGTTTTCGATGAATGTTTTCATGGATTTACTTTCACTGTCTACGTATTTTATATCGAATCACTGAGAGAAAGAGAAGAAGTATGCTGACCAAACATTGGTGCCAATGCAGGTGCTAACGCAGTGAACCGAGCTTGACGTTACGTGGAAGACCTCTTTCTCTCAGCAATTCACCAACAAGTGAGTGGCTTTGATCCTTCGACGATCCTTGATCTTCGCACATAACAATGGTAGACTTGTTATTACGTTCGGTGCTTAATAAAAGATGCGTAGTAATAATACGGGAAAGATAATGAAAGATAAATTATCACATGGCTAGGCTTATGTTGCAAATCGAATGATGCTCGTATGCTATATGAATTGTTTAACAAGTGATGCAAAGACCCAAGTATTGGGCGGTAAGTATATCGGACTTCGGTTCGAAAGAATGAGTTACAAATGAATAGTCCCTTGGTTGGATGAACGAATATGCGAGCCTATGGCTCAAAGTAAGATGGTAAGATGGCAAGATGGAAAGATGGGAAAATGGCAAGATGAAATGAGAACTACGAATATGTGTGGAAGATGCTATTATCATGCATGTCATGTCTCTTATTAGTTAAGTTGCATTGCATGCATGGTCATGGACAACTTGTATACAAGGTAGTTCTTCGAACGGTACTCCGAGGCCACGGAACCGATTCGACCTAGGAGGAACACAGTGCTGAAGTAGTAGCACAGTGTTGAAGTAGTAGCACGGTCTTTCGGGAACCTTCCGGATGGGCTAGCTACCCACCGCTGAAGGGGAGCCGTCCGACCAAGATGTCCTAGATGGCGTGTAGTCAGTGACCTTCATATAGACAGGTGGCATAGCTAACAATGTCTTATGCAGGCAGAGTAAGTGGTATTCATAAATATTTACTGGGATGGCTATCGACTGTGGGTAAGATTCACCAAATTGGTGATCAATATGAATTGCTTATGTTAGAACAACATAAATTGCTTATGTTTCTAACATCACTGTATGCTTCTTATATTTCTTATCAAATATATGAATTGTTAATGGACCCTAAGGCAAGATAGAAAGAATACAAATCAATAGTGAACATTCATGTAATTTTACTACTGTTGATTTATGGTGAGATTGGTTACGGTCGCTCACCAGTACATATGTGGCAATGTACTGACCCTCGTCTCCACAGGTGCCGGGAACCTAGTGGATAATCATAGACGCTGAAAGCTTGTTGTCCGACTCTTTAGAAGCTTCGTTCATCTTGAAGTTTCCACTTGAAGAAGAAGGCATTTTGCTGAAGGTGGTTATTGCCGCATTATTAATAAAGGGATATGATATATGGAACAAGTTGTATCTTATTTCAATATTTCTGCAATGTTGTAGCCAAGTTTGGCATTTCATCTCGGCTGTTTGAGAGTCTTATGTTTTATGCAATGTAATTTCAAAGATATCAATAAAGAACTTATTTCAGATCATATCTGTGTTGCCAAAACTTCTTTATCATCTGCTGCTATTCAAAATGTCTCTTTTATAAAAGGAACACGAGCACGCCTTGTACAAGTGCAATTCCAGACTTGTACGGTATCACGCCTTAGCGAGGACGAACGATTCGGCGTGAATCAAAGCGGAGGTGAACGATTCCCCGAATCGGGGCTTGACAGATTATATCCGACATGACAAATAAAGTTGAGCGGTACTACTTAAGGATAAAAGATGTCGAATCAATACAGTTGTCAGTAACTTAATTTGATCGACGGACATACGATATCTTAACATGGGGAACCAAACGAGCATATAATAAAAGGAGCCCACAAACATAATTTGGGATTAGGGAGGTAGTACAACAATAGCTCATTAGTGGATCGAGCTATTGTTAATGGGCCTGGATTGTGTGTTCGGGCTGAACACGGGATATCCAGATCCGTTAGGAGGCCTAACCCTAATTTCTCCTCATGGTCCCTGCCGTAGCCTATATATATCCTCTATTCTATGGCCGCCAGATTACTGATCAGAAATCTGAAATTTTCTCTAAATTCGTGATTCACGTAAGGAGAGAAAGAGAGTGCTGCCAAGGAGAAGAAAAGGTTGGGAGATCGTCGCCCACATGACGTCCAACTCGAGGAAGAAATACGTACAGAAGATCTTGGGGTCGTCCGCTCGAGATTGCCAGGAATTACTTGTCTCCTTTCCGCCGCAGGTATAATTCGTGAACCCTAGTTTCCGCCTATGAAGGGTTAGAACACGTATTAGATTTGTTTAACTTTCTATCGATCAATACGCACACCAAAGGAAGGGTCCTGGGAATCCCCAGTTCCATCAGATCTGGGGGTACAGTCTTTTCACACCGCTTCCATTCCTGCGCAGGCTATTCTAAGTCAATCTGGTACCGGGGGTGGTACCTATCATGCAGTACCCCTCCTAAAATATAAATCAATCCACTCCTCCACAATCAACGAAAGATACCAATGAGGCCGTAAAACTTTTACGTACTCAATTTGAAGCTTTCAAACAGAAGGATGGCCTGCAGAAGCTTGGGATCAAATAGCCCTATCCCATAGAATGGAAAGAGGTCCAATTTCCTCCTAAATACAAACCCCCTACTATTATGCTATTTGATGGCAGCACGTCTCGAAGTCAATATCTCAATCACTTTGAAGTAATGACTGATCAACTTCAACCAATTGATGCTCTTCTTACTAGAGTATTTGTCGGCTGTTTAGTTGGTACAGTATATGACTGGTATCATAGTTTACCAGATGGTTATATAACCTCTTTCGATGGCTTTAAACATATGTTCTTGGAACAATTTTATGAGGGAACCAACGACATGACTATGTCTGCTCTCATCAAAATCAAACAACGACATAATGAAACTACTAAAAATTTTATTGAACAATTCTGCCGTGAAGCACTCAAAATACCTCTCGGAACCCCAGATGCTTTGACTATAGACACATGCAAATCAAACCTGTTGCCTATAATTAGCATGTGGATAAAATTAATACAATTCCATGACTGACCTTCCTTTATAGTGAATACCAAAGCAGCAGAAGAGAGCGCTGACAAGTTCAAGCAATTAGGTATTCAAATGCCTAATCTTGACGAAGATGAACATGCTACACCAAATAATAGTGGCCGTTAGAACAATCGCAAGAGCAAGGAGACTTTGGCCATTAATCTTAAAGGCAAAGAAGCCCTAGCCATCAATATAAATCAGCCAACGTCTACCTCAACAGCACCACCACAACGGGCACCACATCCAAAAGAAGAATACTCTTTTGATGAAGATGATATCATGAGTATCTTTGATTGTTTCATCAAGAGCAATAAACTTCAACTGCCAGAACTAAAACGGACATATGAAGTTGGTAAGACTGACCATCCTAAATATTGTGTTTACCACAGGTTTATTGGACATCCCACTCGAGCATGCTATGTGCTCAAGGGTAAAATTCAGGAGATGGTCAATTCTGATGCAATCACTCTCCAACAAGATAAGAAAATTGTAACGACTAATATTGTCTCCTTACAGTTTGGAGATTTTCCAGCTCAACTTGTGTAGGACGGTGTCATCCCCATCCCGAAAACTACTCTAGAGATTGTTAATCTTCCACCTGCATGAACTGATGGTCTTGTTCCTCTGTCTACCGAGCAGCAGATAATCCTTCTTCTTCTTCCCCTGCTGAGACAATATTGTCAAAGTCAGAAGCCAAATACCAACCAGCTTTCCATCTGTATAGTCCACATTCTCGTGAACTAATGACGAAAATAGGATATGACCTACAAAAAGCTTCTGGTTTGAACCATGGAAAGGGATCTCCTGTACCTCTTTCCCTATGTCTTTCTCACAACTAATCTTGGGTTGGTTTGGGTTACTGGACAAACTCTCTATCCCGCCAAAAGAAACCTTCCAGAAACAAGATCCAGGAAAAGAGTTGCAATATGGTGTCCTTTGAGCTTGTATCCGAAGAAGAAGTCTTAATTGGTACCACGTCTGGGAAACCTTACCAAAGAGACTATTCAGAAGGTCAAGAAAACCCTGCTCCAACACCATCTTCTCCTGCTGTTAATGTTCTATCAGCTGCATCACCTCCAATAGAGCCAACCCTTCCTAAACCGACGATAGCCGACAAAGGAAAACAACCTGTCAGTTTTGATAAAGTATTAAAGAAGACTCCAACTTTAGGACTTGAAAAGCCGTATAACTTTGATATACTGGCTCAGCTAGCTAATACCCCGGCTAGATTGTCAATTTTTGAGCTTCTCCATTTTTCGAAGGAAACTCGAAAAACATTGAGTGAAGCTTTGATGCAAGCTGATACTTGTCTAACATTCCTCAAGAAGCCAGAGAAAGAGCCTATAACATGCCTTCATTGTCGTAGTATGATGTAGCTGATGCCAAATATCACCTTTACACAAGATGATATGCTGATGGAAGATAATCGTCATGACCGGCCCCTCTACTTCACGGGATATGTCGATACCATGAAGGTTGATCGCATTTTGATCGATCCTGGGTCTGCACTTACCATCATGCCAAAGACTCTACTAGATGCATTGAAGATTCCTGTACACAATCTTTCAACAACCATCATGACAATCTTGGGATTCAATTCTGGAAGAAGTGAACCTTTGGAAAAGATCCGTCTGAAAGTTCAAATAGGCAATCTTTGTACAAATGTTACTTTCTACGTGATCGATAATCATGGCTCTTATAATGCTTTGCTAGGAAGACCCTTTCTGCATGAGCATAAAATTGTACCATCCACTTTACATCAATGCTTCAAATATGTGGATGTCAATGGAGAAGTCCAAAAGGAAGTAGCCGACCTAAGTCCTTTCAGGAGCATTGAAGCATATTTTACGGACTCTCGAATGTACATGGAGGAGTTCATGAAAGTTGTTTTGGCGATGGATAGTGAGGAAGATCAGAAACATACTTCAAAAGATGTTCTCATGACCCCCGTCAAAGGACGTGTTACTCGTCCCTCTTCTTCTCAGACGTTAACTATACATTTTTTCTCTCATAACAAACAACCTCCTGCTATAGAAAGGGAACAAAGGGTGCTCACCTCTTGTGAGCCTCTTGTTATCGACCTTCGTCGTAACAAACCTTCACCTTCTTCTTCTCCCCCTCTGGTCATCAACCTTACTAAGCTTTCTGTTAAGGCTAAGAATTATGTTGTAAATGATGATGTACAAATCAATAAAGTAGCATCTCCTTTACAATATACTGATGTTCTTTATTATACTCAATGTTATTTAAAAATGTTAGATAACTTCGAACCACTCACCATAGGAGCAGTTGAAGCTTCCCAAAACGAAGTATTGCTCGAGCCAATGCAGGATTCTTTCTTCTTAGTTCCTTCCAGAAAGAAAGATGAATTTCATATACTTTTAAGTAAAGGAACGGAACAGAAGATCACGCCCGATAGTGAAGAAGAAAATCACGATAATGAAAGAATTCAACTACGTCGTTATAGTCAGCAATCAAAAGATATCATTCAAAAGATGGGCTATAATTTTAAAGCTGGTCTCAATGGCGACAAAGGAAGGCGAACTCCTATTCGTATTCCTGCTCCGAAAGGAAAATCACAACAATACTACAGCAAAACGAAGCAGGAATTAGGTTATACTTTACCAATTCTGACTCCAGAAGCCTCCGAATCTGATGAAGAAGAATAATCTAACTCTTCTGATTCTATCTCATGGGATTCGGACACCAGTGTAGGGTACGTCCATCGAGTGACTCTATCTTCCAATATGGTAACTGCCGAGTTCTGGAAAGATGATAGAGACTTTGCCGAAGCCTCTGAATTTGATCCTTGGGCACAAAGGATGGATACTCAATGGGAACCTCGCTTTGAGCAACGTGAGCTACCGACTGAAGTTCGGTTGGTTCAAGTCAATGTTGGAGATGAAACTTCCCTAAAACCAATATTTGTCAGCAAAAGCCTACCCGAAATAGATAAACAGGATTTGATCCAACTCATTAGGGAATACATTGATGTATTCATTTGGAGCTATGAAGACATGCCGGGATTGGATCCTCAGATCGCTACCCACAAGCTCAACATTCTGTCGAATACGAAGCCAGTCAAGCAACAACAACGTCGGTTTCGACCCGACATGATGGATGCCATAGAAGCTGAAGTCAAGAAACTCATCGCCTTCGGTTTCGTCAGAGAAGAACAACATCCGGACTGGGTGGCTAATGTTGTCCCAGTTTTGAAGAAAAGAAGAAAAGTCTGGGTTTGCATCGACTTCAGAGACCTTAATGAAGCTTGTCCCAAAGATTAATTCCCTCTTCCAATCACTGATGTCATGATCGACAATACTTACGGATTTGAATGTATGTCCTTTATGGATGGATTCTCAGGATATAATCAAAACAAGATGCATCCAGAAGATGAGAAACATACATCTTTTCACACTCCTCTCGGAGTCTATTGCTACACTGTCATGCCATTTGGTCTTAAGAACGCTGGTGCAACATATCAGTGGGCCATGAGTACCATCTTTCGTGATCATCTACGAAAGACTGTTAAATGCTATGTTGACGATATTGCTGTCAAAAGTCGTCTAAAAGAAGACCACATTCAAGACTTGAGAACTATTTTCGATCTAATACGCCAGCATCAACTCTAGATGAATCCCACCAAGTCATTTATCGGAGTCTCTAGTGGCAAATTTCTTGGATTCATTATTACCTCTAAAGGTATACACGTTGACCCTGAGAAAATCAAAGCCATTCAAGAGACGCATCCTCCACGCAACCTAAAAGAGCTATGAGGATTCCGGGGACGACTTGCATATATTAGGAGATTCATCTCAAATCTCTCTGGACGCTGTAGACCGTGTTGGCACATTTATTTTGATAACATTAACAACATCATCGTAATTTAGTTTTCTCTGTATTTCAGCTAAGAGATAATCTCTCAAGCTCTCCTACAAAAAGATCTGTCCATTCAAGTTGAGTCATCAAAGCCTTATGGAAGTCCCTAAAAGAAGACTGAAGAAAAGACCAGCGCTCCTTAAAGACAGCTCTCAAAAGATTCAAGATTTCGAGTCTGTACAAGGTTTAGATCTTTCTGTATAACACCTAAGGTTGGATGACAAACATAAAGCTCTTCTATTTTTTAGTCAAAAATTAATGTATAAAAAAATAGCATACCGACGGTATACTGCTGTGTACCGACGGTATACCGTTTCTGAGCTCCAAAACGTTCTGTGACAAAACTCGGCATACCGACGGCATACTACAGTATACCGACAGTATACCGATTTGTGAGCCACAAAATGTTCTGTGAGGAAACTCGGCATACCGACGGCATACTACAGTATACCGACGGTATACCATTTTCTGAGCCACAAAATGTTCTGTAACGAAACTCGGCATACCGGCGGCATACTACAGTATACCGGTAGTATACCATTTTGTGAGCCACAAAATGTTCTGTGACGAACATCGGTATACCGACGGCATACCGCTGTATACCGACGGTATACCGGCTTCATCAGATTTGATTTTTAAATGGACAAGATACTAGCATTAAATGCTCCCAACGATAGATTTATTACCGTTACTGTTTCGAATGGTATGCCGACGGCATACCGGTCCATACCGACGGCATGCCGTCCGTATTATGTTCAGGAGCATTAAATGATATCCTTTCTTGGTTTTCTATATAAATGGATTCCTTCCTTCTATTGAAGGCTATCCACTTAAGCCATAAATTTCTCAACAACCAAGAGCTCCACTATTACTACTCTACCCAAGCTTCTAATTGTCATCCAATCCAAAAGTGCTAGAGTATTCAAGAGTTGTACTTTTCGATCTTCAAGTGTTGTAGAAGATCAATAGTTTCTTTTTCTTTCCTTTTGAAGTTGACGAGCCTTCGTAAGAAAACTCGTGTGTAAGAAGTTGGCGAGTTCTTCGGATCCAAACTCGTGTTGATGTTGGCGAGTTCTTCGGATCCAAACTCGTGTGTAACTATTTACTCAATAGTGGATTTAAGCCGGAGAGAGTTCCGGGACTGGATTGTCTCTAGGGAGGAGACCAGGATACATCGAGTGTTTGATTCTCTTTCTCTCTCTCTCTCTCTCTCTTATTTACTTCGGTAATATAGCTTACTTGTGTTAAGTAATTTTTTATTACCCTATTCACCCCCCTCTGGCGTTCTACAATTGGTATCAGAGCTTTGTTCTCTTGATTTGGATTTACACCCTAAGAGTGATCCATGGCCACTAACCCTAGTGTCAACATATTCCACAATGAGGGACACTCCACAAATAGACCTCCTCTATTTGATGGAACCAACTATAATTATTGGAAGATTAGGATGGGTATTTATCTGAAGTCCATAGATTTCGATTTATGAGATTGTGTGATAAATGGTCTCCCTACTCCTTCCGGAGTTATTGAGGATGTTGTTTCTGACACCCTTAGGGATAAACTCACTAAGAATGTCAAGAAGCTTGCTTGTCGAGATGCTAAGGCTATGAACGCTCTTTACTGTGCTCTCAATAGCAATGAATTCAATAGAACTTCTACTTGCAAGACTTCAAATGAAAATTGGAAATTGCTAGAAGTTATTCACGAGGGAACATCACAAGTAAAGGAATCAAAGATTAGTAGACTCACACAAGAATATGAATCTTTTAAAATAAAATAAGATGAGTCTATTACTTGCATGTTAACTCATTTCGGTGATATCATTAACCCTCTTTTTTCTCTTGGTAAGGAATATCCTGCTCATAAAAAGATCAGGAAAATTCTCAGACAGTTAACTAAAGGATGGAGTCCTAAAGCTACCGCTATCATTGAAGGGAACGACTTGACAACCATGAACCTTGAGACCCTCATGGGGAAGCTTATGACTCATGAACTTGACATGAAAGATCAAGAGGAGTCATCCATACAAGAAAAGGAGAAGGAGAAGGCCAAAGAAAAGGAGAAGTCTCTGGCTCTCAAGGCTACAAAATCTCACTCAAAAGATAGCTCCGATGATAACGAGTCGGATGATGATAAAGAAATAGCTCTTACCGTAAAGCATTTCCAAAAGTTCCTCAAGTTCAACAAAGCCAACCGCTTTAGAAGGGACAACGATAAAGATCCTGCTTGCTACCAATGCAGGAGAACCGGACACATCAAGAGAGATTGCCCTATGACAAGAAAAGACTCCAATAAGTATGAGAAGTCTATCAAAGGAAGCTCTTCCTCCAGGAAATACGCCAACACCAGCATCTGGTGTGAATGTGATGCTAGCGATTCAGACAACGACAAAGAATGCAAATACAATACAAATGTTTGCCTCATGGCAACCGATAAGGTACTCGATGATCTCTCTTTGAATACTCTCTCTTCTGATGATTTAGAAAATGCTATTCTTGAATTACGCGAGGAACACAAAGGTGTTAGAAATAAGTACAAAAAATCTCTAAAAGAGGTTGAGGCATTCAAACTAGAAGTAAAGAGACTTCCAACATCATTATTGATGTAAAAGGGAAATCTTCCGCCTTTGACACGGATGAGATAGAGTCTTTGCGACTCAAGTTACAAGCATCTCAAGTTATCATTGAGAAAAAGGATGATGAGATTCAATCCCTCAGAAGGGCTTATGATTTTGCTATGCATAAAGTTCAAG
Source organism: Iris pallida (assembly GCA_029216955.1). Taxonomy (NCBI): domain Eukaryota; kingdom Viridiplantae; phylum Streptophyta; class Magnoliopsida; order Asparagales; family Iridaceae; genus Iris; species Iris pallida. Next base: position 51,780,660 of record JANAVB010031617.1, read on the forward strand.
CTGCTAATAGAAGAGAATACGATACCTCTACTAAGTATAATGATCTTCTTGTGCATGGTAAGAAACTAGTTGATAAAAACACGGCTCGCACACATGCTCCAAGATACGCCTACACTCATTACAATACTAGTCACAATTCTTACATAAACAAGAACACTACACATAGGTCCTATCATAACACAAGGAAATGACCCTTTGTTAAGAAGAACACCTCACATCATGCTTTCTATTATCATCACCATAACACTCATGATAGAACTCCTCGTACTAAAGCCCCACATATGCATAACACTCACACATTCTCTTATAAATATTCTATGATGTGCAACTATTGTGGTCTACTTGGACATACTTCTAATTATTGTCAAACAAGGAAACAGGTTGAAATGAAAGTTTTTAAATAGGTTCCTAAGACTAACAATCAAGGACCCAAACAATCTTGGGTACCAAAATGTTCATCTTCAACTTATGTTGTAGGTGAAGAATCCTTCTCATGCTAGAAGTAAGTGTATCCTTGATAGCGGTTGCTCACAACACATGACCGATGATGCTTCATTTTTTACAACGCTATCGATGAAGAAAGAAGGACATGTATCCTTTGGTAACAATATAAAAGGCCACATCATAGGAAATGGTAATATCGACTCCCCTCCTTATCCTTGTACTAAGAATGTTTGTTTTGTTACAAATCTCAAACACAACCTTCTTAGTATCAATCATCTTACGGATAATGGTTATGATATTAAGTTTGTTAAACTCAAATACTTTATTACCGATAGCACTAGTGGATCTACGGTGTATGAAGGCATTAGAGAAAACAATATCTATGTTCTCTATCTTGTTGAAGGTACTAACAATGATAGGTGCTTAGTTGCAAAGAACGATGAAAGTTGGCTCTGGCACATGAGGCTTGGACACTCTAACATGGATACCATCTTCCGTCTTGCCACCAAGAAGCTTGTACGAGGACTTCCAAGTATATCCTTCAAAAAGGATATGGTATGTGAAGAATGTGAGAAAAGTAATTTGACCAAGTCATCCTTCAAATCCATCAACTCTGTGAGTACCACTAGACCACTTCAACTTATTCATGTGGATCTATTTGGTCATAGTAGAGTAGCTAGTCTTGGAGGCAAACTTTATGCTTTTATTTTGGTTGATGATTTTTCAAGATTTAATTGGGTCATTTTTCTTGCAAATAAAAGTGATACTTTTCGTAAATTTGTTGTCTTTTGTAAACGTGTTCAAAATGAGAAAGGCATTACTATTAACAAAATTAGAAGTGATCATGGAGAAGAATTTGACAATGCCAATTTTAAAAGATTTTGCGAAAAAAATAGTTTTGGTCATGATTTTGCTTGCCCTCGAACTCCACATCAAAATGGTGTTGTGGAAAGAAAGAATAGAACCCTTGGCGATATGGCCCGGGTTATGTTAAACCAATATAAGCTCCCCCAATACTTTTGGGCGGAAGCCGTTAACACGGCATGTCATGTTATAAATAGGGTCTTAATTAGACCTATTTCTAAAAAGACTCCATATGAGCTTTGGTTTGACAAAATTCCCTCTATTGAGTATTTTAAAGTTTTTGGATGCAAATGTTTTATTTTGAATACCAAGGACAACCTAGGCAAATTTGAAGAAAAAGCTTATGAAGGTATTTTCCTTGGCTACTCAATACATAGTAAAGATTTTCGTGTCTTTAACAAAAGAAGTCTTGTTGTCGAAGAGTTAATTAATGTCTCTTTTGATGAACTTAACTCTTATACATCCTCCTCATCCGATGATATTGATGACATCTCTTTTGGTTTGGAGAACTCTTCTATTGGAGATCCTCGTCCCTCTTCATCTAACGATGAAATTGTGACCCCTCCAACCGAAGGTTCACCACCACTCGAGCCTCCTCAAGAGGACCACCCAAAGGAATGGAGATTTGTCCCTAATCATCCTAAGGAGCTTATCATTGGTGATCCTTCTTCTCGTGTTAGTACTAGATCCTCCACTCGTAATCTTTGTGCAAACGTGACTTTTATTTCTCTAATAGAGCCTAAAAATATTAATGGTGCTTTTCATGATGAATTTTGGATGATAGCGATGCAAGAAGAGCTAAATCAATTTGAGTGAAACAAGTTTTGGGAACTTGTCCCTAAACCTCACAACCACCCCACTATTGGAACTAAATGGGTGTTTCGTAATAAACTTAAAGAAGATGGGTTAGTCACTCGTAACAAAGCCCGATTGGTTGCTCAAGGCTATAACCAAGAGGAAGACATTGACTACGATGAAACCTATGCTCCGGTTGCTCGTCTTGAATCTATTCGCATGCTATGTAGTTTTGCTTGCTTTAATGATTTCAAACTTTTTCAAATGGATGTTAAAAGTGCTTTTCTAAATGGCATTATTAAAGAGGAAGTTTATGTTAAGCAACCTCCTGGCTTTAATGATTTTCAATTCCCTCATCACGTTTTCAAATTACACAAAGCCATTTATGGCCTCAAACAAGCTCCTCGTGCTTGGTATGAGCGCCTTAGTTCTTTTCTTATCTCTCACAACTTTTCTAAGGGCAAAGTCGACACCACACTTTTGATCAAATCCTTTAATGGCACACTATTGTTACTTCAAATTTATGTCGATGATATTATTTTTGGTTCCACTAACAATGCACTTTGTGTAGAATTTACTAAAGTAATGCAGGATAAATTTGAAATGAGCATAATGGAAGAACTATCCTTCTTTTTGGGTTTACAAATCAAACAAGGCCCCAAAGGAACCTTCATCGATCAAGCCAAATATACAAAGGATCTCCTCAAATGCTTCGAACTTGACTCATCCAAATCAATGAGGACTCCTATGGCAACAACGACAAAACTTGATAATGATAAAGACGGTATGTTGGTCGACATTCGTAAGTATCGAGGTATGATCGGAAGCTTACTCTATTTAACTGCTAGCCGACCTGATATTATGTTTAGTGTTTGTCTTTGTGCACGATACCAAGCAAATCCAAAGGAATCGCACTTATGTGCTATAAAGCATATTTTTCGGTATCTCAAAGGCACCATTAATATGGGACTTTAGTATCCAAAATCTTCATCCTTTGAGCTTATCGGCTTCTCGGATGCAGATTTTGTCGGATGCAAAATTGACCGAAAAAGCACTAGCGGCACATGTCAATTTCTTAGAAAATCCTTGGTATCGTGGTTTAGTAAGAAATAAAACTCTGTTGCTCTTTCAACCACTGAGGCCGAGTATATAGCGGTCGGCTGCTGTTGTGCACAAATTCTTTGGATATCACAAACACTTGTAGATTATAGTATTTCTTCTACTAGCTCGATAAATATCACAAAAAATCCGATTTATCACTCATGTATGAAGCACATTGAGATTAGACACCATTTTCTTTGTGACCATCAACAAAAGGGGGATATTCGCCTTGATTTTATTGACACTACTTATCAATTGGCCGACATCTTCACCAAACCACTCCCGGAGGATCGTTTCATTTTTCTTTGTCGAGAATTAGGCATCATTAATCTTGATATCTAGCTCCACTCAGACGGTACACCGACGGCATACGGTGGCATACCGACGGCATGCCGATTTGCGTTCAAAACAACTTTCTATGCGCATAATCGGTATACCGTCGGCATCCACCGGCATGCCGATGGCATGCCGTCTACGACGGAGCCAGCCAGTCAACTCAGCTATTGGGCCCCACCATAATCTTCTACTTTTATTTAAATCTTTTCAAATCCCCTCATTTACTACCCATCCTTTCATTCCTATCCCTCATTAATACCCATCCCATCCTTTCACATCCCTCTCTCTTTTCAAAACCCCCGTTCATTTATTATATTCATCACTTCTTTCAAAACCCCCCTAATTAATACCCTCTCTCTCCTCTTCTCCTTATGACCCCAACTCTTTCTTCTTCCTCCTCCCCATAATCCTTCACTCCCTCCTCCTCCTCTTACCATCAAACTCCTTGGCCAATCTCAAAAGACCTCACTCCACTATCGTTTCCAACCCATTCACTCCGGTGCCCCTACCTAATGGCGCCTATGATCCCAAGATCTTTACCTCCGCCCTTGTTGCCGATGCGTAGTTCCATTACTTTGCCAACCACGCCGTCTACAAAGGAAAGGCCATCAATTGGAACGTCTTCTCTGGTCATCTCTCACTTTTTGAGACTGCCGGCCTCTTCTCTCTTTTGCGTCGGCAAGTGCCTATCTATCCGACGGCGGTTCGCCTCTTCTACTGCAACCTTATTCCTGATCTGGCCAACAATGCCATCGAGACCATGGTCAATGATCGCCATTTTTGCCTCACGGCTCGCAACATTGCAGAGATTCTCGAGATACCAAATCGCGGGGATGCTCTTCCGACCTTGGCCGGTCTCTATCCTACCGTCGAAGTCTCCTTCGATGAGTTCTGCGGCATTATCTGCAAGGGACCGAATCCTCCTGCCATTTCCCTCTCAAAGCAGTTGGAGCCCTTCTACTACGAGCTCCATCGGATTATCTGCCACACTCTTTACCCCAAATCCGACAACTACGATGCTATCACCAATGAAGAAGACGTGGTCGTTCCCCCAAGACTCTCCTCAACGCCTTCTTCTTTGTCCTTCTTGCGGGAAAATAATCGCTTAACAATGGCACCTTCATCACCCTAATTATTGAGGCGAAAGGCGTGGACCTCTCTCTCTGCCAATCGGACGGTGTTTCCTCCTTTCTTGCCATCTTCTGCTCTGCCCCTGGTGCATCGGCGTCTCGTGCTTTATTCTTCCATGAACCATAGGCCGCTTCTCCTGTAGCAGCACCTTCTGCGCCTCCTCCACCTGGCCGTTTTATGCCGCTGACCCAGCAGCATTTTGATATGCGTATGGCTCAGGCGGAGGAGCAGATGAGGGCAAACACCCACGGCCTTGGGAATCTCATTCAGAGTCGCTTCTATGACCAAGCCTACTTCATCCAGCGGACTCTTCAGGACCGCAATCCTTATCTGGATCTTAACCTTCAGGATCCTCAATACCAAGGCTCCCGATTCTCTGACCCTAATTCTTACGGGTTCATGTACCACGATGGTGTAGATCCCTTCAGTACCTTTCACGAGACTCCGGGTGGTGAGGACGATGATCCAGCGGATCAGTAGCTGCGGTCTCCTTTTGGTGATGGTCGAATAAAGAATTGGTGTCAGTCAATAGTATGTCTTTTGAGGTCCTGCAGGGACAAATGGTTATGTTTCTATGCCTTGTGTGGTCCTACGGGGACCATTTTATGTCTTGCTTTACTCTAGTTAAGGAGAGTTTATTTGTCTTTTTGTCTATGAATTATCAAGCATGTACTTTCCTACTTTGACAATCAAATATATGCATGCTTTCGTTTACTCTTGAGCTCTCATATTTTTTGGCTAAAATACTTGATTTCCTATCTTTGATTAAATGACAAAGGAAGAGAAAATGTAGTGAGGGGGAGTAGTCTACCTACGGGGGAGTCACTCCCTAAAGATGCTATCTCTTTGTTTTGTCAATTATCAAAATGGGAGAGATTGTTGGCACATTTATTTTGATAATATTAACAACATCTTCGTAGTTTAGTTTTCTCTGTATTTTAGCTAACTGATAATCTCTCAAGCTCTCCTACAAAAAGATCTGCCCATTCAAGCCGAGTCATCAAAGCCTTATGGAAGTCCCTAAAAGAAGACTGAAGAAAAGACAAGCGCTCCTTAAAGACAGCTCTCAAAAGATTCAAGATTTCGAGTCTGTATAAGGTCTTGGTCTTTCTGTATAACACCTAAGGTTGGATGACAAACATAAAGCTCTTCTAGTTTTCAGTCTAAAATCAATGTATAAAGAAACGGCATACTGACGGTATACCTCTATGTACCGACGGTATACCGTTTCTGAGCTCCAAAACGTTCTGTGACAAAACTCGGCATACCGAAGACATACTATAGTATATCGACGGCATACCGATTTGTGAGACACAAAATATTCTGTGACAAAACTCGGCATACCGACGGCATACTACTGTATACCGACGGTATACCGTTTTCTGAGCCACAAAATGTTCTGTGACAAAATTCTGCATACTGTGACATACTACAACATTATACCGGCGGTATACTATTTTGTGAGCCACAAAATATTCTGTGACGAACATCGGTATACCGACGGCATACTGCTGTATACCGACGGTATACCGGCTTCATCAGATTTGATTTTTGAATGGACAAGATACTAGCATTAAATGCTCCCAACGGATAGATTTATTACCGTTACTGTTCTGAACGGTATGCCGACGGTATGCCGGTCCATACCGACGATATGCCATCCGTATTATATTCAGGAGCATTAAATGCTATCCTTTCTTGGTTTTCTATAGAAATGGATCCCTTTCTTCCTTTGAAGGCTATCCACTTAAGCCATAAATTTCTCAACAACCAAAAGCTCCACCATTACTACTCTACCCAAGCTTCTAATTGTCATCTAATCCAAAAGTGCTAGAGTATTCAAGAGTTGTACTTTTCGATCTTCAAGTGTTGTAGAAGATCGATAGTTTCTTTTCTTTTCCTTTTGAAGTTGACGAGCCTTCATAAGAAAACTCGTGTGCAAGAAGTTGGCAAGTTCTTCGGATCCAAACTTGTGTGTAACTATTTATTCAATAGTAGATTTAAGCCGGAGAGAGTTCCGGGACTGGATTGTCTCTAGGGAGGAGACCAGGATACATCGAGTGTTTGATTTTCTTTCTCTCTCTCTTATTTACTTCAGTAATATAGCTTACTTGTGTTAAGTAATTTTTATTACCCTATTCACCCCCCTATAGGGTTCTACAGACCGTTCACTCAACCCATGAAGAAAGGTGTGTCTTTTATTTGGACTGAAGAATGTCAACAAGCATTTGAAGACATAAAGCGGTACTTGATGAACCCTCCAATTCTAGTGCCTCCAGTGTCAGGGATACCCTTCCTGATGTATGTTCGAGCAATGGACCATTCCTTAGGTGCTTTATTAGCTCAGAATAATAAGAAAGGTCATGAACAGGATATCTATTACCTTAGCCGTACAATAATTGGAGCTGAGCATCGATACACTCCAGTGGAAAAAGAATGTCTAGCTTTGATGTTTGCTGTTCAAAAGACGAGACATTATATCACTGGCTAAACTATTCATGTTATTTCTAGAGTTAACCCACTTTGGGTCCTGATGAAAAAGCCCAGTACACTCTATTCCAGGCTTGCAACATGGGCCATATTGTTAGCACAATATGATATGGTTTATGTTCCTTAAAAGTCTGTTAAAGGTCAAGCCCTCGCTGACTTTCTGGCCGCTCATCCAATTCCCGAAACGTCTAAACTCTACGACGAGATTCCTGACGAAACTTTGGAGTCCAACATGATTTCAGAAGAAATCCTTACCTGGCATCTATTCTTTGATGGTGCATCCAGAATCGAACCAAAAGATGCTATCGTTGCTGGAGTCAGAATCGTCCTCGTCTCACCAGAAGGGTTAGCTATTCAAAGAGCTTATTCTTTAGATGAGTCGTGTTCCAATAATGTGGCTGAATACAACGCTCTGCTCATTGGTCTCTAATTGGCTAAATAATTAGATATTGAGTATCTTGAAGTTTACGGAGACTCCAAACTGATTGTCAATCAAGTTAGAGGCAAATACGATGTTCGACATCAAGATCTGGTCCCATATCATGATACGGCGGTCAGGATGGCTACTTCATTCAAAGGCTTCTTCATCGAGCATGTATGTCGAGCGTGTAACATGGAAGCTGATGCACTCGCTAATCTTGCAGCAGTATTAGCAATTCCAGTAAGAAGGTAACAAATGATTGTCATCACTAATAGAGAGTTATTTTGTGTCGAGAATAAATTAAATATTGAAGTTAACAACTCAAACATGGAATTCAATAATTCAGTTGAAATTTGTGTCATCAGTGAAGACTAGAGGACTCCTTTCATAGACTTCTTGGTCCATGATATCCTACCCGAGGATCCTAAGGAGGCTACAACAATTCGTCGGCAGTTACTCAGATTTTATTATAATCATGCTACAAAGACACTCTACCGACGAACGCTTGACGGTTGACTCCTACACTGTCTTGCGGAAGAAGAAGTAAAACACATACTTTGTGAAGCTCATGACGGTATTTGTGGCGCACATCAATCTGGTCCTAAACTACAGGATCGTATTCGCCGTATGGGCTACTATTGGCCCTCAATGATATCTGATGCAATCGAGTATCAAGGAAGTGCCGAGCATGTCAAATCAATGCCGACTTCATCCATCAACCATCAGAATTTCTTCACCCGAGGCAGCATCTTGGCACTTTGAAGCTTGGAGCGTGGATGTCATTGGTCCTATCAACCCTCCCTCGTCTCGAAGACATCGGTTCATATTGGCCATAACTGATTACTTCTCAAAATGGGCTGAAGCTATACCTCTAGCTGAGGTCAAGACAAGCAGTGTTATCAATTTTATTAAACATCGTGTGATCTACGGATTCGGTGTTCCTCGGCGAATCATTCATGATAATGGGCCACAATTCATCAGTCAGAAGTTCACTCGATTCTGTGACGACAACATGATCAATAATATTTCTTCTACAGCTTACAATCCCATAGCTAACGGGTTGGCAGAAGCATTTATCAAGACCATCATCAAACTTCTTAAGAAGTTTATTTCTACCAACAAATGGAACTGGAGTGAAAAGCTTGGAGAATGTCTGTGGGCTTACCGTACTACTATACGTACTCCTACAGGCTGCACACCTTTCTCTTTGGTATACAGATGTGAGGCCATCTTACCATTGGAAATCCAGATCCCATCCCTAAGGATTGCCATTGCCAATGAACTCACAACCGAAAATAATAATCGTCTAAGACTTCAGGAGCTTGAAGCGCTTGACGAGAAACGACTCCTAGCTCAACAACATATTGAGTTATACCAAGCTCGTCTATCAAAAGCCTTCAACCGTAAAGTCAAAGTCCGAACATTTCAGAAAGTGGAACTAGTCCTAACCGTCAGACGTCCTATGACTATGATGCACATGAGCAAAGGCACATTCGAAGCGAAGTGGGAAGGACCCTACATTGTAAGCAAAGTTTTTTCAATGGAGCTTATCAATTGACTGGTATGGATGGTCGAGTCGCCATGATGCCCATTAATGGCAAATTCTTCAAGAAATATTATGTTTGAAGACAAAAAAGAAATATCAACATAGGGACTCAGAATATAAATAAAATTCCTTTTTATTTGCATAAATTCAGACAGAAGGAAATACATAAAATTAACGAGGACCGGAGCCCTCTTGATTGAAAACATATTTCGCAAAAAGCTCGAAGACATTATTGTCCGATGACACTAGCAGTTCACAGGCAGCCTTCCTCATAGCTTCTTTCTCGACAATACTTCCAGGCTCCACCAGTTTGGCAAGAATGTCTTGCTTCTCTCCAGGAATAGCCGAACTTTCTCTGACTTCTGGCTGAATAGGCGGCAGAGGCTCGTCGGAAGGAGTGTCGAGGGCGGCTTCGATCTTTTGGATGACTCCCACCTCCTTAGGTATATCTTCTGAAGACATTTGCAAGGGGTGAATAAAGCTCTCAGAAAAGGTTCCACACTATTTATAGACAGAAAAGCCGAACATTCTATCTCGAGAACCGAAGCGACCTTTCCTTAAAAATGCATGCTTATTCATCAGTCTTTTCATCTCTAATTCATTTCGTGAATGGGCCTACATTTATTATCGTTTATTTACTTTTTCGTAAATAAAGCCACATCCCCTGTGGAGCATATCCGAATCATCAATTCTGTCTTTTGAAACCCAGCTGTTTTAAAAAGATATCTTTTCTTTATGATAAAGTCTGTATTATCACAGATATCGTCTTCTTAGACATATTTTCCCGTCTTTGAGTCCTAGTTGGCTTGAAGATTATCAATAGAAAAAATGAATTCACGTCCACATTACCTCTAGATTCTATTTTCTATATCATTACATCAAATCAGATCAAAAAGAAGAGAAAATTATTCTTTATTCCTTCTTTAAAAATATAGATACATCTTGATGGAAATCTATTACATCTCGAATTTTTATTCTAACAAATGAAGGTCTATTACATTTTTGGATCTTCTTGTTGGTGCCAGTTCCTTGTCGACTCGACCTGAAGCAGCGAACGAGGCAACGGAATCAACTCTGGTCTTCTCTCTCAGAAAGACGAGAGGAGAACCACGGAGTGCAGCAGCTCGAAGAAAAGTTGCTGTCAATACAACTGGTGGAAAAGAGACGACTCTTCATGAGAAGTAGGAATATGATCACCCTCGTGATATGATTCCTAATTCTGTGTCTCCACTGTCCAACTCTCATGTATAAAGGTCCTTCCTACCATCTCGAGGAAGCCCTTTTAAACGTGAAGAGTTCTGAGCTCTCTGATGTGTGTGTCAAAGTGGTTCAACTTCATAACATCTAAGATCACCGATGCCAGTTCTGGGGAGTTTTGTCAGTTGGTCCCCTACAAGTATTAGAAAGAAGATGAGAATATAGCAAATGTTCTTTTCCTTCGTGTAACTATTTAAATGCAATTGAAGCTGAAACATTATGCACGTCTATAGGCGTATATTTCGGGAAGAATGAAGCACGAAAGCACGAGAACCGCCACATGTCGTTCAGAAGTTTGTGTTATCAGAACCGAGAAAAGTTTTAAAAAAATATGCGGGACGTGTCAAGACAGTTACACAACAAAGCTCAAATACGCCAGGATTTAATTAAGTCCAATTTTTTATTTCATAATGGAAAAGAAGACAGACACTACAGACATAGGCGCTATGGCCATTATATAAAATGACGCTCTCGTATCACGTCACTTTTTCTTTCCGTCATCAGTCTGACGCAAGGCAGCGCTCAATTCCTCCATGTTATGGATTCCCGAGCGATGCATCAAACGGAGGAATCCTTCCCTATGTTCTAATGTGCCATATTCTTCGGAAGAAGACGATGGTCCACCACTGGAACGAGTAAAGACTGTTGAGGTCTGGCCAAAACAGTCCAGGAAGTTCTCCGCCCTCAAGGACGGGTCAGATTCCAACAAATACGCCATAGGCGCAGAGGGTGTTTTCTTCTCGGAAGCTTTGCCGTCGACATTGATATCCATCTCCTGCTTCATGTTCTTATTAGAAACCATAAGAGTGAATGAAGATGAAGGCTGTACATCATGACCATATATATACGACGGAGATCGACCCCCACCAACACTTCGTATTCCCCATAAATGGGCGCGTATCACTTAACGAGGAAGAAAAGAAAAAAGACGTTTCGAAAAAGAATGCCCCATAAATAGGTTCATCGTTGGGAATGAACCGAGTATTTAATGCTTTATTTAGTCAGGTAGCGTGACACTCATATTGTGCCACACTCAGCATGCGCAGCCATCAGGTTGTACAACAATCAGGTTGTGCCGTATCTTATCGCACAATACGTCGAAGTTGCGCCCAAAGGACAGCACAACTTTTTGAAACGATGCGCAACGCGGGTCGACAACAACCAAACCCTAATAAGGGAGGCGCAAGTTATGGAGTATGCCCAACTCTAAAAAGAGCGGGCGTACATTGTCAGAATCAAGCCAAGCCCTAAAGAGCGGGCGCACATTGTCAGAATCAAGCCAAACCCTAAAGAGGCTAAAATTTAAGCTGTGCCACCTATTAAAGTGTTCAATCATCAGATGACACCAAATTATTTCATTGCGCCAAACCATCAAGTTGTGTAGCATCAGGTTACGCCAACATCTGGTTGTGCCGAAGTTAGGTTGCACGAGCGCCACGTGGCATACTTCCTCGAGAAGCTGCACATAGGCGCCAGTTGTTGAGTTGCGCCTATGTGCAGCTTGACTAGTTGGCGCCACTTTATCAACTCTTATTTTAAAGCAGGGTGACGTGGCGCACAAGCCACCAACTTCGTAGAGCATGCTCACTACACTGCCCACGACCACGCATATCTCAATCAAACGATGCCACGCGTCCATAGCAGTTGGTGCAACCTCTCGTGTAAGTCGCTATATTGCGCCCACGCGCAACCTGATGAAGCTCGCACAGGGTAATCAAATAGTGTTCAGAACAGAGTGATGTAGCAAGCAAGCCACTAACTTCGCAGAACGTGCCCACTACACTGCCCACGACCATGCGTATTTTAATAAAATGATGCCATGCATCCTCAACAGTTAGTGCAACCGTTCGCACAAGTGAACATGAGGCGCGCAACCTGAAGCGTGCACAACCCAAAATAACTGCTAAACAATTATTTCAAGAACTCTATAAATAGAGTTTCAAATCAATCTCAAAGCATCAAGAGTGATCATAATCTCCTGACAAAGTGTTGTTGCATCCTCCCGAGGCTCGTATCTTCGATATCACATCGTCCAAGGGATAAAGTGATCGTCTTCTGATCAGATTCCTATAGTTGTACTTCTCCAGAAATCAATTGTACTCTTGTACACTTTTTCTAAGTTTGTAACGAAAGAATTTTTGTTCTTGCAAACAAGGTTATAGTCACTTGGCTTGGCCGATGGTTAGCTACACTTTGTATATCCAACTATCATGGCCATAAAAGAATACTTCATGTCTATGAGTGCTTCTTTTTCGAAATAGGTGACGAAAAACAATAAGAGTTCAAGGGAGATGGGATCAATTTGCAAATATGGGTTTCAAAGGTGATTGAATAGTTCAAAAGGGAGTTGTCAAGATCATTACGGATGAGATCCTAGAGGGCAAGTTGAACTATATCTTAATCCATATAGAATAACCATACAAAGAGCAAACCAAGTGCACTAGGTTGATCAGACGATCATGCACCGGTTCTGATTAGACAATATGTTAGTGGACGTATCCAGATAACATATGTCTTGAACAAGCTCGATAAAAGGATGAGCTTGCAAAACTAGGCTATAATAGCAACATTAGTCAAGATAGTTAGAATTATGAGTATGTGAGAAGATAAAGAAAGTGTGAATTGTTCAAGTTCTTCAAATAAAATCTAAAACTCATCCGGTGCTTGTGCCTATACAGTCATTCTATTATCTTCTTGTCTAAGGCCTTGGTTAAGGTCAAAGGGAGTGTTAGATTATGAGGCATTCTACCCAACTTATAAGAGTTAAACTAGTAATGTAATAGGACAATGGAATATGTCTATCTAGTATGAGTCACCTTGCTAAACTTTATTCAGCACGAAGGAAGGGATAAGAATTACGATAGAAGGAATCAAGCAAGACACAAATCAAGGGAGTCAAACAAGAGTTCGAAAATAGAATCGAGGAAGAAGGTCAAGTATGTGGATTAGATCTTGGACTCTAATCCTATATGTAGGTCCGTTCTACACAGTAACGTAACCGAAATGGCTAACTTGACCTGCATGGGCCACCATAAAAATATGTCATGCCCCAGTCCCAAAATACGTAGGACTAGGTATGTAGACAAGCCAGTCGTATAATACATTATTACCATAACAACTAATATCATCTATAAAAGAAAGAAATTAGATATCATAAATCAACTTTGAGTTGTCTTTTATACAAATCATTGGGCAGAGACAAATCCACTTCCAACTATTTAAAATAAGAGAAAATATACAAGGAAAATGATTTATAAAAATAGCAAGGATGATCCAAAAGCAATCATCTTTGATGGAATAAAGAAGATCACGGCCTTAGCTAGAGCATGTGCAAAAAGTCATAAAAGCACACACCTGGAGAAATCACCAGGTCATCAGAGGGACGTAGCAGGATACATAATATACATGGCTACTATGACAGTAAATAACATGCATAAAGAAAATGACAGAAATATGACACTCTACTTCTAAACAAACTACACAAAAATGCAACATCAAGGACAATGTTCAACATTTTGGGCTAACAGATACATGTACCATCACAACCGTAGCTCATCCGAAACTAACGGCCAACAGAATAATCATAATTGCATCTCCTTTGAGAATAACAACCAACTGAATATCACAACCGTAGCACGAAACTAATGGCCAATAGAATCATCAACGCAACTGAAGCTCATCCGAACTATCCGCCAACCGAATACTATCATATAGCCCGCATGCCTAGTAACTGTCCTCTCAGTCTCAATGAACTATATGAGTGATCAATCAAGTCAACTCAAGAAAAATATAAGTAACAGTTCAAGACATGCCAAATGAACGTGGCATAAGACTAAACAACACTATCTTGATCTATACATGGAATAGCAGTAATATATAGGATAAAAAAATATCGTATGTGCACATAATTCAAAAAAATTAGTAATGACATTAATATGAGAAGCAGTAACCAAGCATGACTAAAAGAAAATAATAACAAAAAAATGCATAAAAATACTATACAGTGGGTAAGGTATACTTGTCTGAGGTTGTATGCAAAATGACAGTATCCAGTAGTTTGAATCGTCATATCAGTGAAGCAATGAAAGGTCAAATCCAGCAAATGCTCTCGGATGCTGAAATAAACATCACGAACATTTTTGGTATAAAAGAAATGTCCAAAAATGCCTACCCAAAAGTCCAAATCTAGACATAGTGGCAAAATCATAATTTTGGGTCAAAACGAAGTCCGCCGTTAAACTCACTTTGCATCAAAAAGCATACAAGTACATACGATCTCTAAAGTCATCAAACTATATGTCTACGGATCTGGTTTGACGATACAAACCCAACCGTATGTCCAAAGTTGGATTCCGGTGGACCATGCACCAATTCGTCCGTTGGATCGAGTTACGGGCCCGCCAAAATAGCGTTCCGGTCGACTTCTCAAAATCGGACCAACTTGGCACACAGGACCAGAAAAGTAACATGGTTCTATTGGCACAAGTTTTGTCTCAAGATGACGAACGTGCATGAAGTTGTGGGCTACTTTGCAAAGGGACCGGTACGGGGTATCTCGACTGTTATGCCTCGATTTTGTTGCCCACACATAACGAAATCAAGTTCTGTCTAATCCCACACGTCGACAACATCTATACGCATCTTTTGATGCTTATGGGTTGTGATCACGTTGTTTGTTTTGTCGGGGCGCACGTCGTATTGGTGGAAAATTCTAAAATTAACTATTTTTGAAAATTGATTTTGTTGATTTTGAAAATCGAATTACTCGACGCACAGTCGATGAAACTAATTTCAACGAAATAGGTTTTGAAGCCCTATTGGTTGTCTCGGACTTGTTTAAATAGGTGTTGAAATTTTGTAATGTCCTGATCGAAATCTGGCTTCTAAAACAAAGGTTCAACTCTGAAACTGTTCTTGTTTTGAACCAATTTTTTCGTCAATTTTGATTCGATTTTCTGTCGAATCAATTTCAATCCGATTCAAACTAACTTATAGATATTCAAGAGGGTTAGTTTGGGATTTTACCTGAGGAAGCGGCTTAGAGAATGATCGAGCGTGGCGGAGGGAAACACACAAAAAAATTGGCCTTGCAGGCTACTGTTGTGCAGCTTTGCTACGATTTGCACGGGGTTGCTGTCGGCCATGCCACGTCGGAGGTCGTCGACGGCCACTCTGCGGTGGCACGCACGAGGGGCGAGGGTCGGCGCATAGGTGCTAGGGTTTCATTTTTTGTTGTTTTTTTTACAGATACATATAGATGGGAAGAATGGGGTCGGTGTTCGGCGAGGTGAACAGTGCCCCCCGCGGGTACTATTCACTAGGGGGTTCTTTTTTTTTTCTCTATGTATATACTAACCAAGAATCCCTTTTGCTAATTACTTATAGTAAGAAAATAAAAATATTTTAAAAATAGCATTCCTAAAATTTATCTAAATAATTAATTAATATATATTTAGCACTATATATATATATATAAATAATCTATATAATTATTTTATCCCTTATAATACAAAAAATGATAAAACAATATCTATACTTAAATATAAATTTATAAAATATTCTTAACTCATATATCTATTTATTATAATTTTTTTTATTTTAAATACATTTACTATATACTAACACATGTATACATAATTCATCAAAAGGTAAAAATAGAAATAAAATAACATCCAGAGGTTAAGTATATATAACTAAATTATATTTATATAAACTAATTCTTCTAATAAATATAAAAATTTATATCTAATAGAAATGAATACTGAGATTAAATTTAAATAGTAAAGTAAAGCAAATATTTAGTAAGAATTTTAGGGGGTTTACAGATACTGACCTGCAACCACTATTGTCTACTATATGTTTTCTGCGGAGAACAGATCATGTGGTGAGGGTGGCTTAAACGCCTTAATGAGTTCTCAGGCAAAGTAAATGTTTGTTGTGCTTTATAGCAAGCATGTTAGCAGAACACTACAATGAGTATTACAACTCCATGCTACAGTGGGGTGACACCACCATAAGGTTCCCAGATAGGGGTAATTCTTTGTCTTTGAGAGCCAATTCACAGCGACATAGCACTGCAAATAGACAGGTAGCCGAATGCTGTATGATAAAATTAAAGAGTTGTAGATAGCACTACAAAGGGGATGATATCCTCATGTTATAGTGGCACGACACCACGAAGAGGTACCCATGTAGGGGTAAAGCCTCGGCCTCGCAATCCATGTCGTTGCGACGTAACACCGCAAGGAAGCGCAAGGCTTCACGGTAGGTAGTTTGGCACTACAGAGAGGCTTGTGACCTTATGCTACAGTAGTATGACACTACGATTAGGTACCCGGGTAGGGGTAATGCCTCAGCTTTAAGCCATGTTATAGAGGCATAGTATCGCAAGGAAGCACAAGGCTTCATGTAATGTCCCTTTAATAAAGAACTCACCTAGAGTGTATGGACAGAGATAGCAGGCCGTCTCTTGAGGGTAAAATTGTAGACACCCAAAATATATACACTGAAACCTGGCTGGCATAGGGCCTTTAATCTGTAGCTAGAAGCACATGTAACTACATTATGAGAGTGCAAAGAATTGCAACTATGGTGCAGAATTCAAGGCTTAGTCCATTCTCATATCATACTGTTATTTAACCCATGCGGAAAGATTCAAATCGTCAGCGACATCTATCCTAATGCATGATGGACAGTCACTGTGGGGAACACTCAAACCCATATATAAAGATATATTAGGGATTGTTGTTGTTTTGGCCTTTAGACTAGAAGAATAGTCCCACATTGGCTAGGCTAAATAAAGTGTATATCTTTATGTAAGTTTTGCTTGTGTTTAGAGATGCACATGTGGTATGGGAGAGAACATGGGTGCCACTAGTAGAAAGAAGGCTAATCCAACAAATGAAGCATTAATGATTTTTGTCATGCTCTTGAAATTTATTCCATTGGAGCTAAGCGTCGTAGGGGCTTAGCGACTTGGACTCGGGCTCATGGGCTCATGAGGCACAATTTGGTATTTTGTTGGCGCACTTTGCACTTAGCACGTCAGCATCGTCGCTAGGCGTATAGTGCGCTTAAGTTGCACTCATCGCGCTAGCCTCTACGCTGCCGTTCGTATACTATTTCACTTGAACTGTTCGTGTTGCAGATCATGTGAACTGTTCGTATTACTGTTTACGTGCCAGTTAGTGTAACCGTTTGTGCTGCCGTTTGTGCGATCAGTTGGTGCACATGTGGTGTGTAGTGCGTGCAGCATGTGTTGTACACATTTAGCATGGCGTACACATTTAGTACGTTTGGTATGGTGTACACATTTGGTTTAATTCGCATAATTGGCACAGTTAGCACAGATGGCGCGTGCTGTATACCAATTAGCGTTGTCGTGTCTATTCACGTTCTGAACAGTTATGAAATAGTTTATCCTTTTACGGAAATGCCCCGAATGTTTCGTTAACTAGGCAGTTACTGGACTGACACTATATATATATGTTACTTTCTTCTTTCATTCAAAGGGTTGATAATTTTCTTATCAAATTTTTAGAGTTCAAAGCAGAGAAAAGAGAAACATAGAGTGAGTATGCGCCATCCGATGAGTCAGAAGAGCAGAGTATTCGATAAGTTCTTTTCTGAACTTGCTGGTTCCTGGAAGTTGTTCGAATAGGGCGAATCAAGCTTTGAGCACCGATGATCATTCACCCCAGCAGGCCGTTCCTCAGTTCATCTCTTCTTCACTTTTATCTCGTTCTGAACGAGATCTTCTTCTGTTCATCTCTTGTCTACGAAATTTTCTTTGATCTAATCAGAAATTTTTTGTGGACTTTCATCGATGTTGTTACAAAATTCACTTGTACCTTCTTCGAAGTGTTGTATTTGAATTTGTCTCTCTGAATCCTCCGGGATCTCAGTCGTACACCTTCCTCAAAGTATTGTCAAAATTATTTTTTTATCTTAAATTCACGCCCCCGGAATAACAGTTTTCAATCATTAAGGATTTAACGAGGTAATGTGAATTTTCTTCTTTATGCTTACAATCGGTTCGTCCATATGCCATTTTGAACGTTGATTTGAATTGTTCGACTGGTGTCATGTGTGAACCAGATACAGTCGCATATGTATGATTTAGATACACAGGTGTTTGGAAATCATATCGACCTCTTAACTGTGATCTTGTGTCTAAAGGAGTAATTGTGTCCTTCAGTGTCTCGATGCTTGGTACTTATCGCGTGTCTAGGTATGCTAGGGAGAGGATTTACGTGTCCACAATTTTTTTTGAACCACGGCACCCTACGTTCTAGGTTTAGGCGGGATAGGTGTTGAAATTGAATTGGAAACAAATATCATTAAGCAGGATAATAGATCATTCCATTCTTTATAGAGAAAGTTTTTTGAAGAGAATGAGCAGGCCGGCCCTGTAACGCCCCAGTCCCAAAATACATAGGACTAGGTACGTATCCATGCCAGCTGCATACATACAAAGTATACTCCAATATATGAAAACCTTGTATGCATACATAAGCTATAAAATGCAGTAGAACCATAATAACTAAATCTCATCCACTAGATAAATAAATGATATAAAAGCAACTTTGAATTTGTCATGTATACAATCGTTGGGCGAAGACAAAGTCCACTACCAACTATCTCAAATAAAATGTACAAGAAGTGATCGATAAAATAACGAGACGAACCAAGCGCAATCGTCTTCAAAAGAATGGAGAAGATCACTGCCTTGGCTAGAACACCTGCAAAATCACAGAAGCACACACCTGGAGAGATAACCAGGTCCTCAGAGGGACGTAACAAGATACAAAAAATATGCCATATAAATACTGAATATAAAATATGCCACAATCATAGAAAGTGACAAGACATAAATAAGGTAACCTAAACGTACTAAAGTGAACATGCAGTGAGAAACAAACCTTTTGTCGCATGAGCCCTGGCTGTAATGGGATCTGGTATAGTCCCCACTTGGGCACCAGTGACCGAGAGCATGACGTTGAAAAACGACAGTGGCCAACCTGAGAGGCTCATACCCGTATCTCCAGCGGAGCTTTCGGGTTATAAGGGAAGTGCAATCGAAGCCCATACGACAAGAAAATGTTCTCCCCACCCAATGTACCTATTATGTCGCATCCACGACCATGTACCTCTACTAACTGCTAAGTCTCCTAGCATGCCTCTATTAGCAGTTAGCCCTAAGCATGCATATGGAGGATCAGCCCACACGTAAGAACTTCTACATGCTACTCATCTCACACATCCTCGTGGTACAATGGTGTCAAGGTATATGCAATACACTACAACGGTAGTCTCTTAACTCTAAGTCCACATGCAATCAAAGGATAATAACAAAGTATATCTAATATCACTGTGTAGACAATAAATCAAGAACTGTAAGAACTAGAAATAAAGAACAGTGATATGTAATAAAATACAACTGAATATAAACAGTATAATGGCAAGGTATCTTGCCTGCGGGTGGTCCGAGAAGCTGCAAAATCCAACAATCAGAATCGTCAACACAAAAGTCAAAATCCACAAGAAGCTCCGGATGCTGAAACAAACATCACGAACGAGTTTGGAATAAAAGATATGCCTAGGAAACGCCTGTCCAAAAGTCAAATTCTAGAATAGGGGCAAAATCGTAATTTCAGGTCAAAAGGATGTCCGCCGTTGGACCCGCTTTGCCGAAATGCGCGCCAGAACCTACGGTCTCTAAAGTCGTCAAACTATATGTCTACGGATTTGTTTTGATGAGACGAACCCAAAGGTATGTCCAATTTTTGGATTCCGGTGGGCTGTGCACAAAATCGCCTGTTGAGTGGGATTGTGGGCCCGCCAAAATAGCGTCCCGATCAACGGTCTCAGAATCGGACCAAACTTGGCTCACAGGACCATAAAAATATTTTGAGTCTAATGGCGCAAGTTTCATCGCGATGTGATGAGTGTGCATAAAGTTGTGACTTAATTTGCAAAGGGTCGATATGGGATATCTCGACGGATACGCACTGATTTCGTCGTGCACATGCAACGAAATCGGGTTCCGTCAGTTCCCACACGTCGACAACATCCATACGTGCCTTTCGATGTGTATAGTGCGCGACCACGTCGCCCGATTTGTTGGGGCGCACGCCGTATCGGGTGTTTTTCCACTCTTTTGAAAACAGAATTTAAAATTTTCGTGAAACTTTAACAACGTGTAACTTTCCACATACTAGATGAAAAGTGAATCCAAAAGTTGTGTTACAATCTCGGTTAGGTTGTCTTTGACTGTCTTCAATTAGTTTTTACGAAAGTTTAATGGACAGCGAGAAAAGTGGCCGACAAGTTGGTGTTTCAAAACAGTTTTTAATATTCAGAAAAGTAGGTTTTTCTCCAACTTCGTCTCGATTTTTCGAGCAAGTTGGATGGCTATGTCAAAATTCACCTGGGGGATCTCGAAGAGGGTCATGTGGGTTTTCTACATAAATTTACGGATCTAAAAACGGACTAGAATCGAGAGAGAAATCAAACGGAGAAGTTGGGTACCTTAAAGTGGGAATCTGTTGTTGTTGTCGATGTTCCTTTTTCTTCTTCGCGAGCACGGCTTTGCCATGGTGCGTCCGAGCTTCGCCGTGGAGTGGGGAGAAGGAAGGAGGAGAGGAAGGAGGTGGAAGAAATTAGGGTTTTAATAGAGAGTTAAATATATATATATATATGTATATATATATATATATATATATATATAGATTAGGATGGGGGGGTTCGGCCTATACTTGCTGAGTTGCTGTTGTAAAGGGGGTCGGCCCCTTTATTAACTTGCAGCTGCTGTTGCTTATGAAGGGAGGAGGGGCGCACCAATGTGGTGCTATGCTTTTGTGGGTGGTCGGCCAGGTGGTGGGGCCGACCACAACACTTAATATGTATTATTATTTTTTTTTCTTTTCTTTACCAAACCTTTATATAGTATATAAATATATCTATTAAGTATATATCAACACATTCCATAAAATCTCCACCAATTTAAAATAAAAGTTTAATATTATCTAACTATATATATGATGCATCTAAAATATATTTTTACATATATACACAAATTTAAATTGCCAAAAAAAGACAACGATAATAATATCACATAATATCAAATAATATCAACAATAATAAAATGCCTAATTAATTTTTACAAAATAACTTAAATTATAATAAAATAATAATAATCGTCCCAATGGGTGAACTTTACCGCTCACCCATGTATGGGTCCAGAAAATTGTACCATCTTGTAAAATATTATTTTATAAATAAAACATAAATTTTGTACCAAAAGTCATTAAATATTCAACAAGTCTCAAAATTATTTAAAAAAATTTGTACACACATGAAATGTTCCTACATGGACATCTTAGTCACCCCATATGAACACATGGGCTTAAATTTTGGTTCGGGCCCTGTTCGGACTGAATTGGCCAAACCGGGTCATCAAAAAAATAAATAAAACCATAAATTGTATAAATTCATTTTAAGTCTAATAAAATAATAAAAAATAATTTAAAAAAAATAGGGATTTTACAGGCCCACTGAAGAATACTTGCTGGTGGGTTGAAAACCCACTGCTGTTCATCAGAACTGTAAATCCAGGGGCTGATAGTAAAATTAGTATTAATTGGTTATTAAGCAAGAACTTGATTGTTAAGAATTAGTTAGTTAAAAATTAGTTTATAAGTCAGTTATAATTCAAGAATATGTATTTAGTTAAATTTTGGTAGAAATCAATAATAAGTGAGTTAAGATGAAGCTTCTTTAGTAAATACATTAAAAACAAATTTAAGATTCTAGGTAGGCCTATGTTACTTTGGAAACTAACTTTTTTGTATTATTTTATATAAGGGCCATTTTTATTATCCAACTCCGGTCAAGGCAAGTAGATACTCCCTCATTCTAATTTTCAATATTGTAATTAATTTATTATTGCACTTTGTATCATGTGTCAATGATTGTGTCTTGTCAACTGAGTTGTGTCCGGAGAGAGATACTATGCAACATGTAGTTCATCTAGCATGTATAACTATTTCCTACTAGCACATCGTTGATGTGCCTTATGTCCAATTATTGATTGACTGATAGCACATTTGTGTGCCTTATTTTCGATCAGCCCATACATGCTTGTCTAGTGTCTAATTGCACTTGTTACACCTAGATAGTGCATATAGTCAGGTATTTCTCTTATTGTACTTGTTTATTTCAGATTAATGCTTATATTTTTTTCATCATGTTGTTTAGTAGTTTGAGATGTATGTTACTTTTCTCCTTACATGACTGGATAGCATGGACATGCGATGGTGATGACTTTCACCATTCTTACTATAGCCCACAGGAGGACATAGTAGGAGATGCTAGTATGGATGCTACGTAGAAACCCGAGCCCATCTCAGGAGAGATTTGATATATATTACACTTGTATAGATGTCCTTTCATGTAGCATGATCGTCTGTGTTGTGATTGTAGTTGTGTTGTTTAGATAATATTCGAGGATGTTGCCTTTATCATTTATCGTATTTGTCTCCGGATATTCATTGTAAAAATGCATGTAATAAATATAGTAGAAAATGTGGTGTGCTGATTGATATTGGGCACGAACTAGACATGATGTGACGAGTAAGAATTGATACTTATAATTGATATGTATAGGGTTTAGCCAGCTGGCTACCGCTGACCTCACAACGTAGGCTGGATGTGTTAAACTTGCATCCAGTTATTAGGGAGTAGGTCATAACATCCCCCTCCTGCCGCCTCCCCCTCCGGCTGTCCTCTCCCGTGCCCCTATCCTCCTGCCGCCCCCGGCTGTCCCCTTTGCGTCCCCTTCTCATGCTATCTGCCCCCTCCTATGCCCCCTCCTCCCGCCGTTGATGTTGCCGCTGCCACTGTTGATGTCGCTGTCACAGGCTAATCCCTCCTGTCGTAGGTTGCCGCCTCCATCATAGTGTCGGAGAGAGAGAGAGAGAGAGAGAGAGAGGGGAAAGAGAGGGCATAGGTATTTTCAAATTTATTTTTAGGGTATGAAGTCGAAAATATTCAGCAGTTGATGGTATCAAGTTGTTTAGTAAGTATCAAGTTGGAGAACATGAATAGTTAAGTGTATCAAGTTGCAAATAAGCCTTTTTCAATTTTCAGACAAATTTTGGCCGAAAATTTTATTCCATGTTTTGTTGATGTTAAAATTTTTATTTTAGGGAATTATATATATTTGAATAAATATTTTACTTACAAAATATGAGAATCAAATTCCTAAAGAATTGGTGGATTAATTTTTTCCCAACCAAAATTTTGTTGTTGTGGTTGTTGTTTTTGTTTTTTTTCTATATTTTGTTTTTTCTTATTTTTTTATTTTTATCCATTTTTATATTTTTTATATTTTGTTTTTATTTTTATTCTTTTTTCATTTTTTGGGGTATTATTTTTTTTTATAGTTTTTTAATCCTTTTTCATTTTTTAAGAATTTTTCAGTCAATTTTTAGTTCTTCAAGAATCTTTTTTGTTTTTGGTTTTTTTTCCTCACTTTTTATCCTTTTTATTTATTTTAATTTATTTTTATCTTATTTTTATTTTTTTCCTCGGGAATATTTATATAGTCACCAAACATGGAAATATAATTTTTTAGAAAATTTAAATACCGAAAATTTGATTCCTGGAAATTTGATTCTCGGAAATATAGAATTCCAGGCTATAAACTATTCTGCATACTAAATACCCTAAGAACTGAACTTATCGAATTCAACTATTTGGTTAGGACAATAAGGAAAGTAATTTTTTATTAGACATGCAACAGATTTTAGCAACGATGGGACTTGCTACAACTGTGGTAAGAAGGGTCACTTCAGGAAGGACTGTAGGTCCAAGCCCAAACCAAAACTAAAAGAGCAAGGTGAGCTCAAATTTGTTGCTATGATTGTTCCAGTTGACTCATATGACATAGACACGGACTGGTGAGTGGACACGGGTGCATCTTTCCATGTATGTTAAAAGGAGTTGTCCACCACATAAGAACCTACTGTTGAGAATGTTTCCATGGTGAAGAAATCTCAAGGTAAAGTTATGGGATCGAAACTTGGTGCTAAAACTGACTCTGGGAAAGACACTTACCCAGGAGAACATGAAGTTTGTACCAATCATTGCCAAGAATCTGATCTCTTGGAGTCTGTTATGCAACACAGGTTTTAAGGATGGACATTAATGTAAGACAGATCGTGATGTCCTACAACGGAACATAGTTTGGGAAAGCTTTTTGCATCAAAGGAATATTCAAACTATAAATTGTAACTTTGCTGAATGTATAAATCAAGTGTTTATTTCTGGTTACTCTCTTAAGTTGTGTCACAATAGACTGGGTTATGTTCATTATAAAAAATTAACAAGATGTCTAGTTAGGTCTTATCTCCAAATTTGGGGCTAAGGAAGTAGAGATATGTGAAATTTGTGCACAAACTAAGATTATAAGAAAGTCATTCAGATCGGTGAACCGAAGTACATATCTTCTGGAGTTGCCACTCAGATATCTATGACTTCAAACAATTCCCCACAAAGGTCGGGATTAAATGCTCATTACCTTCATCGATGACTTCTTGAAGTACGCGTTCATCTATCTTTTCAGATAAAAGATGAAGCATTCAAGAAGTTCAAGGACTTTAAGGTTAAAGCTGAGCATCAAACATGACAGCAAATCAAAAGACTCAGAAGCGATCGAGGCAAAAATATCGTTCCATTGAATTTGTATCATTTATGTAGAGAATATGGAATTGTCAATAAAATTACTGCTTTATACTTCCCTCAATCAAATGGAGTAGAAGAAAGAAAGAATTGGACATTGATGGAGATGATGAATTCAATTTTGTTAACAGTTGTTCGTATAGTGCCCCGCTCCGCGAAGGCACTATATAGACAGAGAAATCAGATTGCTGGATTTGGAACAGAAGACGATTGATCTGGGCGAGTGCACGAGGACTTCATTTTCTGATTCTTTCATGCCTAATAAAGAATCCATGATTTTGAATGAATGTTTATTGCTAATAAAAAGTCCGTAACCATTGAGAATGCTAGTATGATGACCCAATATGCTTTAATAGAGAATTTGCATGTTGTGTAATGAACGTACCAAAGCTATGCTAGGACAAGATAAGATATTGCCATGCTAAAGTTAGAATGGTGTCCTGATTCACAGAACCTTGATGAGATATAGTGACGTTTACATGTTCCGAATTCGTATACTGTCAAAGGTAGATTGATATGCTTAATCTGTACAGAACTGTTATCATGTTACAAAAGATAATCGATTATCCATCCCTTAAAATATATTCTGAATATTATACATGTACAGACGAACTTGTACATGTTGCAATAGAAAGAGAAATGAATGTGTTATGTAGGACCTACAACTATGAGATAAATAAAAAGAGAAGAGCAGAGTGATGACTCTGTTGTTTAAAAGAATGAAAAGAAGAGATATAATGGTATGTTTACTTGTTGATAATGTTATGTCATAGAGATTTATTTGATAGAGTTGCATTCATGCATTGGCCTCGAACAACTTGTGCAAAAGGTAATAGTCTCTCGACGGTTCTTGGGGCACCAAAAATTGATCGGCCTAGAGAGATTGTAATAGCACCCCTGAGGTGAATGGTAGACCTCGCGATTAGGGGGTGTTATGTCTATTAGTGATGAGCTGAACCAAAGAGTCACATCAACTAATCATGGAAATGGACCTGTGGACCATCATATAGATATGATGCCGATTAGTGAAGAGCTAAACACTGCCAGCAGTTGCTAGTACGTGTGTGTATCAGTGAAGAACTGAACCGAGAATCACAGCTGCTGGTATGCACATGATTAGTGTAGAGCTGAGCCTTTAGTCACAGCTGCTAATTTGGTGGTGCATGCAGATAAAGATATTTTGGTAAGTTAACAATGCAGAGACGGACAGAGAATATGTACACTTGGTTATTTTCTAATCCTTGTCTCGTGTATGGATGGATCAATAGGAATGGGTAAGAATCCCTGAAGGGTGATATTCGTGTTTATGTTTAATATTGTTATCCTAAAATGCTCATATGAATAGTTTGGTTCGCTGAATTGCTCATGTGAATAATCTGTGCAAAGGAAGTGCTAATATTCCAATGATAGAACAAGAAATATGTTACCTATAATGTTACTATGTGTTTAAAAGAAGAGAATGCCATATGTTATGTTATAAGCTAAGTCTCTAATGAATCTTATGGCTCACGAGACATGTTGCGTACATTAAGATAGATAGAATTGTTATCGTAAACGGGGTTGAATCTTATGGCTCACGAGACACGCTGCGCACATCAAGATAGATAAAATTGTTATCGTACATGGAATTGATCAGTTAGTTAGCTTGAATAAAAGAAATAAAATGTTGCTTTTCAAAAGAATTTTTAAAAGAAGTAATTTGACTCTGTACTGCATGAAATGAATGTAGGTAAAAGTAGCAAGATCATTATCACAAAAATATTTTATCACTAAATTACATAGTAACAGTTTCAGACGATGAAGCCTTTGTTCTTTCACCAGTATGTTACTGTACTGTCCCACCACCAGTTTTCTCGCAGGTGCAAGATGCTGTAACACCCAGTTTTCCAAATGAGCATAATTTTGAACTTTTGTAATTATAATTATTATTTATTGATATTTATATCACATTATGAATTTTGGTAATTTTTAATCAATTTAAAATTTGTTTTAAGTCATGACTTATGATTTTGATGTGCTGCTAGTGAAACCCGAGAGACTGTCTGACCTAAAGCCTAACCATGTGATTGGAATATTTAATTATCATTTTTAGCCTAGGGGTACTTTGGTCATTTTGACTTATTAGAATTATTTGATTAATTATTGGAGTGGTGATTATTATTTTTGACTTTGACTAGTTGAGACTTTGTAGGCTAACCTAGATGTTGACTCTAGCTATGGTGACTTGGTTAGCATGGTGTGACCCTAGTCTAACTTAAGTCAACCCAATTTTAGTCATTTAGAATCTAGTTTGAATAGGAGGAATAATGAATAGGTTCATGACTTATGACTTATGATTTTATTCCATGACTAATGAAACTTGGCCCATAGCCTATTAGTGAAACCCTAACCCAAATTCTTTTCTTTATGACCAGCCACTAGGGCTCCCCTCTTTATAAATAATCTCCTCATTTAGTTCTTGCCTCTTTTGTATTGAATGAACACATAGGAAAAAGAAAGATATGGCCATTCTTCCCCAATCCATAGATATCCCATTTTAATTCCTTTTTAACTCTAGTTTCTTGCTTAGAGCCTAATACTCTTTTATTTCCTATTTATGGAGAGTAATCCCAGATTTTGATCAATTTGGGGATCCGAGCTAGCAAGGAGGAACACTCTATTTTGGGGCTTTTCTTGCTATTGGCACCTATAGGTAAAACTCCTCAAATTGTGCTAATATTCTGATTTCTTTGCATCCTAGCCTAGATCTAGGTGTCCCCTAGATACCCTTAAAATTTGGTTAGAAATCTTGTTTGTTTGGTGTCCGTATCGGACACGTGTCATAGTGTAGGTGTAAGTGTTTGATAGAATGCCACTTAGGATTCAATTTTGGTATTTTGTTAAACTAATTGCATGAATTCATAGATCTAGGTGTGTACAATAACTTTTGTGAAGACGGATGTGATTTTTGTGTCGATTTCGTATCAAAAATGGGTACGGACATGCTGCATGACACGCGTGTGCGCTGTCCTGCTACCCGTGTCCTATTTCTCTCTGGACATAGCGTTTCGATATGCAAAACTTGGTATGGAGGTTGGGGCAGTGACTGACAAGTCACTCCCCAAGTTTTACGATACCTTGTTTCGTGTCGGACACAAAAACGAGGCCGTACTGGTTTTACACTGGACTGAACACACGTGTTTTGGGGTTCTGACACGGGCTTCGTGTCCCTCATGGACACATCGTGGTGACGTGTCAGGGACACGAACACGTAGCCCTATGTTGGACGAACCCCTAGGCACGAACACGTGTCACGATTCGACTCGTGTCATGTGCACGAGTCCGTGGCACGCACGCACGACACTGTCTGAATCTATTTTACTGATACTATGGTTTTCTGCATCTTGGACACATCGTGTCCACTTTTGTGGACACAACATGACCTGTATAACACCCTGACATGTGCACGAACCTATATCAACTGTCAATTTTATGTATTATATGATTTTCAGCTATAATTTAGGGTTAACCTATATTTTTCTGATACCTAGACTGTAGGTTAATTTTGAAATTTTGAAATTGGGTTTAAACTGTTTTCTTTGTTGATAATTGCTATAATGTAACCCTGTATTATACTGAGATTAGCCTACAATGTTAGGGTTCATGATTAGGGTTTGATTCTTAAGTTTTCAAATTGTTTTCTTTGACTGATTTACTGAAATCCTAAACTAATAACTGAGATACTATAAGCTGAACTTTACTGAGTTTTTCTTGTATTTTTTGGGTTGTGGTTCTTAGAGAAGAGGTTACATGGGTTGTGTTTGCACACACTGTTCCTGAGAATTGCAAACAGTTTTTAAATGCACTATTTTTCCTGAGGTTCCCAAGCTTTCATGTGTTTACTGAAATTGGTTGATTAATTGCAATGTTACACTTTATGCAAATCTGAGAACAGTATTCACACATCACCATATACTACACTCACACACCCTACAAACTAATGTAAGTATCACACACACACACACATTCTCCACTGCTACCTACATTGACACCACATATTATACCTTAACCTAAGAACTTATCACTCACTCACTCATATACACACACATACATTGACACTCACTCACACCACTGCTATCTGTCACTCACTCACCCATGTCACACACACTCGACCACCCCCCCTTTCCAATTCCTGTGATGTTTGATATGGTATTCAGGTTTTACATTAAGAACTATTGGGTGATTCACTACATACCAACTAGCCCACTGCCTACCACATGTTCAGTATTCATGTATGTCCTGTCCTCATCCAGATGTCCACAGTGTTCTATCCTTGTCCAGTTCTTAAGGTTCAGTCCTTGTATATGTTTTTCTGCCCCATACAAATCCTAGGTTCATACTTAGAGTATCTGTCATCCTTCATTCCTAATTGCATTAGTGTCAACTTTAGGATATTAGGTTCAATCCATGTACATACCTTGCATCAGATGTATCAATCCACATCCCATACATCCAGTCCACTTTAGTCTACTGTCCTGTTTCCCTTCATTCATTTAGAGTATCATCAACCCAATGTTTGTCCTTCACAT
This sequence comes from Iris pallida, assembly GCA_029216955.1. NCBI lineage: Eukaryota > Viridiplantae > Streptophyta > Magnoliopsida > Asparagales > Iridaceae > Iris > Iris pallida. Next base: position 51,810,355 of record JANAVB010031617.1, read on the forward strand.
CATGTCCAGCCTTGTGTGTCCTACCCTGGGATTAATGTATTGATGTTTACATTATATATATGGGTTTTACTTTAGCTTTGTGTCCTCTTGGTGACCTTTTAACCTATGACTATGTATATATATGTGATATATTATATATAGGGATGTGTTTTTATATGTTAGATATATAAGTATTGTGGATAATTGACATATGGTTGAGTATACTAATATGATATGGAATGCATGATGTAGTGTAAATCAATGAATGTTTAACATGCGTAAATGAAATGTGTTGGTAGTGACATGTAAATGTTTATGCATGATATGCAATGAGATAATAAATGCATGAATGGAGTTTATATGCAAGACATATATATATATATATATATATATATATATATATATATATATACATGTTATGTGATACAATGAATATGCTATATATGGATGCAATGTTAATGTGTAGGAGTATACATGATGTATGTATATAAATATATATGTATCTATGTATGTTTGATCTTGTGTTGCCCTGTGATTGTTGTGGGTGCTAGTCTGGACTAGGATGGACCTAGTTGACTAGAGTGTTGACCATTGTTGACCTAAGTTTTACTTTGACCTAGTTTGACCTAGAAATCATGTAGTTTGCGTTGTAGCTTTCATTTTCCTTGTATTGAACATGTCATAACCCATATTACTCTGTTTAGGACATTGTGACTCCGGTGCAGACATCTGATATTATACTACTCTTTTCAGAGTAGCAGGCGAGTACATTCTCTGATAGTTCTCTCATTTACGTGTTAATTACTGTACTTCAATTCTAGTTAGTTATATGTGATTCTCTATTACAACACGTATGGATATTTCTGGATTCATGTATGTGACACACATACCATCTTGTCTGGCCTCTATTACTGGAATTATTACTGGTATCATCATGTTGGCTCTATTACTGGAACCATTCTAGAATCATTGCTGGTATTATCATGTTTGGCTGGACTCATCTCGATTCTCGTGTTATATTCTGGATTTACTTGTACTTGCTGGGAGGGAAAATACTTGAGTAAGACATGTAGACATACCCTAATTCTGGAATCACCCTACATGCTGGAATCAAACTGGAATGATAGCCATCTCACACCCGGCCAGGTGTGTGATGTGTCGGATTACCTATAGCCGTTTACATGTCGATCTCGGTATTTTAAAACACACTGTTAGAGTATAGTCTGGACTCACCCTGGAATCTTTGATCACTGACTGGAATCATCTTATACTGGACTCATCTTGTACTGGAATCACCTGGTATCAGATTCATATTGTCTGGACTTACTTGGTTTTACACTTGTTTACATTTACTGTCTGGACTTATATCATGTTACTCTAGTTCAGCTAGTTTCTATTTACAGTCTTCATTGCCATGATTCTTCTCTTGTTTAGTTACTATACTTTCTTTGTATCTTAACTGTTCTCTATACCATCACCTAAATATAAACTGTCATATTCATCAATACAACTGTCTATAACTGCTTTATAGTTCTCTGTCATTTACTTGGGTTTTCTAGATGAGATGTGCTCGTTCATGTCCTGACTGGACCTGTTAAAATTTTTACAGATGATTGCCCTGAGGACACTTGTCCTACTTATTATGGACGAGAAGATGGTTTAGCTACCTTTGGCCTCGACACTCAGAGTGATCGGGAGACTAGCTAGTTGACTTGGTTTAGTTTCATGTTTTAGAACTTGAATTGTAAATAAGTTGAGATATGTTTTATTTTGAGATTGTTGGAGATTATATTATTTTAGTAGTTGGTTTTATTGTTGTATTTAGTCTTAGTTATAAACTTCTGTGTTATCATATCGTGCTTAGACTGTGATTGAGATTCTATTATATCTATACTTGTCCTCCGTTCGGAGTTGAGATTTTGACAAGTATATTATATAATTGCGTGGGTTGTTGGTTAGATAGTGACCTAGAACATCGTTCTACCATCGACACTGCAGCATAGGCTGGGCACTATTACGTACTCGTACCCTCACAGTGGGTGCGGGTCATGACACGTTTTTAGTGGTGGCCCATGTAGGTAGAGAGTCGCATTAGTGCGATATCGTGTAGTACGACGACTTAGTTGTACTGCTGCGAGCCTGGGATAGGATTGAGCGATAGGCTTCAACGGAGAGGTACTCAATCACAGTTAGGACTACCTGAGAAGATTCCTGGGATGACCCTTAAGAATCTCATTATAAAATATCTCAAAATTTGATTCTGACAGTATCTGTCTATCTTCCTTGTTCATCGTTTAATTTGATTCTTGGTATTCATTATTGACTTGATTTTCTACCAAGATAACATTATGGGCTAGGTTGCCTTAGTCATAGAATCTATAGTCTTCTACAGCCATATTAGTTGGTTTGGCGATGAGATAGAGTCTGATTTTGGATGTATTTTTCGGGTGTGGGAATTTAAAGTTTTCGCAGCCAAGCTAGCGGCAATGCAAAAATTTTAAATACCATAATTCTAGAGGTATGTACATTAGTTGTGGACTCTATGGATTATCGCAGCCATACTTACTGGTGTGACGAGGATTCTGGTAACATGGTTCTGGATAGACGGGTATGATTATCAGATTGCAGAATAGATACCATATAGATGGTGCCCTAGTATAATTGAGTGGAATATCAGTATGGATATTACTTGAGTGTCATGGATTAGATAGAGGGAGCTAGGCCACCTGTAGCGCAGCACCGTGTCCCGCACCATTAGAGGGATATACCCCAGAGGGGCAGGACTTTTGCGCTGACGGTCGAGTAGACCGACGCTACGGGTGACGGGTTAGCAGGTCTGTCTTTCATGTTCTTCTTTCCATCTTATTGTATGATTCCATTAGTACCTGTCAGGATATTTTGTGCTGTGATAGATAGTATAGTGATCCTGATCAAGACCGTGATATCACGACCAGTAGGACCATAATTTGCATGTTTTAGATATAGTTTTCCTGACCTTGATTGTTGGGGGTTTAACCTAGAAGGAGTACGACCATCTTAATTTCGAGGACGAAATTTTTCTAAGGGGGTAGACTTGTAACACCCAGTTTTCCAAATGAGGGTAATTTTGAACTTTTGTAATTATAATTATTATTTATTGATATTTATATCATATTATAAATTTTGGTGATTTTTAATCAATTTAAAATTTGTTTTAAGTCATGACTTGTGATTTTGATGTGCTGCTAGTGAAACCCGAGAGACTGTCTGACCTAGAGCCTAACCATGTGATTGGGATATTTAATTATCATTTTTAGCCTAGGGGTACTTTGGTCATTTTGACTTATTGGAATTATTTGAACTTTACTGAGTTTTTCTTGTATTTTCTGGGTTGTGGTTCTCTGAGATGAGGTTACATGGGTTGTGTTTGCACACACTGTTCCTGAGAATTGCAAACAGTTTTTAAATGTACTGTTTTTCCTGAGGTTCCCAAGCTGTCATGTGTTTACTGAAATTGGTTGATTAATTGCAATGTTACACTTTATGCAAATCTGAGAACAGTATTAACACATCACCATATACTACACTCACACACCCTACAAACTAATGTAAGTATCACACACACACACACACACACACATATTCTCCACTGCTACCTACATTGACACCACACATTACACCTTAACCTGAGAACTTATCACTCACTCATATACACACACATATATTAACACTCACTCACACCACTGCTATCTGTCACTCACTCACCCATGTCACACACACTCGACCACCCCCCTTTCCAATTCCTGTGATGTTTGATATGGTATTCAGGTTTCACATTGAGAACTATTGGATGATTCACTACATACCAACTAGCCCACTGCCTACCACATGTTCAGTATTCATGTATGTCCTATCCTCATCCAGATGTCCATAGTATTCTATCATTGTCCAGTTCTTAAGGTTCAGTCCTTGTATATGTTGTCATGCCCCCTACAAATCCTAGGTTCATACTTAGAGTATCTGTCATCCTTCATTCCTAATTGCATTAGTGTCAACTTTAGGATATTAGGTTCAATCCATGTACATACCTTGCATCAGATGTATCAACCCACATCCCATACATCCAGTCCACTTTAGTCTACTATCCTGTTTTCCTTTATTCATCTAGAGTATCATCAACCCCTTGTTTGTCCTTCACATCATGTCCAGCCTTGTGTGTCCTACCCTAGGATTAATGTATTGATGGTTACATTATATATATGGGTTTTACTTTAGCTTAGTGTCCTCTTGGTAACCTTTTAACCTATGACTATGTATATATATGTGATATATTATATATAGGGATGTGTTTTTATATGTTAGATATATAAGTATTGTGGATAATTGACATAAGGTTGAGTATACTAATATGATATGCAATGCATGATGTAGTGTAAATCAATGAATGTTTAATATGCGTAAATGAAATGTGTAGGTAATGACATGTAAGTGTTTATGCATGATATGCAATGAGATAATAAATGCATGACTGGAGTTTATATGCAAGACATCTAATGTGTATATATATATATATATGTTATATGATACAATGAATATGCTTTATATGGATGCAATGTTAATGTGTAGGAGTATACATGATGTATGTATGTAAATATATATGTATCTATGTATGTTTGATCTTGTGTAGCCCTGTGATTGTTGTGAGTGCTAGTCTGGACTAGGATGGACCTAGTTGACTAGAGTGCTGACCATGGTTGACCCAAGTTTGACTTTGACCTAGTTTGACCTAGAAATTATGTAGTTTGCATTGTAGCTTTCATTTTCCTTGTATTGAACATGTCATAACCCATATTACTCTGTTTAGGACATTGTGACTCCAGTGCAGACATCTGATATTACACTACTCTTTTCAGAGTAGCAGGCGAGTACATTCTCTGATAGTTCTCTCATTTACTTGTCAATTATTGTACTTCAGTTCTTGTTAGTTATATGTGATTCTCTGTTACAATACGTATGGATATTTCTGGATTCATGTATACGACACATATACCATCTTATCTAGCCTCTATATTACTGGAATCATTGCTGGTATCATCATGTTGGCTCTATTACTGGAATCATTCTGGAATCATTGTTGGTATCATCATATTTGGCTGGACTCATCTCGATTCTCGTGTCGTATTCTGGATTCACTTGTACTTGCTGGAAGGGGAAATACTTGAGTAAGACATGTAGACATACCCCAATTCTGGAATCACCCCACAGGCTGGAATCAAACTGGAATGATTGCCATCTCACACCCGGCCAGGTGTGTGATGTACCGAATTACAGCCGTTTACTTGTCGATCTCGGTATTTTAAAACACACTGTTAGAGTGTAGTCTGGACTCACCCTGGAACCTTTGATCACTGACTGGAATTATCTTATACTGGACTCATCTTGTACTGGAATCACCTGGTATCAGATTCATGTTGTCTGGACTTACTTAGTTTTGTACTTGTTTATATTTACTGTCTGGACTTATATCATGTTACTCTAGTTCAGCTAGTTTCTATTTACAGTCTTCATTGCCATGATTCTTCTCTTGTTTAGTTACTATACTTTCCTTTTATCTCAACTGTTCTCTATACCATCACCTAAATATAAACTGCCATATTCATCAATACAACTGTCTATAACTTCTTTATAGTTCTCTGTCATTTACTTGGGTTTTCTAGATGAGATGTACTCATTCCTGTCTTGACTAGAACTGTTGAAAATTTTACAGATGATTGCCCTGAGGACACTTGTCCTACTTACTATGGACTAGTAGATGGTTTAGCTACCTTTGGTCTCGACAGTCAGAGTGATCGGGAGACTAGCTAGTTGACTTGGTTTAGTTTCATGTTTTAGAACTTGAATTGTAAATAAGTTCAGATATGTTTTGTTTTGAGATTGTTGGAGATTATATTATTTTAGTAGTTTGTTTTATTGTTGTATTTAGTCTTAGTTATAAACTTCTGTGTTATCATATCGTGCTTAGACTGTGATTGAGATTCTATTATATCTATACTTGTCCTCCGTTCGGAGTTGAGATTTTGACAAGTATATTATATAATTTTGTGGGTTGTTGGTTAGATAGTGACCTAGAATAGCGTTCTACCGCCGACACTGCGGTGTAGGCTGGGCGCTGTTACGTACTTGTACCCTCACAGTGGGTGCGGGTCGTGACAGATGCCTCGAAATAGAAAGTTCGAAGCTATAGCCAGAGCCTCATTCTTGGGAGCCGAAAATCAGAAGAAGAATATGCGAAAGAGATGATTTTCTATATAAAGGAATGTAATATATGGAACGAGATCATTGTAATATATATATTTCAAGAGAGATTGTAAGCCAAGTATACATGTATCAGAGAGACAATGAGATCTTTGTAATCAGTTCAAACGATACCATAAAGAGATTTTTTTCTGTTACTATTGTGTTCAATTCAATTTTTTGCTATATTGTCCATTGCTGCTTTAATCTCTGCATGTATGTTCTGCTATGTTGTTGTCTACTCTGTCTATTTTGTCATTGTACAGAACTTAGCCTTGTGTAAGCGCAACTTAGACTTTCATGGCATCACGTCCAAGCGAGGATGATTGGTTTTGCAGAGAGCAAAGCGAGGACAAATGTTCCTGCAGGATCGGGGCATGACCAGTCTTCCAAACTACTTATAGGGAGAAGCTGTGCTAATCAATAGATCGTTGTTTGCAAAATTGTAAACCCTTGAACCCACATTCAAATTCCTTTAGTATAAAATTTTGGTGTTTAATATATAAATATGATATATTACCATTAGTTAATATATGAGGGGTAGACTTTTACAAAAGCCTATTTTCATAAGGGCTTGAGTAAAAGTTTCTCAATTCAAATTGTGATTTTAAGCTGACACCTATCCCTCTGAGAACAAACTCGAATTCTTGATAAATCCTCTGAATTCAAAATCCTTGCAGTATGAATTCAAATCGAATTCATATTATCTGCTCCCATAGGATCGAGAGGTCTATATAAATAGAGAAGTAGTAACCGTCTCCTTTCCACCTACAAACCCTAGCACATCAAATTCCCCCATGTCGCAAGAACAACCAAGGAAGAGGTCTAAGGAGTCTGTCGAACCCCTACCATCGAACCCGTCAGGTATTTTCCTGTCCTTACTTACAATCTCTGCTAATTCACACCAAGTGTTCGATTAAATTTGTAAGCGACTAATGAGTGAAAGAGCAGTAGTACAATGCGTTAGAAGTAAGCCTGCGTGCATAGGGGTACCCAAGAAAATAGGGTGTAGTACAAAAAAATAGAAGATTGACCAATACAAAAGATGTATTGTATGGGTTCACCTGTACATCGATCAGCCATATGGAATTCATTGGTGTGAATAACAAAGTCCGCACGTAGCAGAGTTAGAAGCTGCATAAGCAGCAATAGGCAGTAGAATGCTCTGTTGTACAGACAATAGGTATAGGCTATAGGTCCTATAGGTTGTCCAGGAGACAGTATATGTGTGGGTAGAAATTGTTGGTTTTTGGTCTTTTTCAAAGTGAATTTTAGTCCCACATCGGCTAGACCAAAGAACTTGTATCTCTATATATTAGCTTTGCTAGTTTAGAGATGCACATGTGGTGTGGAGGTGCACATGGGTGTGCCATGTGGGGTTATTTTTCTAAAGGAAAAAAGGCTAAATCAACAATTGAAAGCATTCATGCTTTTTGTTCTTGGAAAATTTATTTCCATGGGAGCTAAGCCCCGTAGGGGCTTAGCGACTCGGACTCGGACTCGGACTTGGACTTGGACTCGGGCTCATGGGCTCATGAGGCGTAATATGGCATTTTGTTGGCGCACTTTGCACTTAGCACGTCAGCATCGTCGCTAGGCGCATAGTGCGCTTTAGTTGCACTCGTTGCGCGAGCCACTTGTGCTGCCATGTTGCGCAAGCCCAGGTGCGTGCCCAGGTTGTGCGGGTGCGCTGGATTTGCACGGGTTGCTCGGGTTGTGCGGGTGCGCTGGTTGTGCTGCGTGCGCAATGCGTACAATGGGCACAGTGTACGTAGCTCAGTGCGTGCTCTGTCGCGCGGAGTACAAGGAGCGCAGTTGGCGCAACTTGCAGCAGAACGTGCGTTTGCACGTTCTGGGCGGTTACTACATGTTCGGGGTAGTTTTTACCATGACCCTAACTTTGTGGCAACCGAGCAGTTGCTGCAGGGCCTATATAAGGCATCCTCTCTCTCACAAGGCAACAGATATACAAGTAATAGAAGCCACCACAGAAAGTTTACGAAGTATTTTTTAACACAAGTAAACAGAGAATTCAGAAGTGTTCTTTAACACAATTCTGATCGAAATTTGCTTGCGAATTCCAGCAGCCTTCGAAAGAGAGGAAAGGCGCCGCACCAGCGTTGCTTTTGCACGGGAGTTCGTGTCCATCCGAGGAGTCAGAAGAGCAGGAATGTTCCAAATTCTCCAACGAACTTGCTGGTTCCTGGAAGCTGTTCGTGTAGGGCGAATAAAACTTTGAGCAACGATGATTATTCACCCCAGCAGGAGTTCTTCCATCTTTCGCCAGTCACCTTCTTCATTGCTGCCAGTAATTCTGATTGTATCTTCTTTTTAGAAGTACTACGATCGATTGCTGTTGATTACGAAATCTTTTTAGATTTTCGTAATTCAGAATCACCTTCCTTGAAGCGTCGATTTGAAACATTGTCTTTACAATCGTTTCATATTCTCAGTTTTCCATAAAAAAAAATTTGTGCCCCGGCACTAACAATCTCAAAGCTTTATTGCTACGATGGAAAACGTTAATGCTTCACTCCTCAATACTGAAAAATATCACAAATTGCCAGAGATCTTACAGTAAAAATATCTCTAGCAGAATCTTACAGTAAAAAACGAATTGCCAGAGATATATGGAAGCCTCTAGAGAAACTGTACGAAGAAGACAAGAACAGGAGCAAGATATTTATGGTTGAAAAATATCACAAATGGCTCTTTGAGGACGAGAAGTCCATGTTGCCGCAGGTGAAGGAATTTCTGAAACTGCGACAAAAGTTGGAAGACGAGGCGATGCCCCTCCCCGACAAGTTTGTTGTTGGAGGGATTGTCTCAAAGCTCCCCGCTAGGTGGAGTAAGTTCTATGCAAATATGCATAGGAAGAAGCATGAGATCTGTCTTGAAGATCTCTTGCAGGAAATCTATGATGAGGACCAGATACGGGCTCAACTGAAGGTGGACGCACTGTCCAAGAAATTGGCTAACGCCAATCTGGTTCATACCAAGGAACCAAGGGGAAAGCAGGCGGCTTCCCACAGTAAGAAAAAGGACCCTAACAATCTGAACGTGAAGGGGACTTCCTTCAAGCGAAAGAAGGCAAAGTCTCAGATGCCTTGTTTCAAGTGTGGCAAGAAGGGCCATTTCAAAAGTGAATACAAAGCAAAGACCAAGCAATTAGAGCAAGGAGAGCCTAGTAAGGTATCTATGATCGCTGACGTTGTTGCTATGATTGTGCAGGTTGATGCAGTAAGGACTGACTCTGACTGGTGGGTAGACATTGGAGCCTCCTGCCATGTCTGCTCCAGTAAGAAGTGGTTCACCACCTTCACACCTACTTCTGAAGTGGTTATGATGGCGAACCAGGCACAAGCTGAAGTGCTCGAGATCGGGACGGTGGTGTTGAAGCTGACTTCGGGGAAGTCTCTGACGCTTCAAGGCGTGAAGCACATACCTGCTATCGCCAAGAACCTTATCTCAGGAGGCCTACTCTGTAACGTAGGCCTCAGGATGGACATCAATGCTGGCCAGATGGTGATGTCTATCAAGGGAACATATTTCGTGAAAGCTTTTTATACCGATGGAATGTTCAAAATTCAGCTTGTAAATCAGTCCAATGTAATTAATGTAATTAATGCAATCACTCCTTCTGCTTGTACTCTTGAGTTGTGGCATAATAGGCTAGGACATGTTCATTATAAACAAATAAACAGAATGTCTAGTCTAGGACTTATCTCCAAGTGTGGGGGTAAGGTAGAGAAATGTGAAGTTTGTGCTCAAATGAAGATCACAAGGAAACCCTTTCCTCGGGTTAATCGAAGTACAAATCTTCTGGAGTTGGTACACTCCGATATCTGTGACTTCAAACAGTTCTCTACAAAGGCCGGGATGAAGTATTTAATAACCTTCATCGATGACTTCTCAAAGTATGCGTTCGTCTACTTGCTGAAGGCTAAAGATGAAGCATTCGAGAAGTTCAAGGAGTTCAGAGCCGAAGCTGAGCGGCAGACTGGACAACAACTCAAAAGAATAAGAAGTGTTCGAGGTGGGGAGTACAGGTCTCATGAATTCGCATCGTTCTGCAAAGAACATGGAATTGTCAATAAGACTACGGCTCCGTACACTTCTCAATCAAACGGAGTTGCAGAGAGAAAGAATAGAACATTAACAGAAATGATTAACTCAATATTGTTGACTGCTGGCCTTCTTAAGTGCTACTGGGGAGAAGCTGCATTGACGACCACTTTTATTCTAAATAGAGTGCCTCATACAACTTCAGACGTTACTCCTCACGAACTCTGGTTCAAGGTCAGACCTAACTTGAATGTCATTCGAGTGTGGGGGTGTCTGGCATATGTCAAGCTTCCAGATCTGAAGATTCAGAAGCTTGGGACAAGGACTACTAAGACGATCTTCTTGGGGTATGCTGAGAAGAGTGATGCTCGGAGATTTCTTGATATTGAGTCAAATCATATCATTGAATCTCGCGACGCAGAATATTTTGAAGATAAATTTGCAAGGCACAAGAATATTGTTCTTGCGGATGTACCAGAGAACATTGAGGGTACAGAGGAAACTGATGTCTTCAATGAAGATATGGTCCAAGAAGATGTTGTTGTTGAAACAACGGTTGAACCAGAACAAGCTGAGCCGTCAGCTAAGCGTATGAGGAGGCCGAAGGACTTTGGAAGTAACTTTGTCACCTATCATGTGGAAGCAGATCCGCTTACCTATGATGAGGCAATGAAGACTAGAGACGCGGTTTTCTGGAGGGAGGCGATTGACAATGAAATTGAATCCATCACCTCCAATAACACTTGGGTGTTGGTTGATCTTCCTGAAGGAGCAAAACCCGTCGAATGCAAATGGATCTTCAAGAAGAAGATGAAAGCAGACGGAACTATTGACAAGTTCAAGACTAGGCTAGTAGCCAAGGGGTTTTCTCAGAAGCAGGAAATCGACTACTTTGACACGTATGCTCCAGTAGCCCAGATGACTACCATCAGAATGTTGATTGCTCTCGCAGCGATACATAAGATGGTGATACATCAAATGGATGTGAAAACGGCTTTCCTAAATGGCGAGCTGCCGAAGAGATTTATATGCAACAACCAGAGGGATTTGTCGTCAAGGATCTTGAAGACAAAGTCTGCAAGTTGGTGAAATCTTTGTACGGTCTTAAACAGGCTCCCAAGATGTGGCATGAGAAATTTGACAAGGTTATAAGGTCAAATGGCTACATGGTCAGCAAGACGGACAAGTGTGTTTACACGAAGTTCGCTGATGGAAAAGGTGTGATCGTTTGTCAGTATGTGGACGACATGCTTATCCTAGGTACGGATATGAGCTGTGTCACGAAGACAAAGAGGTTCATCTCGAGCAAGTTCAGTATGAAGGACTTGGGGGAAGCTGATGTGATCTTAGGGATCAAGATCATCTGGACAGACACTGGACTAGCGTTGTCACAGTCTCATTATATTGAGAAAATGATCACTCATTATGGGTATCGGGATCTTCCTGGGATCGATACGCCGTACAGGTGTGATATGAAGCTGAAGCCTAATTCAGGGGAAGGTGTCAGGCAGCTGGAGTATGCAAGTGTAATCGGAAGTTTGATGTATGCTACTACTGCCACAAGGCCTGACATAGCTTTCGCCGTGGGAATGTTGAGTCATTTTACGAGTAACCCAGGTGCTGAACACTGGAAAGCTGTGAAACGGGAGATGAGATATCTCAAGAAGACTCAGACATACGTACTGTACTACAGCGAAGATCCGCCGTTAGTAGAAGGCTTCAGTGATGCCAGCTGGTGCTCAGAGGTGGAGAGCGAGAGATCCACAGGTGGATTCATTTTCACAATGGGTAGAGCTGCTATATCGTGGAAGTCGAAGAAGCAGACTATGCTTTCGCGGTCATCCATGGAATCTGAGTTCTTTGCACTTGATACCGCAACCGAGGAAGCAGAATGGCTTCGGGAGCTCATGTATGATCTTCCAGTGGTTGGGGCACAAATACCGGCGATACCGATATACTGCGACAACCAGGCGACTGCGGCGGTGGCATCAAATGACCTCTTCAACGGAAAGAAGAGGACTGTGCGGTTGAAGCACAGGTCTGTACTCGATCTTATCAAGAGAGGTGTTATTGCAGTGATTGATGTTCAGAGTCAGGAGAACCTGGCGGATCCGTTCACCAAGGGCCTCAAGCGCCAGCTGGTCGATGACACAGCTTGTAAAATGGGTTTGAAGGCATTCTGATATTGTATTATTGTATTCCTACCATAAAGTTTTATGCTAATAGTTTAAAGAGAAATCTACTAGGCATCTAGCTTTTGGTTCAAGGGAGGACCACTAATCGGAAGAATATCAGGAACGGTGGGTACATGTTCTATTGGGCATGGAGAGGTTACGGAACTATAACCACTGTTGTCTACTGTTGTTTTCTGCAGAAAACGGATCCTGTGGGAAGGTTGGCTTAAATGCCTTAATGAGTTCTCAGGCATTGTGAATGCCTGGTGTGCTTTACAGGAAGCACGGTAGAACAGCACTACAAGGAGTGAAACTCCATGCTACTGTGGGGTGACTCCACCATGAGGTTCCCAGGCATGGGGTAATGCTTCCGCTTTGCTAGCTAAGTCACAGCGACGTAGCACCGCAAATAGGCAGTTAGCCTAATGCTGTATGTTAAAATAAAGAGGGGTGCAGTCAACACTACAAAGAGGAGGAGTTCCTCATGTTACAGTGGCACGACACCACGATGAGGTACCCGATTAGGGATAAAGCCTCGGCCTTGCAAGCCATGTCGTTGCGGCGTAACACCGCAAGGGAGCCTAAGGCTTCATACTGGGTAGTTTGGCACTACAAAGAGGCGGTTGCCTCATACTACAGTAGTATGGCACTACGATGAGGTTCCCGGTACGGGGTAAGGCCTCGGCTTTAAGCCATGTCATAGCGGCATAGCACCGCAAGGGAAGCACAAAGCGCTTTATGCCATGTCTCTTTATAATGAACTCACCTATAGTGTATGGACAAAGAGATATCAGGCCGTTTCTTGAGGGTAAACTTGTAGACGCCCAAAATTATACACTGAAACCAGGCTGGCACAGGGCCTTTAATGTGTAGACAGAAGCACATGTAACTACATTATGTGAGTGGGAAGAATTTCAGCTATGATGCAGAATTCAAGGCTTAGTTTATTCTTGTATTATAGTCTGTTGTTTGAACCATGCGGGAAGATTCAAGTCGTCAGTGACATATCTCTTAATGTATGATGGATAGTTACTGTGGGGAACACTTATACTCATATATAGAGATATGTGGGGGATTGTTGGTTTTTGGTCTTTTTCAAAGTGAATTTTAGTCCCACATCGGCTAGACCAAAGGACTTGTATCTCTATATATTAGCTTTGCTAGTTTAGAGATGCTCATGTGGTGTGGAGGTGCATATGGGTGTGCCATGTGGGGTTATTTTTCTAAAGGAAAAAATGCTAAATCAACAATTGAAAGCATTCATGCTTTTTGCTCTTGGGAAATTTATTTTCATGGGAGCTAAGCCCCGTAGGGGCTTAGCGACTCGGACTCGGGCTCATGGGCTCATGAGGCGTAATGTGACGTTTTGTTGGCGCACTTTGCACTTAGCACGTCAGCATCGTCGCTAGGTGTATAGTGCGCTTTAGTTGTGCTCATTGTGCGAGCCACTTGCGTGCCACGTTGCGCAAGCCCAGTTGCGCTGCCCTGGTGCGTGCCCAGGTGCGCACCCAGGTTGTGCCCAGGTTGCGCTTGGTTGCGCGGGTGCGCTGGGTTGTGCGGGTTGCGAGGGTTGCTCGGGTTGCACTGGTTGCGCTGCATGTGCCGCGTGCGCAATGCGTGCAATGCACACAGTGTGCGCAGCTCAGTGCGCACTCTGTCGCGCAGAGTGCAAGGAGCGCAGGGTGTGCGCAGTTGGCGCAACTTGCAGCAGAACGTGCGTTTGCACGTTCTGGGCGGTTGCTACATGTTCGGGGTGGTTTTTACCATGACCCTAACTTTGTAGCAACCGAGCAGTTGCTGCAGGGCCAATATAAGGCATCCTCTCTCTCATAAGGCAACAGATATACAAGTAATAGAAGCCACCACAGAAAGTTTACGAAGTGTTTTTTAACACAAGTAAACAGAGAATTCAGAAGTGTTCTTTAACACAATTCTGATCGAAATTTGCTTGCAAATTCCAGCAGCCTTCGAGAGAGAGGAAAGGCGCCACACCAGCGTTGCTTTTGTACGGGAGTTTGTGTCCATCCGAGGAGTCAGAAGAGTAGGAGTGTTCCAAGTTCTCCGACGAACTTGCTGGTTCCTGGAAGCTGTTCGTGTAGGGCGAATAAAGCTTTGAGCAACGATAATTATTCAGCCCAGCAGGAGTTCTTCCATCTTTCGCCAGTCACCTTCTTCATTGCTGCCAGTAATTCTGATTGTATCTTCTTTGTAGATGTACTACGATCGATTGCTGTTGATTACGAAATCTTTTTAGATTCTCATAATTCAGAATTGCCTTCCTTGAAGTGTTGATTTGAAATATTGTCTTTACAATCGTTTCATATTCTCAGTTTTCCATCAAAAAAAAAATTGTGCCCCGGCACTAACAATCTCAAAGCTTTATTGCTACGATGGAAACATTAATGCTTCACTCCTCAATACTTACTTTTGTAAGTTAGAAAAGTTTGATGGAGAGCATTATCAAGTCTGGAAGAGGAAGGTTTATCTCACTCTTCAACTTAGAGACGTTGATCACGTGCTTATTGAAGAGGAACCTACCATTCCAGATACTGGGTCTGCTGCCGCAATCACTGCGGCTACTAAACTTCAGGCCAAGTGTAGAAGGAAAAATAGCATTTGCAGGCTGCTTATACTGAATGCTATGGAGGATTCTCTAGCAGAATCTTACAGTAAAAAAACCAATTGCCAAAGATATATGGGAGTCTCTGGAGAAACTGTACGAAGAAGACAAGAACAGGAGCAAGATATTTGTGGTTGAAAAATATCACAAATGGCTCTTTGAGGACGAGAAGTCCATGTTGCCGCAGGTAAAGAAATTTCTGAAACTGCGACAAAAGTTGGAAGACGAGGCGATGCCCCTCTCCGACAAGTTTGTTGTTGAAGGGATTGTCTCAAAGCTCCCCGCTGGGTGGAGTAAGTTCTATGCAAATATGCATAGGAAGAAGCTTGAGGTCAGTCTTAAAGATCTCTTGCAGGAAATCTATGTTGAGGACCAGATGCGGGCTCAACTGAAGGTGGACGCACTGTCCAAGCAATTGGCTAACGCCAATCTGGTTCATACCAAGGAACCAAGGGGAAAGCAGGCGGCTTCCCACAGTAAGAAGAAGGACCCTAACAATCTGAACGTGAAGGGGACTTCCTTCAAGCGAAAGAAGGCAAAGTTTCAGATGCCTTGTTTCAAGTGTGGCAAGAAGGGCCACTTCAAAAGTGAATGCAAAGCAAAGACCAAGCAATCAGAGCAAGGAGAGCCTAGTAAGGTATCTATGATCACTGACGTTATTGCTATGATTGTGCAGGTTGATGCAGTAAGGACTGACTCTGACTGGTGGGTAGGCACTGGAGCCTCCTGCCATGTCTGCTCCAGTAAGGAGTGGTTCACCACCTTCATACCTACTTCTGAAGTGGTTATGATGGCGAACCAGGCACAAGCTGAAGTGTTCGGGATCGGGACGGTGGTGTTGAAGCTGACTTTGGAGAAGTCTCTGACACTTCAAGGCATGAAGCACGTACCTGCTATCGCCAAGAACCTGATCTCAGGAGGCATACTCTGCAACGCAGGCCTCAGGATGGACATCAATGCTGGCAAGATGGTGATGTCTATCATGGGAACATATTTCGGGAAAGCTTTTTATACCGAAGGAATGTTCAAAATTCAGCTTGTAAATCAGTCTAATATAATTAATGTAATTAATGCAATCACTCCTTCTGCTTATACTCTTGAGTTGTGGCATAATAGGCTAGGACATGTTTATTGTAAACGAATAAACAGAATGTCTAGTCTAGGACATATCTCCAAGTGTGGGGGTAAGGTAGAGAAGTGTGAAGTTTGTGCTCAAACGAAGATCACAAGGAAACCCTTTCCTCGGGTTAATCGAAGTACAGATATTCTGGAGTTGGTACACTCCGATATCTGTGACTTCAAACAGTTCCCTACAAAGGCCGGGATGAAGTATTTTATAACCTTCATCGATGACTTCTCAAAGTATACGTTCGTCTACTTGCTGAAGGCTAAAGACGAAGCATTCGAAAAGTTCAAGGAGTTCAGAGCCGAAGCTGAGCGGCAGACTGGACAACAACTCAAAAGAATAAGAAGTGATCGAGGTAGAGAGTACAGGTCATATGAATTCGCATCGTTCTGCAAAGAACATGGAATTGTCAATGAGACTACGGCTTCGTACTCTCCTCAATCAAACGGAGTAGCAGAGAGGAAGAACAGAACGTTAACAGAAATGATTAACTCAATATTGTTGACTGCTGGCCTTCCTAAGTGCTACTGGGGAGAAGCTGCATTGACGGCCACTTTTATTCTAAATAGAGTACCTCATGCAACTTCAGACGTTACTCCTCATGAACTCTGGTTCAAGGTCAGACCTAACTTAAATGTCATTCGAGTGTGGGGGTGTCTGGCATATGTCACGCTTCCAGATCTGAAGATTCAGAAGCTTGGGACAAGGACTACTAAGACGATCTTCTTGGGGTATGCCGAGAAGAGTGATGCTCGGAGATTTCTTGATATTGAGTCAAATCATATCATTGAATCTCGTGACGTAGAATATTTTTAAGATAAATTTGCAAGGCACAAGAATATTGTTCTTGCGGATGTACCG
Source organism: Iris pallida (assembly GCA_029216955.1). Lineage (NCBI taxonomy): Eukaryota > Viridiplantae > Streptophyta > Magnoliopsida > Asparagales > Iridaceae > Iris > Iris pallida. The sequence continues at coordinate 51,827,453 of JANAVB010031617.1, forward strand.
AAGAACAATGAGGGTGCACAGGAAACTGAAGTCTTCAATGAAGATGTGGTCCAAGAAGATGTTGTTGTTGAAACAACGGTTGAACCAAAACAAGCTGAGCCATCAGCTAAGCGTATGAGGAGGCCGAAGGACTTCGGAAGTGACTTTGTTACCTATCATGTGGAAGCAGATCTGCTTACCTATGATAAGGCGATGAAGACCAGAGACGCAGTTTTCTGGAGGGAGGTGATTGACAATGAAATTGAATCCATTACCTCCAATAACACTTGGGTGTTGGTTGATCTTCCTTAAAAGGCAAAACCCATCGGATGCAAATGAATCTTCAAGAAGAAGATGAAAGCAGACGGAACTATTAACAAGTTCAAGGCTAGGCTAGTAGCCAAGGGATTTTCTCAGAAGTATGGAATCGACTACTTTGACACGTATGCTCCAGTAGCCCGGATGACTACCATCAGAATGTAGATTGCTCTCGCAGCGATACATAAGATGGTGATACATCAGATGAATGTGAAAACGGCTTTTCTAAATGACGAGCTGACCGAAGAGATTTATATGCAACAACCAGAGGGATTTGTCGTCAAGGGTCTTGAAGACAAAGTCTGCAAGTTGGTGAAATCTTTGTACGGTCTTAAACAGGCTCCCAAGATGTGGTATGAGAAATTTGACAAGGTTATAAGGTCAAATGGCTACATGGTCAGCGAGATGGACAAGTGTGTTTACACGAAGTTCGCTGATGGAAGAGGTGTGATCGTTTGTCTGTATGTGGACGACATGCTTATCCTAGGTACGGATATGAGCTGTGTCACGGAGACAAAGAGGTTCATCTCGAGCAAGTTCAGTATAAAGGACTTGGGGGATGCTGATGTGATATTAGGGATCAAGATCATCCGGACAGACACTGGACTAGCGCTGTCACAGTCTCATTATATTGAGAAAATGATCACTCGTTATGGGTATCGGGATCTTCCTGGGATCGATACGCCGTACAGGTGTGATCTAAAGTTGAAGCCTAATTCAGGGGAAAGTGTCAGGCAGCTGGAGTATGCAAGCGTAATCGGAAGCGGTATAGCACCGTAAATAGGCAGTTTGCCTAATGCTGTACGTTAAAATAAAGAGGGGTGTAGTCAGCACTACAAAGAGAAGGAGTTCCTCATGTTACAGTGGAACGACACCACAATGAGGTACCCGGTTAGGGATAAAGCCTCGGCCTTGCAAGCCATGTCGTTGCGGCGTAACACCGCAAGGGAGCCTAAGGCTTCATGCTGGGTAGTTTGGCACTACAAAGAGGCGGTTGCCTCATGCTACAGTAGTATGACACTACGATGAGGTTCCCGGTACGGGGTAAGGCCTCGGCTTTAAGCCATGTCATAGCGGCGTAGCACCGCAAGGGAAGCGCAAAGCACTTTATGCCATGTCTCTTTATAATGAACTCACCTATAGTGTATGGACAAAGAGATATCAGGCCGTCTCTTGAGGGTAAACTTGGAGACGCCCAAAATTATACACTGAAACCAGGCTGGCACAGGGCCTTTAATGTGTAGCCAGAAGCACATGTAACTACATTATGTGAGTGGAAAGAATTTCAGCTATGATGCAGAATTTAAGGCTTAGTCTATTCTTGTATTATAGTCTGTTGTTTGAACCATACGGGAAGATTCAAGTCGTCAGCGACATCTCTCCTAATGCATGATGGACAGTTACTATGGGGAACACTTATACTCATATATAGAGATATATGGGGGATGGTTGGTTTTTGGTCTTTCTCAAAGTGAATTTTAGTCCCACATCGGCTAGACCAAAGGACTTGTATCTCTATATATTAGCTTTGCTAGTTTAGAGATGCACATGTGGTGTGGAGGTGCACATGGGTGTGCCATGTGGGGTTATTTTTTTAAAGAGAAAAATACTAAATCAACAATTGAAAGCATTCATGCTTTTTACTCTTTGGAAATTTATTTCCATGGGAGCTAAGCCCCGTAGGGGCTTAGCGACTCGGACTCGGACTCGGGCACATGGGCTCATGAGGTGTAATGTGGCATTTTGTTGGCGCACTTTGCACTTAGTACGTCAACATCGTCGCTAGGCGCATAGTGCGCTTTAGTTGCGCTCGTTGCGCGAGCCACTTGTGCTGCCACGTTGTGCAAGCCCAGTAGCGCAAGCCCAGTTGCGCTGCCCAGGTGCGCGCCCAGGTTGCGCTTGGTTGCGCGGGTGCGCTGGGTTGCGTGGGTTGTGCGGGTATGCTGGTTGCGCTGCGTGCGCCGCGTGCGCAATGCGTGCAATACACGCAGTATACGCAGCTCAGTGCGCACTCTGTCGTGCGGAGTGCAAGAAGCGCAGGTTACGCGCAATTGGAACAACTTGCAGTAGAACGTGCGTTTGCACGTTCTGGGCGGTTGCTACATGTTCGGGGTGGTTTTTACCATGACTCTAACTTTGTGGCAGCCGAGCAGTTGCTGCAGGGCCTATATAAGGCATCTTCTCTCTCACAAGGCAACATATATAAAAGTAATAGAAGCCACCACAGAAAGTTTACGAAGTGTTTTTTGACACAAGTAAACAGAGAATTCAGAAGTGTTCTTTAACACAATTCTGATCGGAATTTGCTTGCAAATTCCAGCAGCCTTCGAGAGAGAGGAAAGGCGCCGCACCAGCATTGCTTTTGCATGGGAGTTCGTGTCCATCCGAGGAGTCAGAAGAGCAGGAGTGTTCCAAGTTCTCCGACGAACTTGCTGGTTCCTGGAAGCTGTTCGTGTAGGGCGAATAAAGCTTTGAGCAACGGTGGTTATTCACCCCAGCAGGAGTTCTTCCATCTTTCGCCAGTCACCTTCTTCATTGCTGCTAGTAATTCTGATTGTATCTTCTTTTTAGAAGTACTACGATCGATTGTTGTTGATTACGAAATCTTTTTAGATTCTCGTAATTCAGAATCACCTTCCTTGAAGTGTTGATTTGAAATATTGTCTTTACAATCGTTTCATATCAGTTTTCCATATAAAAAAAATTGTGCCCCGGCACTAACAGAAATAAGCATCAACTTTATATGCAAATTTCAGTCTTCGTATACTATATATCAGCCCTGTGTCTAGTAGGTTAGTTAGGATTAGTTGTGGCAATAGGTAACTAAGTGCAGGGTGGCTAGGAAGGTACCCAAGTAATATATTGGGGTATTATGTGCCTGTAATAGACAGGGTGGATTGAGTACCAGTTTGGGTATGCAAACGACCTTGATATCAAAGACAGGACAACAGTAGTTTTCTTGCACCATGGCAGCATTTGAACATAGATGTATGTGGTGCTGGACCAAGCAGTAGGGAACTCATGTGTGCGTACCAGGAATAGATGATGGGTTGGGCCAGAGTCGAGATAGCAAAGACGGGGAGTTCATATAGTAGACATTTCTATGTACCCACATACCCTTGTTTATGTGTTCATAGTATTGGGTACATTAGTGTAGGTGTCTATGCATTACCCTTATATATGTGGAAGTATGAAGACCTACCCAGGTATTAGGATAGGACAGGGGCATGTGGTATCAGAGACTTAGGGGTATGCATTATTTCGAGTACACATTATTGACATCATAGAAGTAACAGGTCTTGGTGCAAGGACATAGGTGTGTTGTGGTCTAATTGGCTAATCATACATAGAAGGAGTGTAATAGAGGATATCATGTATAGGGAGACCTGAGCAAAGATAATGTTGCAAATAGGTAGGAGTGTAAGCCTCTATGTATCAGTTCCGATACAGGTGTGGGTGTCAGAAAGGAAATCGATTATTGGGTAATAACTTAGGTGCATATTTTGTATCAATACCAAATGGACCACAAAACTATATGCAATATACCCCTGTGCTTTGAGGCAGGTGCAAGTATGCACGTGTGTATGCGTTCATGTGCAGGGAAGAACGCATGTACGGGTGCAGACCGTACACACATAAATACCTGTGTGTACTCGAGTATCAGATATCGAACCCGTAGATAGTAGGCTTTAACATGGGGAATGTTTAGACAGCAGAGATAAACCGAGGGTAGTAACAGTTTTAGGTAGTGCAACGATGTACCATGGAATGCCAGTTATTAGTGGTATCATAAAATTGGAACTTAGGTGTCTATGTATCCAGCAAGGATGTACCAGGGGAATGTATGCCATGGTATCATAACATAGTGTCAGGAATTAGCGTATGAAGTAGGACGACTATGTTATGACTCATAGAATCTCTCCTTAACTCTTACTTCTCAAGAATGGCAAGTCGATGGGCTATTGCTGACCAGTTTCTGTTGAACTGAACTTGTGGGTTATTGGTGTGTTACGATTGATGAGGTGCCATAATTACTAAGGTAGAAACTTTGATCTACATGTTTACCTCACTTGAGTGTAAACAGTGGCATTGTTACCGAGACAGTCATGTTTTCTTCTTTCCAGTGTTTGAGAACATCAAGACAAACTAGTCATCACCAGTCTTTAATTTTAAATGGATGGATGGTTCATGCCGATAATATATTTCTAAGCAAGAAAATGGCATTATCAGGCTATTAGATCTTGCATTAAAGCAAGTAGTTTCCTGTCCTTGATTCTTGTTCGAAGGATGGTCCGTCCGAGAAATGCAAGCAAGGAGCAAATCACTGGTAAGCAGTTGTAGGTATAGAAAGCTGTTATAGGAGCAACACTTGGACAACTGTAGGCAGCAGTACATGCTGCAGGAATGCACAGGACAGTGTATGCAACCAGGGTGAACAACAAGGTGTGTGTGCGTAATACTCATGTTATGTGCCTAAGTACACATGTGGTTCAAAGTATTGGAAACTGCAGTACTAGGGAGATTTGGTTGGATTATCTGCACCTAATGTACAGGGGAGTATACGTTAGGAAGTCCAGAATTTGAAGTATATATGTGTGGCTAATTACAGTTGGGATGGTTGCAAAATAGTACAATTGTATTAGAAGAGTTGGCAGTAGCAGCAATCTCTGCTACTATAGCAGTAAGTGTTGGCCTATGCAAGAGATTACCTAGGTATTAGCCTATAGGGTTATCAGGGAAAAATCTGATATATGGAGATGGGATATCAGTTGTGTGTCCGTGGGTAAGATTTCTATATTGTATCAGTAGAAAAGTCCATCTAGGTGCAAGTTAGGGAATGAAAGAGTATATGTGTAGAAGAGACTTGTGCACCAAGTGCAGTTAGGAACTCTTGTTCCTGTGTAGGTCGTCATATGCACATATGAAGTGCATATGCACATGTACTACTCTGGGATAGCAGGTAATAAGAATGGATAGAAGGGTTTCAGTTGTGTGCATTAGGAGCCTTGGATAAGGGGAAACTTTTGGTAGAACATAGGGGTGTGTCATAATAGGTGGAATGAGTCTTGTGTACAGTTGATTGTAGATGATAGGGTATGTTAGTATCAGTTGTGTAAGGGAAAAATGTAGTCCCTATGTATCAGCCATTAGGAGAATACCTGTACAGGGGGAAAGGTTGTGCAGAATACAGAGAGTGTAATGTGCAGTAGTATCCAGAAGGTAAAACCATAGGCTCTGTATATTTATCTTACAAGAGTGGACTGTTATATGCAAATAGTAACAATAATTGCATAGGAGTATCATGTATATAGATATATGCAACCCATGGGTATGTGTAGGTAAATACTAAGGTATGTAGAGCTTGAGTTTAAGAACGTAGTGTTAAAGTGTTTTGATATTACTAATAATTATATGTAATACAAGTGGATATAGGTTAACTTAGCATAGCCATCTAGTATAAACCCAAATTGGTTAGGAATTGACCTAGAGACTTAAAGACCAAGTGGATAGGTTATTCTTGATTTCAAATTATTTATTGACAATGTAAATTTATAGAATAGGTTACTTAGACCTCGATACGGACTCTGACCCGTACCAGCAGCTCAGGACACTAGGCGAGTATATTTATTGTTTGTTTCCAATATAATTAATTACTATATTATACTGTTTTAGTTATATGATACTTGATTCTTGACACGCTCGTTACACGGTAGCACTCTATATTCCTTCACATGTTATGCCCTCCTTCTTGTACGTTATGTCGGGACGGAGAAGTAATAAATAGATGTGTGATCAGACCTTAGTCCATGTTTTATTTTCTGCACAGTAGACCTTGAGAAATGCTAATCCTAATGTAGACCTTGTGGTGTAACTGTCCAGACCGATCACATATCGAAAGAGTACTTCAAAACATGTAGATAGTTATATTCTCATGTTCTACTCATTATATGCTGTCATATACTTTTCCTGTCTACTATTTCTCGTGTTTTCTGTTATCATTGTCTTGATATTTGTATCATGTATTTTATGATGAATTGTACTCATTTCATCCTGACTGGGTAAACATTTTAGGTGAGCATGATGAGGACGGATACCCTACGTATTATGGTCCAAGTATATGGAAAGTATAGCTGAGCATGATCTGACGTCATAGGAGGAGTTTGCAGCACCTGACCAGCTGTCTTTGCTTAGTTAGATTAGTTTTAGTTTGAGCCGGATTGTCTCTGGGTTTAGTTGACATTTTTATATTTGACATTATGGTACATGTAGTTTTGGATTTTTATTTCCCGGATTTATGACCTTATATTTCTTTTCCTTTATTCCATCTATCTAGAGTTGTGATTGAGTATTGTTGGTTATGTGTTGTTGCCTCCCAAGTGGAGTATATATACTGCGTGGTTGTCATCATATCATGAGTATACAACATTCTACCGTCGACTCTACAGAGTAGGCTGGGCGTGTGCATGATTCATGCCCAAATTTTGGGCGCAGGTCGTATCAGAAATCATACATTCCTCCTCATGAACTTTGGTTCAACGTCATACCCGACTTGAATGTCATTCGAGTGTAGGGGTGTTTGGATTATATGAAGCTTTAAGACATCAATATTCAAAAGTTCAGAACGAGGACTACAAAGACAATATGGTTATGTCGAGAAGAGTGTTGCTCATAGGTTCCTTGATCTTGAAATAAATCAAATCATTGAATCTCGCGAAGCTAAATTCTTCAAAGATAAGTTTGCCATGCACAAGAACATTATTCTAGCAGATCTTCCGGATAACACTGTAAATACAAAGGAAACTAGCACTTCCAAAGAAGTTATAGTTCAAGAAGAAGTAGCTCTTAAAGATGCAATATATGAACCAGAACTCGCATATCCATTATAAAGGCAAGTAAGGAGGTCGAAGGACTTCATAGAAGACTTCTTCACCTATAATGTGGGACCAGATCTATTTACCTAAAATGAGGCGATGAAAACGAGATACGTTATTTTCTAGAAGGAGGCAATCAATGATTGACTCTATAACATCCAATAACACTTAGGTGTTGGTCAATATGCCTGAAGGAGAAAAATCCGTTGATAAGTTCAAAGATAGGGTAGTAGCTAAAGGGTTTTCTCAGAAGTAGAAGATCGTCCATTTTGATACATATGCTCTAATTACGTAGATACCAACTATCAGAATGTTGATTTCTCTTGATGTAATTCACAAACTGGTGATTCATCAGTTGGATGTCAAAGCAACTAAAAAGTTTTGTCATCAGGGGTCTGGAAGACAAGGTGTACAAATTGGTAAAATCTCTATATAGTCTAAAGCAAGCTCCCAATATGTGGGACGAGAAGTTTAATAAAATTATCATATCAAACATCTATAGGGTCAACAAGACTGATAAGTATGTATATACCAAGTTCGTTGATGGCAGCGAGGTTATCGCGTGTCTTTAAGTGGACGACATGCTAATCCTGGGTATGGATCTAGAATATGTCACAAAGACAAAAAAGTTTCTATGTCCAAGTTTAGTATGAAGGACATAGGAGATGCTAATATTATCCTGGGATTAAAGATCATTCGAACAAAAAATAGGCTTGCTCTATCACAAGCTCACTACGTAGTGAAGATGCTTACACAAATATTAAGATATTCAAGGGATCAATACTCCTTATAGGTGTGACATGAAGTTGAAACTAAATCCATGAGAAAGTGTTAGATAGTTGGAGTACTGAAGCATCATTGAAAGTTTAATATATACAACGAATGCCACCAGACAAGACATTACTTTCGCTATAGGGATGCTGAGTCGGTTTATGAGCAATCCAAGTATAAAATATTGGAAAGCTATGAAACGAGTTATGATATATCTCAAGAGGACTCATAAGTTTGTATTATACTACAATAGTTATCCAACTATAGTAGAAGCTTCAGTGATTCTAGTTGGTGCTCAGAAGAAAAGAGCGAAAGGTCCACAAGAGGATACTACTTCTCCGTGGGTGGGCTGCTATATCGTGGAGTCGAAGAAGTAGACTTTTCTCTCTCACTCATCTATGGAGTTCGAGTTCTATGCTTTAGTAGCTGTAGCGGATAAAGCAAAATGGCTTTGGGAGCTTATGTACAATCTTTCTCTGGTTAGTGTGCTTATTTCGGCTATATCGATACTACAAGAACAAGGCAATTGTAGCAGTAGCATCAAATGATCTCTTCAACGGTAAAAAAAGACTGTGCGACTTTGTCACATAGCATTAAATGAGTGTATCAAGGATGGCATCAGTTCAGTGGTTAATGTTCGGAGCCAGAAAATCTGGCGGATCCCTTTACAAAAGGCCTTAAGCGCCAACTAGTTGAGGACACAACAAAGAAAATGGGCTTGAAGGAATTCTGATACTATGCCTTTATAATTCAATAAAATATTATGCTATTAGTTAACAAAAATCTACTAGACATCTTACTTTTGGTTCAAGAAAGGATCGTTAAGAGAAAAATATCAGGTACGAAGGTTAGTCCTTGGAGACATTATTGGAATTTTATCCCAAAACTTTTATAGTGTACTATTTGCTCTTTGTATAGAGCAAGTCTTGTGAGAGTTCCATACAATAAATCTAGATATGTTGTGATTCTCATGTGTGTATATTATTGATTAGCAATAGTTACGAAGAGCAACAACATTTGGTTTAAGAGGATTGTACAAACATGATGTTTAGAAAAAAATAATTTGGATCTTGGATAAGCAATATGATATCAATAGTAGTGCAACAATAAGTTTTGCGTGTTGTTATTACATGAAATAAAGGAAGTATACGTAAACTTTAAGGGATGAGAATGAGATAAGATGTTCAAGTGAAAAGTTTATAGTTTGATTTCAAGTGATTGCCAAATAGAAGATAAGTGGATGTTATATTTGTGGTCGTTGGTGGTAAGGATTGTCCAAAAGGGACATTAGATCAGTATGTGGAAAAGGACTATTTGTGTGCTTAGAGCTTAGATCCCTGACTGGTGCATAGATATCCCTAGTGGTGTATGCTTGATTTGTTGATATTATTAAAGCACGTTAGTATTGGATGGGGTAGTACGAGTCTAAGTTTAGAGTTATACCTGGTTGATACAATTTTGAATGTCCATTATTGAATTGGTTCGGATGATTAAGAAATGGTTTTTGGCAGATTAAGTTAGTATTGGATAAGAATTTAGATTTATGAAATGGATAACTTGACTGAGAAAATTGATATAGAATATGTATTAAATTGTGGTTTGCATCAATTGGATTGGATTTTAAGCGAGTGCAAGGAATTTATAGTATGATTGAAATATATTTGGAGCAGATACAGTTGACCCTAAGGATTTAGGAATTGTATTGTTGTAAAAGCATGGAATTTCAGGCACATCAAGGGGCCAAAGTTCTTATGCACCACAAACAGTATGCGCCGAAGACGTAGGACAAATGTCAGTGCATCATTTTTAAAGACAGTAAAGATGAAAGCGCATGAAAAAAAGATTTTTATTTATATGAAAATCTATTACATGGCTTCTCAGTACATTAAAATTCTACTACAAAAGCCTAGTCTAATCTCTATGGATAGGCGTATCACTCTGACGTCTCAGCATAGGCACATCTCGTCCTCGTAGCGAGCGAATCACTTTCTTGTCAACGAGCGAATCACTTCCTCGTCAACCTACATGCCCCGCTGCCAGCCTGTGGCTCTTCCAGCATAACGAAAGTTGGGGCATGATGACCCCAAACTCTGCGTTCAAATTTGCACTTGATGTCATCTCGTAGAAGAACACGGCTAGTAAGGTGCACGAGCACGAACTGCTTTATCCAAATCTAACTCGGCATATCTCAGTCTTCTGAAGGAGTTCGTCATCAAAATTAAAGCTTTTTTTGAATGAGGAGATCCACAACCCGTAATGCAATATCTTGCCAAGGAAGAGGATCGGTCGGATTCATTCTTAATAGGAAGTATAAAATGAGAACGAGCTTCTCTTCATCCCAAATACTGCTATTTATAGGCCAGGGCAACTAAACCCATGCGCCAAGTGGCAGGACTCCCCGTAATTTATGCAATGAGCCTAGCATTAATGGCAATGAATTTGCCATATCAAATTCAGCTAAATCAAATTTATTAAATCGAGCCTCAAAATGCTCAAACACAGTTGACTGTAGGTGATGCGCCTCACAACTGGTGCGCCCTCAGTTCCATGTGCCTCACATCTAGTGCGCTAAGTGGTGCCTACCTGAGCAAGTCTCCCATTAAGCATTTAATGCTAAAGTCAGAAGTCTGCAACACGCAACTCGAAGGCATTAACGGTAGCAACTTTCACAGAAAATGTAGAGATTCCAACTAAACACTAGCATGCGCCTCTGCGGCCATGCGCCCGAACTTTGCATGTGCCTCTATAGCCATACGCCCAGACTTGCTAACTCTCAAAAAGTCATATACCAAGTCTACTCATACGCCAGATCCTAGGCGCATCCAAGCAAATTATCCTACAACAAAATAAAGATCTTTGAGCAATGTGCACACGCCACGTGTCATTGACCCAGTTCTACCCACGAACGGGTGCTAACCATCCAAGATCTCAACAATAAACGAATCTCAATAATTGCCACGTGTCAGCTACTCTATAACCCAACATTACAGTTTCAAACAAATTCAGTTCAAGATTCCTCGCGCAGCACCCATACGCACAACAAAGTCATGCACGTAGCGTTCTTGCGTACAAAACCTCCATGCGTGCATTACATCTGCACGTATGAATGGATCATTCCGTTGCATATAAATAGAAGGATTATTCTCTCATTCAATCCTCCTCACCTCTTCACATCATCGAACTCTTCAAGCTCTTCAACAGCTTCAACTCTTAGGTGTCTCCCCGAAGTTCATCCAAACGTTCAGAGAGCCCGAGACCGTCGTCATATCAACAACGGAGTAAAGAATCAACTCTCCATCACCATGGTTCCCAAAAAATAAAAATGTACTCCAAGGAATCCATCAAAATTCTATATTGTACTCTGTTTAGTTTGATTATTTATAAAAGTTTCTTTAGTTACCTTTTAATGGCAAACAAGCTGGCGACTCTGCTGGGGACTACTTTCTCCTGCAATGAGAAGGTCATGTCGTAGTCTGACGGCAAGAAGCTCGGATCCTCCTAGAAGACACTGGTGGTACGCTTCGATCAACAAGCATATGAGGAGTTCATTTCTGAAGGTAGCGAGAGTCCTTTGAAGCGGCTGCTGAAGTCGAAGAAGACTCGCCAAGTCTGGGTGCCCAAAAGCAATGCACCGAGCACCACAACCAAAAGAGCTGCACCGGCGCAACCATCCCTTCCTACTGACATTCTCAGCAAATAAGATGCTGCTTCTGGAGCGACGAATCAGCTAGGAAAGCACAATACTGACTGTAGCTCCCAACCCGCTTCTTTTCAGTCAAAGAAGATACGTCGAAGAAATAAGGGCACAACTACTCTCCCGTGCATGGACTCTGCTATGCAGGAAAAGTACTCTGACTTTGACAGAATCACTCGCTGTAAAGGCAAGAAAAAGTTGGATTATAAGTACTATATGCCTTCACGGGCTAGTACAAAGAAGTCCAAGGCGACACGGGCCATGCGCCCTCAATATGCTATGCCAACAGCGAAATAAAAATACACATTGAAAGTCATGCACGCAGCTGATGGTAAGCTGTATAGAGTTGACTCAGGTGCTTTGGCACCCAGAATGAGTCAACTCTTAAAGTCCTCTCCTACTTGGGTGCATCTCATGCGTGTGAACCAAGTCAGGGACAAATCTTGTGGTGTCGAACCCATGAGCCCATGTGGGCTGTGCTCATGAAGTAGGTTCGACTCACAATAAGTCCTTCTTATAAGTGGGTGCATTTCATGCACGTGAACCAAGTCAGGGACAAATCTGTAACGACCATAGTTCGTATTACGTATTTTGGTATACGTGTGCGTATCTTGACTCGTATTGCATATTTCCTTGCATAGTTATTTTGGTATTTCATTTCTTGGTTCGGTTCAAATTACTGGTTCGACTTGGCTTGGTTTTATGTAGACCAAATCCCCACCTACCACCACCACCATCATTTATATTTCCACCTCACTCTCTCTCTCTCCTTATTAATTCTTCTCCATCACTTCTTCTTCTCCACCATTACTTCTTCACCTACCAGGGAGTAGGGCTTAGGCAAGTGCAGCTTGTTTCATAGAGGAACTCCGTTTTTATTGTTCCATTCTCTTCTTCATGAGATTCTAACACACTTTAATACTTAGTATTTCTAATTTCCATGGCTCATTTCTTGTAGATCTAAGTTTATTTTATTTTCAGATTTCTTGGGTTTTGTTCTATTTAATCTTGTTATTATCAAGTTCTGAGAATTCTATGTTGTAGAGAATTTTATTCTGCCCCATTTTGACCTATAAAAGTTTGGATTTGGACTCTAGATGAAGGTTTTATGAAGCTTGGAAGCCATGGCTTGCATGGTTCTTCTTCTCGGAATAATAGAGAAGAAGAACAGTTTTGTAGCTTCCGCAGCCGCATGAACTTTCGTGGCCGCATGAACTTCCGTGGCCGCATGAACTTCCGTAGCCGCATGAACTTCTGTGGCCGCATGAATTTCTGCAGCTGCATGAATTTTCGTGGCCGCATGAACTTCCGTGGCCGCATGAACTTCCGCAGCCGCATGAACTTCCGTGGCCGCATGAACTTCCACAGCCGCATGAACTTCCGTGCCGCATGAACTTCCGCAGCCGCATGAACTTCCGTGGCCGCATGAATTTCTGCAGCCGCATGAATTTTTGCAGCCGCATGAATTTTCGTGGCCGCATGAACTTTCGTGGCCACATGAACTTTCGTGGCCGCATAAACTTCCGTGTCCACATGAACTTCGTGGCCGCATGAACTTCCGCAGCCGCATGAACTTCCGTAGCCGCATAAACTTCCGTGGCCGCATGAATTTCCGCAGCCGCATGAATTTCTGTGGCTGCATGAACTTCCGTGGCCGTATGAACTTTCGCAGCCGTATGAATTTTCGTAGCCGCATGAACTTCCGTGGCCGCATGAATTTTTGTGCCCGCATGAACTTCTCTTGATTCCCAGCTGCATGGCTCTCAGCCGCATGCACCCTGCCCCCTGTGCCGCATGACTCCTCCTGCCGTCCCTGCACCCTCTTTTGATTATTTAGTGTTACATGTATGTTGGTGCCTTGTTAATTTAAATATGTTTCCTGACACGCTGGTGATCCGTCGTGGTGTACTTTTGACGAATGACATGACGTGATAGTGGCCCATCGTGGCGCACTCCTGACAGTGAACATGACATGATATATATATATATCTCGAAGGCTGTTGCGACGGCTAGCATGTCATAACAAGTATGAATGACCTGGACACCGTGGGCGATTGTATTTGTACAAATAAACCAGTACTGTCTTGCATCATGTCTAGGATGAGGCTCCCTGAGTACCACGTTCAGGGATACCTACAAAAATTGACTAAGGCTAATAAACTAGAATAATTTAGTAGTCATGAAGAGATTTCCCTATTACAGGCAATCCCGTTATCTGGGTGCACTAAGTGGACTTGTAGCCTACCGACGAGTAGGGCACATTTCCAACACACAGTCACGTGTTGCACCCTTCCTAAACAGACATTCGACCTGGATAACCAGGATGGTCTGTAGGGCTTGTGGCTGTTGTGATAATCTCATTGCATTTTCTAGTAACTAGGCATGTGATAACCCTAGTTAGTTAAAGTATCAAGCCGTACTCTTTGCTTGGCCGTGATTGATTGAATGAAGTCTAGCCCAGCTTCGACTTGTCCTGATTCTGTGCAAGATTATGACAAGACATGATTATTTATGCTTGCCTTAACAATAACGATCGGGGGTCCAGTTCTGTTCAGGCGAAGGGTCACAACCCCGGTCCTTGTCTGGTTAAAGGGTTGTAACCTGGCCCCCGGAGCAGTTCTGTGTCCTCTCTTCGTTTATTATCTTATTGCTCCCCATGCCATGCTCATCATGTTTTATTTCACTTCAATAGCATGATTATTTATACTGGCCTTAACAATAACGATCGGGGGTCCAGTTCTGTTCAGGCGAAGGGTTACAACCCCGGTACTTGTTTGGTTTAAGGATTGTAACCTGTCCTCGGAGCAGTTTTGTGTCCTCTCTTCGTTTATTGACTTATTTTACCCTATGTTCTTGCTTACCAACAAGTAGTTGAGACGGATTTCTATTCAGGTGAAGGGTTACAATCCCGGTCCTTGTTTGGTTTAAGGGTTGTGACCTGGCTACTTGAATGGTTTCCTCGTACTCAATTTACTGTTGTTATCTTTATTATTATCTGTTTCGTTTATAATCATCTTTAATATTCATTTGTGGTATGCTGGTTTTAGTTTCTAAGTGAAGCCTCCTTTGTGGCACTTGCTCTTTCTGGGGTCTGACCCAGCTGGTTTTGTGTTGCCAGATATCGGAGCAGCTCCAAAGGATCCACCTGTCTTCCAGCCAGATGGTGACCACCAGGCGTAACCCTGGCAACGAGTGGGTTTCTTTTGTCCTCCCACTTATTTGTAAAATTATTCTTTTGAAGCATTTAGCCGACGAGCACGTGTTAGCTCGGTTGTACCTTTATTTACTGTCTGCCTACGGGCTGTAACATGGTTGACAAATCCTAGGGTTGATCATGTATGACCAGAACTCGTGCTAGTCTTGACATTTTATACGACTAGCTGCATGATCATCCTAATATGTAATGTATGGGACGCCTTATTATTGTATATTTGGTGCTCTGACATCTTGTAACTGTTATTACTTGCTTGAGATTGAGACAATAGGCTTGTTTATGATCATAGGAGACTGATGGCTTGTAGTTAAACCCTCATGTATCTAGACAGCCGTGACCGTATAGCGAGGTGGGTTGTACTTCAATATACGTAGCTGGCTATGTACGCCCCCGCTCTCCAGTATTCTGGTTCTGGGTCGTTACAAAATCTTACGGTGTTGAACCATGCGCCCACGTGGGCTGTATGCATGAAGTGGGTTCAACTCGTAATACATGCTGCTCTTCCACCAATGATCTGGGAGCATTTGATACGTTTGAACTGGATCAGGAGACGCATCACTCACATGACCACCCTGACATTTGGCTTTGCCATGCGCCTGAATAGGGTGCGAATGTGAAACTCTTCTCACACGATTTACGTAATGTGATCACTCACATGTGTAGATCGGGAGAGATGACTACCATCCACAACGCACCCCACACGTAACATATTTGTGCTACGGTTACCATCAACTGCTGTTGTTGCAAGACAGTGGTCCCACCACCTAGGCAGTCTGTATTCCAGCGACTGTAATCTGCTACATCTGTCCGACATCATCTCGAAAAGTGGGTGCCAACTGACGACGAGAGAACTCTTGGTCACTTCGTGTCATGTCATATCCAATTCTTCTACTCTCGGAAGGAAGACTAATATCCCTCCGGCCTCGGCTAGTTCATCAAAAAGCCGACTGAAAGGGAATAAAGCAATAGTACCTTCTACCAGGGTATTTCAGAGTACCTGATCAAATATGAAGGCCGCATGATCAGTACAAGCTGGGGGTGGCCAGGCCCCAATTATCCACAATAATCCCTCGTTCGAAGATGAGGGTATCTGTCAAGGAACTAACACCGATGTGGCTGGAGGTAGCCAATTCGGGGATTCAGAAGAGGAAGCTCAGATGCCAACCTTTCTGCAAGAAAGCGAGGTTGAAAGTGAAGGGTCGACCGTTCCGTCTACTTCAACCCATGTCATGCCTAATGACAAGGGGTGGTGATGAAGAAGAAGGAGACACTTTGGCTCTGGATCTCGTATGTCGCATGGACACCTTGGAGTTGGGCCTTAAGACTCTCTTTACCACATGCAGTCCTTGACGCAGCTGGTGTTCGAGATCTGAAACGCCTTCATTACTCAACCTTCTGCTAGAGCTCCAACATCTGGAAGTCCGAACCCGGGTGCCAATGGGGAATCAAATGTGCCCCCTCAACGGATGCCATCGAGGACTGACTTATATACTCTACCGGGGGTATCAGCTCCCTCTGGGGCTAACCAGCGCATCGACCTCCAGCTTCTGCCTCAACCGAGAAACTATTTGAGCTCGTAAGGGATATACGCACCAGCATATAGACAAAGGACAAGCATGAAGAGCATCAGAAGCTCAGGATCCGACAACCCTATCCTCCTAGTGGAACAACATTGTTTATCCTCCTAAGTATAAACCACAAACGTTGGCACCATTCGATGGGAAGGTGTCACCCCGCCGATATCTGACATATTTTGCCTCCATGATGGGGAACTTACCGAAGGATGATGCCTTACTGATGAGTCTATTCATCGGGGCGTTGAAAGGAGTGGCATACAAATGGTTTTGTAGCCTCCCTGATCACTATATATCCTCCTTTAAGGATTTGAAGCACCTTTTCTCTTTCGGTTCTATGATGGCGGAATGGACATGACTATGTCCTCCCTCAAAGAAATCATCCAGAAGGATAAGGAGTCAGTCCGGACTTTCATCGAGCGCTTCCGTCAAGCATGTCTGAGGCTACCTCCCGGTATCCTTAAGGCAGTATTGATGGACTCCTGTCGAAAGAACATGACCCCAACAATCAAACTCTGGGTCGATTCTATCTAGTACAAGGACTGGACCGCACTTATCATTAGTACCGAGAGCATCGAACTGAAGGCCAGAGATGCTCGTCTCTTAGGACTCAACTTTCCTTATTTCGACGACAAAGGGAAGCACCCCTCCAACAGTAACAATCATGGACGCAAGCCCAAAGGGAAACATGCCTTAACGGTCAATACTTCCAAGGGTGCGACAGCACCTCCTTAGAAGCCACCAACCATACTGTGGCCGAAGGAGGTCTACTCCTTTAATGACGAAGACACTCTGCAGGTCTTTGAGATGCTGATGCGAGGAGACAAAATCAAGTTACCTGACCCTAAGCGCCCCGATGAGATCGACAGGGTGGGTGATCCGAAGTATTGTCACTACCATCGGTTCGTCGGACACCCAACTCGGGACTGTTACGTGTTGAAGAACTACATCCACTGCATTATCAATGTGTATGTCCTCTCTATCGACTACAAGGAAAAAAAGTCTCCACGAACATGGTGTCTCTTCAGTTAGGCACCCTGGCGCCGACTGAGGCCCAAGATGATGTCGTCCCCATCCCAAAGGCGACAATGGAAGTAACCAACCTTCCACCGACTTGTAAAACCAAATGGGGACTTGTTTATGATGCCAATCAATGGCAAGTTTTTAATGAAGTACTATGGTTGAAGCCCTTCGACATATACTTCCATATCCTTAGCAAAAATCTACGAATTCAACAACCGAGTTCACCCCCCTTTTGATCATCATATGTTTCTAGAGCCCAGCCGCTCTAGGACATTCCCTCACCATCTCCCTAGTAGAAAATATCCCAGTCCACATCACCTCTGAGTTATTTCCTACATCCCCGTAGAACCTAATCTTACTATCGAGTAATATGATGCTAAAATGGATGTTTACCATGCCCACATTACCTCTGAGTAAACATTCTCATTCAACAACCTCTGTGTTGTTACACTCCACCCAAGAACATCCACAACCATATTACTCTGAGTTACTCTTTATATCCCCACAAAGTCTATTCTTACCACGGTCATATCACCTCTGAGTAAGAAAACTCTGCCACAAACCCCACATTTACCATGTCTACATTATCTCTAAGTAAATGTGTTGGTTAAACTTATCAACTTATCATCTGTACCTGGAACCAAGGTGCGCCAAAAATGTTAAGTTCACAAAATCACAAGTTCATGACAAATGAACAAGCAAAAGCTCTTTATTTCTTTCATTAAAAAGAAAAAAAGGACTACATCTCAAAAGAAACAAAAATAAAATAAAAAGCAACAAAGGGCACAAAGAAGCACAAAGCTAAGGGTCGGTAGACAGCTCGTCAACACAATGCTTTAAAGCCTCCGCCCTGGATTCAATATTCGCTAGAACGCGGCATTCAACCTCACGACGCATCGCTTCCTTGTCTTCAGAGGCAATGTCAGCTGCATGCTTGGCATCCAACTCCTTCTTCTTATGGAACAAATTAGCCATATGTCGAGTGAACTCCGTCGCCTCGTTCTTAAGTGCGATGTGTTCAGTCGTCGCTTGCTCAAAATCTAGGAGTTGAGACTGCTGTTCCTGGAGTAGACAGATCTTATTGTTAATCTCCGTCACGTGGACACCCAAGACCTCTCGTAGACTGGCTCAGTCATCCATAGCTGATGTAAGTTCTTGCTTCTTGATCTCGATATTGGCCAGACTTTCCTTCAAAATGGCCAGACTGGACAAGTAAGCTGACTCGGCCTTAACCGCCAGCCTATCCGAATTTGACTCTATTAGGATGGAGAGATCGTTCTACCGGATGCTCTGAAGCTCAGTAAGATGATGATCAAGCTCGATAATTAACATCTCCAGGATCTCAACCATATGATCATAGCCCTGGTGAGACCGAATCAAGCCGATTTGTAGGAGCGCTATTGCCTTGGCTATCGTAGAACTCCGACCTTCCTCCAGCATAGTACCCCTTCCTTAATATCTTATACACAGCCTCGACAAGAAAATTCACGTACTCGTCTGCCTCAACTAATGCTTGAGACATCATAGGGGGAGTCGTCAGGATTCCATGTGAGCCAAACGGATGGTGGAACTTGGTGGTGGTACGATGCTTTGGTTCGATGGAATAGCCGTCACCCCCTCCGTCGAACCTCCGGCCACCAAAGCTTCAGGATTTGAGTTCCTCTGAGGAGACTTCGAGCCAGGTGTCGTCAGAATCTCAGTATCTGTAGGCTCCGTCTAACAACCAATAGTTTCAGGACCAAGGTTCACAGGAGCCAACGTCTTCGAAGGATCCATCACAGTCCCCCAGGTGGTACGGACGAAAGTGGATTCTTCCACAACAGGGCCCTTGACCTTATCATGATTTGCCTGGAGGCTCACCAACATCAAGGTCCATCACAGCCGACTCAGAAATTGCACCGGGTGCCGGGGTTGGCTCCTTTACTCCACCTCCTATCGAGGGAGCAGGTGTAGGACTTGGAGGTAGGATCACTTCCTCTATCTCAGTTTCTGTCACCGAGGCAGGAGTAGGACTCGGCGGCACATCTTGTCTTTCCACCTCAATCTCTGTTACCAGAGCAGGTGTAGGACTGGGCATCGAAACCGGTTTCTACCGATCATGTCCAGGTGAGGGCTCGGCTGTGACCACCCTTTCAGTTGTCCCAGACTAGTCATCTCCACCAGTTGTTAAGTCCTCTTCGACATCCCCAACAGTGTCATCCGGGACCTCATCCGAAGGAGACGAGTCCTAATCCACCTCTTCCTCAAGAGGATTTTTGCAACTTCTTCCTCCTGGGTTTGGGTAACGGTCTCTTTACCAGTGCCGCAACTGGTTCCTCTATAGCGTGCGAGGGTCCCACTTGATGTGTATCTGTAAACAAAATATGATCGTTATCGCTATCAATATACGCAAAGCAGGTATAAACAAAATTACCTAGAATGGCCATCGGAGGTTGTTCAATATGTTTTGATGCCATCATATCACTGAAGTCATCCACCATATAGTCAAAAGCGACGGAAACATCAACTCGGACAACGTATTGGTCTTCCTCGACCGAAGACTCTACAAAGGGAGGTATACACTCTACAGGAGAGCTGGCGACCTCCTTCTCAATAAAAACATCTGGGTCTTGTTTCGAAGACCTGGATTTCCTCTTCTACGCATCCTACAGACAAAAGGGAATACAAGTAAGAGACTGTGTGCCACTATATGGTAGAACCAATGACAATCCACTTACCTGCCCAGGAGAGTTCTATCGACCTATCTGCAGGAATTATGGCCCCAGATTTGGAAGCCAGAACCTTCCTCTGTGTTTTCGGCATAGAGGACCCTACTCCCGTTAGGGCACGCCTCTTTAATTGGCTACCTGTGGATTCCTCCGGAGGATCGTCCGTTCGGGCAACCGGAGCAGCTACCGGTGTTGTAGCAGCTGCCGATACTAGAGCATCTAGTGGACGATACTTCTAGACTTTCGTTCTTGCCTCAAGCTGAGTTCCGACGATAAAGCTTGACTCTCTATCATAGCCAGAAGCCATAGTGTTCGTCGAACAATAGAGCTTGATGGCAGAATACATAATATGCGGCTTAGGGTTCAAAAGTGGAGATATAAATCGTACCCCCGTGCACCCAGTATTGTAATACTGCCAAGCCCTAGCTCCATCCAATAGGCTCTCGATATCCTCCAAGCAGGTACTCGGGTTGTCCAGCATCGCCTGGCTATAGCCGAATTGACAAGCAAATACGGCTCCAGGAAGCAATAGTTCTTATTTCGGTATACCAAATACGAGGGTCAGATGCATTGCAGCCAGTAAAACCCTTAATCCGAAAGTGTGACGGCATCTATGCCTGTATCTTCCAACTCCTCATCAGCTTCTATAGAAGCATGGAAAATATGGGGTTCATACGGGTCACAAATTTGTCTCATAAGTACTTTGGGCCAAACTGGTCCACATAAAGGAGAGCCGCATGACAGATTCGACACCCTATGCGGCCCATCGACAACCAGACTGATTCGAGCTGCCGAAAAAAGATATGCGGCCAAGTTGATCAGTTCGTCTGATAAAGCTGACAAATTCTGTCAAAACTGACAAAAAATGACAGCTCCGACACTCTGACAAAAAAGATAAGACGTGAGACGTGAGCAGACAAAATGTCATGTCACCAACGGCAGGATTCATGCGCTTTCATGCGGCCAGAAGGAGTGTTACCCACGCCGCATGAACCTTATGCAGCTCAAACATATGCGATCCCAAGGTCTCCGAACTTCATGCGGCCAAGGATGATTGTAACCCAAGCCGCATGAGATTTATACGACCCAAAATACAGAATCTATGCGGCTTAAAAGTCCTTAAGCTATATGCGGACTAAGAAAGATTGTGACTTAAGTCGTATAAGTCTCATGTGGCTCAACGTGGTCGAAAACTGAGAGACTCATACGGCTCAAAATGATTTCTATCCTGTGATTGGACACGTGGCAGGCTGACCAAGTCTTAACCACCAAGATTTGCTACAACAAAATTCCAAAAAATCGACAGCTGGCGGCCAAAGAGCGGGTTTTCACGTGCTGATTGGCCACGTGGCCACAGGCCATCTATGCGGCTCAAAATACATACCACTATAAATAGTAGGGTGCCACACCCCTGCAAAAGGCTGGCAACCTTCAAAAGGCAATTTCTTCAAGAGCTAATGACTGCGTCGGATAGTCCAAGGAGTAAGGCAGAGTTGATACACTTTCTCGAGCCTCCACCATCACCTCCAGAATCAAAAACTAAACAATTGTACTTAGATTGTTTCCTAGGATTTCTTTCTAGGCTCTTCTTTGTACAAGTGAGTTTGCAATCAATTTTTGTGTTTCTGTAATACTGTCTTTGATATTTAATGGTAAATACGATGGCAACTCTAGCCACATGCAGACAACTCATGCGGCAGCCAACTCTGACCACAGGAAGATGGCCTATGCGGTAGCCAACTCTGGTCGCAGGAAGATGGCCCATGCGGCAGCTAACTCTGACCGCAGGAAGATGGCCCATACGGCAGCCAACTCTGGCCGCAGGAAGATGGCCTATGCAGCAGCCAGCTCTAGCCGCAGGAAGATAACCCATATGGCAGCCAATCCTGGCCTCAGACAGGATGTCTCATGTGGCATTGCTAGAAGCTCTGTGTTCAACCGTCTCTCATGTGGGCCCGACTCCATGCGGCCCATTAAGAATGTGGGATGTATCAATCTGGACTCTTTTTACTATGCATCTTCGGGTGCTAAGTCAAAGAAGTCTAGGACAGTACGGGCCCAACAAGCCCAGTCAACTGTCCAAGTTGCTGACTGTCAGCGGCCCCCCGTTAACTGTTATACAGGCTCCTGATGGAAAGTTGTACAGAACCACCTACGTCCAGTCCTCCAGGGCTAACGGACAGGGTGGGTCTTTAATGTCTTCCTCAAACAATCCAGAGCAAGTGCTTTTTCTAGCCTCGGATCAGGGAGCAAACATGATACCTAAGCACCTGTGCGCTCGGGATACCCGAGTCCACAAGTTTGGTGCAAAGGTTGATCAGCTTGCTATCGACTTGCGTGAGGTGATTACTCACAAACACAAGGTGGCAACATTGGCATGCGATGAGTCCCTCTCCGGACGTCGTTGCACCCAAGTCGTCATTAACTGCTGCTGCGACAAATCGACAGCACCTGAAGGTCGGGAGTTAGTTTTCCAATGACTGTAGCAGCCAGCACCTGTCCGACAATAGCTCAAGAAATAGGTGCAAATTTTGGGAGACGAGGAGTTTCCTTTCGCCTCCTGTAATTCAACTCAGAAGGTTCCTCCTGGCAAAGGAGGAAAGAAGACAGGCTCTTCCAGCCCGGCAATCTCGGCCAGTATTGTAAGAAAACTCTCATCTGGAGGGTTGCCACCGACAACCACATGAGGTGTCTATTTAGGCACTCGATCCAAACAGAAGCTTCCAGCACCTAGGGGTGCACCACGGTACAAGCCATTTCATATCGATTCATATGACGGGAAGACCTCTACTAGTCGGTACATGACTTACTTTGAGGTTACAACCGACCACTTGTAACACCCACTTTTCTAAAATGAGGGTAATTTTGAACTTTTGTAAAAGTTTATTATTTAATAATAGGATTTATGATTTATGAGAATTTTTAATTAATTTAGTACTATTTAAAATTGGTGAACTATAATTTTGATGTGTTAGCTAGTGAACCCTAGAACTGTTGAGCCTAGAGACTAACCATGACCATGTGGACCTAACCATGTAATTAGAATGACTATTTACAACTTTTTAGGCTAAGGGTATTTTGGTCATTTTGTGACTTTCGAATTATTTAGGATTTTAATTAATTGGTGAATTTTAAATTATTTTAATAATATTTAAATTGATATATTATGATTTTGGTCATTTTTCATATTTTAATATTTTAGAAAAATTTATATTTTTAATATTATTTTTATTAGATTTGTTTATCGGGTTTGAGTTTCGTCTCGTTCCGACTTGTATTGTGACCAGGGTAGCTTAAACTCTAGATGGGACCCAATATTAAGTTAAGCATGGTCCACAAAACCCAACATTTAAGTTAGTTAGTTAGACTAATTTTTATCATGTTAGAATGGTTAAGTTAGACACTCAAAACTAGATCCTTTTGACCCCAAACTTGAACCTAGTCTAGACTTAACCATATGAGACTAGAGAGGGGCAATTAGGACATTTCCCATTAGCCCTAATGGACTCTTTATGGCAGCCACCTTTATCGGAAAATTATTCATTTCATTCATTACAATCTTGTCTCTTTTATTTTCCTTTTGTTCTTCCCTAATTTTAGAGAGCCTTCCCTTTGATTTGATCTCCAAATCAAATCATTCCTTCACCAAATCTTCCCTCAATCATTCTCATTCTCCAAGGGAAGGGTGCTACCAAGGATTGGAAGAGAAGTGCAAGAAGGAGTGTCCACTTTGAGGGATCTTCGTATCGGAGTCGTGTCCTAAAGGATTTCATTGGGATTCCACTCCCAATAGGTAAAACCCATCCTCTAAATCGATTTCCTTTGCATATAAATTAGTTTTGAATCCGTAGGATCCATTCTCATACATGTGTCCCCTTTATATTCAAATTTGAGGCCATTTGGAGCTCTCTTGAGGATTTTAGATATGTGTCTTGTGTCCTACTTGATAGATCCCAAATTAGGACACCCCATGTGTATGTATGTATGGTAATAGTTTAAATAGATATTTAAATTCAGTTTTAGAATGGTTAGAGAGTGGATTGATCTTAGTTAGGATGGTTAGAATGAGTTTCATTTGGATTCCTATGTTTGTATCCAAGTATCTTGGCCTATATGTGTTCTTTTGTCCAAAATAACTCAAATTCGTCATAATATTCATCCACGTTTTTATTAACCAAAGCAACTTAGAAATGTCATAACTTTTAGCTTAGAACTCCGATTTATCTCCCGTATTTTTTAAAGAGCCGTATCGAAGTTAGCTTTCCAAATATATATTTTAATAAGCCAAATTCTTTCTGTAACTTTCTGTAGAATTATTTGAGTGTCAGTTGTACGAAAGATGAATGTGTTTCGATATTTTCGCGATTCTGGGAGCTTTCAGACACGAAAATACGATCCTTTTGAAGTTTCGGAAAGCTAACACAAAGTACTACAACATACTTTAATCCTAGAATTTAGTGGATGCCCAATTGGTACAGTATTGATTTTAAGTAGAAGAGTGACTATACGATATAGGTATTTTGTGTAACCTATGAGCCTAGGTAGTATGTATATTAAATGAATGTAGAGTATGTAATACGTGATATGTTAGATGAATGAAATGATATATATATATGATATGTATCCTCTTTACATTAATGTATATATATGGTTGAATGCAAGCATGTAGGAATGCAATTAATATAATGTATGTAAGCAATGCATAAATACATGAATGAAAGAATGATATACAATGTATGCATGAAAGTATATAATGAATGCTAGATATGACTGCAAGGTATACATGTAATGATAGATATGAATGCATAATATATAAATAATATAATACAATATATAATGATAGCATGTATGGTAATGTAGAATATATGATGCAAGCATGTATATGTCCACTGTTTTTCCTTTTTCTTACATTTTCCTTCCCTTCCCTTTCCATTTCAGTTTTTTTCCCCATTTTCCCTCTTCTATTTTTACATGTTGTATACAATGTATATAATGTATAGATGCATGTAAGTATGTAATATGTATGAATGACATGTATGTAATAAAAATAAGTATACATATGCAACTTAATAATATGTGAATGGATATAATGCATGAACTGAAATATGCGTGCATATGGGATATGAATGAATGTATAAATGCATGAATGAATGTCATATATGAATGAATCAATCAATCAAAGATATAAGTAAAATATAATGCATTGTAATGAATGTTAACGTATATAATGTATAAAAGTATGTATGTAAATGTGCATGAATGCATATATCTATGTAACTATGTAAATATGCATGATGTAACATATGCCTATATATATAAATATGTATGTAATTTGGATATGCATGTATGTAAGAAGGTATGTATTTATATATAGTATCTATTTTATATTATGTATTGTTGTGGTTCACATTGCCTTGTGATTGTATGAGTGCTAGCCTAGGCTTGGTTAGGCCTAGTAAGACTTGTTAGACTTGTTTGAGCTAGGACTAGACCTAGTTGACCTAGTTTGACTAGTGTGGTTGACTAGAGTTGACCAAGTGTTGACTATAGTCTATTTTGACCTAGACAGCATGCAGATGTATTATAGATTACATTTATCATCCCCTGTATACATCTTGACTTGTGTTGCTCTAACTAGGAGTCAAGTACCTCATCTCGGACAGTACATTTACTACAGCTATTCAGATACCAGGCGAGTACATTCTCTGATCTTTTCATACCTGTCTGGAACTATATTCTTGCTCTAGATTACGTTACTTGATGCTGACACGTATCTTCACGGATTAGTACTATATGGATCCTTTCCTGAGATGTTATCCCTCTACGGTGCATCAGGTATTTCATGTTCATGTACTTTATCATGTGCATCAGGTACTCCTTGTACTCGTACTAGTTTATGTATTTACATGTTCTCATGTGCCTTCATGTACTATTATGTGCCTCATGTACTACTCATTACATGAGTTCACGTATCTTTAGCTGTATTCATGTGCCAATAATGTAACTTGAATGGATCCGTGTGTATTGATTGGGGCGGGGTAAATAGAATTGGTTATGTGATCATTATCCCCAGTAGGTATTCATGTGCCTCTTAGTTGTATTCATGTGCCTCTTAGTTGTATTCATGTGCTCCTAAGCCGTTTACATAACCATATTGTACTCTAAATCACTTAGCCACTTACAGTCTTTACTTATCATGTATTTACTTTCAGTTACAAAATATCTCCAGTTTTCACGTACTTTCTTTCTAGCATTTTCTGTATTTTACTCTATTGCATGCTTTATACTCCTAACCTGTTATGAACTGTTTTGATAGATATGTGCTCGTTCCCGTCCTGACTGGACCTGTTGAAAATTTTATAGAGGATGATGAGGAACCCTGTACCACTTACCATGGGACTACCTTAGAGGATTTTTGTGACCTGGATCTCCAGCAGGATCCCTTAGCAGTGGATGTCGCACCATTAGTTAGATTAGTGATTTTTAGTTGTATTTATTCTCTATGGATTACTGTATTTGAGTTTTGAGATATTTTCTGGATTGTGTTATCTTAGACACTTAGACTTCTCTGGTTGTATCTTTACGGATCTTATTTCATTTTCATATCTGTCTATCTATCTTATCATCCTGCTTTAGATGTGATTGAGACTGTATTCTGCTATATCACCTCCATTCAGAGTGTATATACTGTACAGGTACCTTTCTATTGTTAGATGATTGACCTAGGACAGCGTTCTACCGCCGACACTGCGGCGTAGGCTGGACGTACCCACTTCTTGTGCCCTTACTCTAGGGTGCGGGTCGTGACACGTTTTTAGTGGTGGCCCATGCAGGTCGAGTTTATGTAGTCTTATTCGAAGTAGAGTATCACTACAGCCTGCAGTAGGATTAGGATATTTTTGAAGGTACTCAATCACAGTTAGGATTCCTTGAGAGATTCCTGGGACGACCCTTGAGAATCTTATTTAAACTTCAATTTGAAATCCTTCCCCTTGTTTTGTTCGCTCTCACTCCTTGATCATTGAATTTGATTTTGTTGGATCGTTGTTGATTTTAATTTTTCTATCGTGATGAATTTTATGGCCTGAGTTACGATATTTTTTGATAACATATGTTGACGGGAATACATGGATGGTAAAACGTCTACTTGATTATGGAACCTGTAGTTTATCGCAGCCATATTAGCTGGCGTGGCAAAAACATAGGGACCTGACTTCGGATGTACGTATCTTGATTATGAGATTTGGAATTTCTCGCAGCTATACTAGTCGGCATAGCGAGATTTCCAGACGACATGATTATAGAGGTGCATACCCCAGTTATGGAATCTATCGTTTATCGCAGCCTTGCTTACTGGCATGGCGAGGACTCTGAGTAACATGATTTTGGACAGACGCATATGATTATCAGATTGTATCTTGAGAAGGTTTTTTTAAACATATCATCTCTATCGTACCATTCTGTTATTATAAATTGTATTCCATCATCAAATAACTTAGGAGTAGGAGTATGAGTAGGAGTAGCTTAGCTGTTATTATAAATCTAGTGTAACTTCTTACTAAATTTTTTTTCTAATACAATGAATCGATGATTTTACTAGACCTTAACTTGGATTTGATCTTATAGCTCTGGTTTCAAAATGGTTCCTTCTTTTAAACAGATAAGCAGAACAGATTTTATCATTATTTCCTTCTTGCCATTATTTCTTGTATTACCTTAAAATATATATATATATATATATATATATATATATATATATATATATATATATATATATATATATATATATATATATATATATATATAAATATATATATATATATATAGTGGACACAGATACTTGCCTGACACGTATGCATGCTACACTTGATTACCAACCTATCTAAATGCATAATAATATGTTTGATGTTAATTTCTTAAAATCCCAATATTTCTAATATAGTACAGTATCAGTGACTAGTTCTCTGTTTTCCAGATTAAATTCGTAAATTAAATGTAAATTTCATGTTATTAGTCGTTGTTTACATCACTACATATGTATGTTATATACAGGGTTTCAAGTTTTAAAGAAATTGGTTGAGTTTTGTGTTTGAATTTGTCAAATCTGAGACTGTGTGCATATTAACCCTTTAAGCCTGAATTCTAAGTGATTAGTCAATTTACAGTTTTTTTTAAATATAATATTTTGAGCCATATACATTGTTGTATGTAGGGATATAATGTTAGGTTTCATACTCTTATATGTTAGGTTGTGGTTATGGTAAACGTTGGGTTGGTTTTGATGTTCGAATTTCTCCAAAATCCTGAAAACTGAATACATGTTAACATTTTTACATTGCTTTCAAATGTGTAGTTCAATTTCGGATTAATATGTAATGTTGAACTAAACTGAATGATTGAACCCTTCATTTCAAGTTTTAACCCATGTACACTTGACACTCTACACTAATGTTCACAAATGCCATGTAAACCTAACCCTTCATCTCCATGTTATGTTCATAAATCTATATATATATATATATATATATATATATATATATATATATATATATATATATATATATATATATAGTTTATGCATACATGTTATAATGTATATAGATACATAATTAAATCTCTACCTCTCTATACATATAGATATACATATATATATATATGGTTAGCCATGCATGTTATGAGTAAATAGCTTGTGCCTTGTAGACTGTTTAACCAATATGCCATGAATAGTGTAACTTTGATAGCTATTGTTTTGAGACCCAAATCCTCTTATACACTTTCATGTATATTTCACACACACAAGCCTACTATCTAACCATATGAACATGTCCACATACACCCATACACACACTAACGACATAACCTTTACATAATGTTAGCATTTCCCTCTCTAACACTCTCTCTTTCTATATATATTATATTGTGATTGGATTCAATGCTATTGACTTTCGTTCCTTAAACTTTTGGTTTTGATTTTTCTTAAATAGTACCCCTTTATAGATGATTAGTAGTTATCTTATTTTATTTTTGATAATTACCAGTTTTCATATAGGATGGTAGACTGCCTTACAGCCTTGATGATTGTTATTTTTGTAACTTTTCTAGTTCAACACCCTTGATTGCTTGTATGTTTTGATATCCTATGATTGTTTTGGTCTAGTGTGACTAGTATACCTAGATAAGACTTTTATTACCACCGTATGCCATGACCCTGTATGCCGTCCTTTTAAATTGTATGATTGATTAAGTTTTGAGACTTTGATTGTGGGGGTTTGACCTAGAAGGGGTAGAAATATTTTAATTTCGAGGACGAAATTTTCTAAGGAGGGTAGACTTGTAACACCCACTTTTCTAAAATGAGGGTAATTTTGAACTTTTGTAAAAGTTTATTATTTAATAATAGGATTTATGATTTATGAGAATTTTTAATTAATTTAATACTATTTAAAATTGGTGAATTATAATTTTGATGTGTTAGCTAGTGAACCCTAGAACTGTTGAGCCTAGAGACTAATCATGACCAGGTGGACCTAACCATGTGATTAGAATGACTATTTACAACTTTTTAGGCTAAGGGTATTTTGGTCATTTTGTGACTTTCGAATTATTTAGGATTTTAATTAATTGGTAAATTTTAGATTATTTTAATAATATTTAAATTGATATATTATGATTTTGGTCATTTTTCATATTTTAATATTTTAGGAAAATTTTATATTTTTAATATTGTTTTTATTAGATTTGTTTAGTCGGGTTTGAGTTTCGTCTCATTCCGACTTGTATTGTGATCCGGGTAGCTTAAACTCTAGATGGGACCCAATATTAAGTTAAGCGTGGCCCACAAAACCCAACATTTAAGTTAGTTAGACTAATTTTTATCGTGTTAGAATAAGTTAGACACTCAAAACTAGATCCTTTTGACCCCAAACTTGAACCTAGTCTAGTCTTAACCATATGAGACTAGAGAGGGACAATTAGGACATTTCCCATTAGCCCTAATGGACTCTTTATGGCAGCCACCTTTAGGGGAGAATGATTCATTTCATTCATTACAATCTTGCCTCTTTTATTTTCCTTTTGTTCTTCCCTAATTTTAGAGAGCCTTCCCTTTGATTTGATCTCCAAATCAAATCATTCCTTCACCAAATCTTCCCTCAATCATTCTCTTTCTCCAAGGGAAGGGTGCTACCAAGGATTGGAAGAGAAGTGCAAGAAGGAGTGTCCACTTTGAGAGATCTTCGTATCGGAGCCGTGTCCTAAAGGATTTCATTGGGATTCCACTCCCAATAGGTAAAACCTATCCTCTAAATCGATTTCCTTTGCATATAAATTAGTTTTGAATCTGTAGGATCCATTCTCATGCATGTATCCCCTTTATATTCAAATTTGAGGCCATTTGGAGCTCTCTTGAGGATTTTAGATATGTGTCTTGTGTCCTATTTGATAGATCCCAAATTGGGACACCCCATGTGTATGTATGTATGATAATAGTTTAAATAGATATTTAAAATCTATTTTAGAATGGTTAGAAAGTGGATTGATCTTAGTTAGGATGGTTAGAATGAGTTTCATTTGGATTCCTATGTTTGTATCCAAGTATCTTGGCCTATATGTGTTCTTTTGTCCAAAACAACTCAAATTCGTCATAATATTCATCCACGTTTTTATTAACCAAAGCAACTTAAAAATATCATAACTTTTAGCTTAGAACTCCGATTTATCTCCCAATTTTTAAAGAAACCGTATCGAAGTTAGCTTTCCAAATATATATTTTTATAAGCCAAATTCTTTCTGTAACTTTCTGTAGAATTATTTGAGTGTCAGCTGTACGAAAGACGAATGTATTTCGGTATTTTTGCGATTTTGGGAGCTTCCGGACACGAAAATGCGATCCGTTTGAAGTTTCGGAAAACTAACACAAAGTACTACAACATACTTTAATCCTAGAATTTAGTGAATGCCCAATTGGTACAGTATTAATTTTAAGTAGAAGAGTGACTATACGATATAGGTATTTTGTGTAACCTATGAGCCTATGTAGTATGTATATTAAATGAATGTAGAGTATGTAATGTGTGATATGTTAGATGAATGAAATGATATATATATATATATGATATGTATCCTCTTTATATTAATGTATATATATAGTTGAATGCAAGCATGTAGGAATGCAATTAATATAATGTATGTAAGCAATGCATAAATGCATGAATGAAAGAATGATATACAATGTATGCATGAAAGTATATAATGAATGCTAGATATGAATGCAAGGTATACATGTAATGATAGATATGAATGCATAATATATAAATAATAGAATGCAATATATAATGATAGCATGTATGGTAATGTAGAATATATGATGCAAGCATGTATATGTCCACTGTTTTCCCTTTTTCTTACATTTTCCTTCCCTTTCCATTCCATTTCAGTTTTTTTTCCCTATTTTCCCTCTTCTATTTTTACATGTTGTATACAATATATATAATGTATAGATGCATGTAAGTATGTAATATGCATGAATGACATGTATGTAATAAAAATAAGTATATGTATGCAACTTAATGATATGTGAATGGATATAATGCCTGAACTGAAATATGCATGCATATGGGATATGAATGAATGTATAAATGCATGAATGAATGTCATATATGAATGAATCAATCAATCAAAGGTATAAGTAAAATATAATGCATTGTAATAAATGTTAACGTATATAATGTATAAAAGTATGTATGTAAATGTGCATGAATATATATATCTATGTAACTATGTAAATATACATGATGTAACATATGCCTATATATATAAATATGTATGTAATGTGGATATGCATATATGTAAGAAGGTATGTATTTATATATAGTATCTATTTTATATTATGTATTGCTGTGGTTCACATTGCCTTGTGATTGTATGAGTGCTAGCCTAGGCTTGGTTAGGCATAGTGAGACTTGTTAGACTTGTTTGAGCTAGGACTTGACCTAGTTGACCTAGTTTGACTAGTATGGTTGACTAGAGTTGACCAAGTGTTGATTATAGTCTAGTTTGACCTAGACAGCATGCAGATGCATTATAGATTACATTTATCAACCCCTGTATACATCTTGACTTGTGTTGCTCTAACTAGGAGTTAGGTACCTCATCTCGGACAGTACATTTACTACAGCTATTCAGATGCCAGGCAAGTACATTCTCTGTTCTTTTTATACCTGTCTGGAACTATATTCTTGCTCTAGATTACTTTACTTGATGCTGACACGTATCTTCACGGATTAGTACTATATGGATCCTTTTCTGAGATGTTATCCCTCTACGGGTGCATCGGGTATTTCATATTCATGTACTTTATCATGTACATCAGGTACTCCTTGTACTCGTACTAGTTCATGTATTTACATGTTCTCATGTGCCTTCATGTACTATCATGTGCCTCATTTACTACTCATTACATGAGTTCACGTATCTTTAGCTGTATTCATGTGCCAATAACGTAACTTGAATGGATCCTTGTGTATTGATTGGGGTGGGGTAAGTAGAATTGTTTATGTGATCATTATCCCCAGTAGGTATTCATGTGCCTCTTAGTTGTATTCATGTGCCTCTTAGTTGTATTCATGTGCTCCTAAGCCGTTTACATAAGCATATTATACTCTAAATCACTTAGCCACTTACAGTCTTTACTTATCATGTATTTACTTTTAGTTACAAAATATCTCATGTTTTCACGTACTTCCTTTCCAGCATTTTCTGTATTTTACTCTATTGCATGCTTTATACTCCTAACCTGTTATGAACTGTTTTGAGAGATATGTGCTCGTTCCCGTCCTGACTAGACCTGTTGAAAATTTCACAGA
This sequence comes from Iris pallida, assembly GCA_029216955.1. Lineage (NCBI taxonomy): Eukaryota > Viridiplantae > Streptophyta > Magnoliopsida > Asparagales > Iridaceae > Iris > Iris pallida. The sequence goes on from JANAVB010031617.1 coordinate 51,860,469, forward strand.
GGATGATGAGGAACCCTGTACCACTTACCATGGGACTACCTTAGAGGATTTTTGTGACCTGGATCTCCAGCAGGATCCCTTAGCAGTGGATGTCGCACCATTAGTTAGATTGGTGATTTTCAGTTGTATTTATTCTCTATGGATTACTGTATTTGAGTTTTGAGATATTTTTTGGATTGTGTTATCTTATACACTTAGACTTCTCTGGTTGTATCTTTGCGGATCTTATTTCATTTTCATATCTGTCTATCTATCTTATCATCCTGTCTTGGATGTGATTGAGACTGTATTATGCTATGTCACCTCCATTCGGAGTGTATATACTGTACAGGTACCTTTATATTGTTAGATGATTGACCTAGGACAGCGTTCTACCGCCGACTCTGCGGCGTAGGCTGGACGTACCCACTTCTCGTGCCCTTACTCTAGGGTGCGGGTCGTGACACCACTTGTCGCATAGTGACGCCATCCTCACACGATTATTTATCGGAGCATTGGAGGGGATCGCGTTCGACTGGTACCGCAACCTTCCCGCCAACTGCATCCATTCTTTTGACGGCTTCAAGCACATGTTCCTGGATAGATTCTACGAAGTGGGGCATGACGTGACAATGTCATTGTAGAAGCATGGAAAAGAATAAAGAAAGTCCTATGCGACTCCGACAGAAGGATCCCCATGCGACTCAGGATCCCCATGCGGCTTAGAAGTCCATGCGGCTCAGGGGTCCATGCGGCTCGGATAGATCCATGCGTCTCAGAAAGAAGCCACGTGGCCTTCAACAGTTGTTCTCTACATTCGGCTGCATTTAATGCCCTGACGGCTATTCTGACAAATGACAGCTGTGACAGCTCTGACATAAAGACGTAATAATGACTCTGACATAATGGCGTGATCCTAGGAAAGAGGAGAAAATCTCCTTACAGCTGGCAAAATCCACCAAGTCCCAAGGCCACTCCATGCGGCTGTCCATCTGCATGCGGCTGCCTATCTCCATGCGGCTGCCCAGCGCCATGCGACTGCCCAGCGCCATACGGCTACCCATCTGCATGCGGCTACCTATCCCCATGCGGCTGCCCAGTGCCATGTGTCACGCCCCAGAACCAGAATATTGGAGAGCGGGGGCAGACATAGCCAGCTACGTATATTAAAATGGAAACCACCTCGATATACGGTCACGGATGTCTAGATATGTGAGGGTTTTCTACAAGCCAACAGTCTCTTATGGTCATGAACAAGCCTAGTGTCTCAATCACCACAAGTAAATAAAGTCGCAAGATGTATGATCATTAAATATACAACAATAAGGCGTCCCAAATATTACATATTCAGCTGATCATGAAGCTAGTCGTTACAAAATGTTAGGACTAGCAAGAGTTTAGTCATACATGATCAACCCTAGGATTTGTCAATCATGTTTACAGCCCGTAGGCAGACAGTAAGTAAAAGTGCTCCGAGCTAACAGGTGCTCGTCGGCTAAACGCCTCAAAAGACATCCAGAGGGCCAGTAACCGAAGGCGTAGAGGAGTCTCCCCATACGTCCAAGAGCATTTCTTCACCAGAGCCAAGGCTACATCTGATCGTCCAAGGAGTAAGACAGAGCTGCCGTCGCTTTCCCGAGCCTCTACCGTCACCCCCCAGAAAAAACTAAACAATTGTACTTAGATTGCTGTACCTAGGTTTTCGTCCCTAGGCTTTCTTTGTACAAGAGAGTTTGTATTGTGAGTCTAAGTTCAGTCCTCGGATATAATTGTTCTGTACTTTCACAATCAATGGCAAACACGATGGCAACTCTGCTGGGGACAAACTTCTCCACGGCTGAAAAGTTGGTGACGCAATCGGAAGCAGCCAAACTTGGCTCCACACAACAGAAGATGGTCGTCCGCTCCGACCAACAGGCGTTTGAAGAAATGCTCTCCGACGGGAGCGCTGGCCCGGTCCAGAAGCAAACCCGCACAAAGAAGGCTCGCAGGGAGTGGAGGCCAAAATCATTTGCTCCTCCCCAAGCTCTGGACGGAGTACTCACTGCTGCCCAAGACAGCGAAGGCAAGTCTTATGCAGCCTCACTACAAGCCATAGAGGACTCTGCTATTCCCAAGTTCGGCAGAGGAAAGCACTACGATGCTGAACTTGCAGGGGCAAAGAATGATTCTATGTGCTCCAGGAAGAAGCCGAACATTCATGCGGTCGAGATTGCCAGTGGCATGCACGATGATCATGCGGCCGAAACTGCCAGCCAGATGCAGAATATTCATGCGGCCAAGCTTCCAGGCCACATGAGGAATACTTATGCGGCCGAGACTTCCAGCCGCATGAAGAAAGCCCATGCGGCTACGATTGCCAGCCGCATGAAGACTGTTGATTCCAGCCGCATGCTGTCTGCTCCATGCGACCCAGGCTCAGTCTTCGATCGCCTATCCTATGGTCCTGATCTCTCTGACTCTTTGTAACATCACTTAGACTCTTCCTACTATGTGCCCTCACGCACTAGAGTGAAGAAGTCTAAGGCAGCACGAGCTTGGCGAGCTCAGTCCGCTGTCTCGACCTCTGACCATCCGAGTGCTCCACATACTATTATGCGAGCCTCTGACGAGAAGTTGTACAGAACCACTCGAGTCCAGCCCCTGACGGCAAACGGACAGAGTAGTTCCCAAAAGTCTCCCAAAATCAAGGGAGCAAACATGGTCGTTCCAGACCCATCTGACTTGCGTGAGGTTATCCTCCATAAACGCAAGGAAAGAGAAGAGGCCTCGGTGTGCAAAGAGTCCTTCCACGGACATCACTGCACCCAAATCATTGTCAACTGCTGTTGCAACAACACGACGGTATGAGAAGACCGGCAGTCCGTCTTCCAAAGATTACAACAGCCGAGCTCAGGGGACGAGGCGCCTCCCGTGGTCTCTTGCAACTCTACTCAGAAAATCCCAGCCGACGGGAAAGGGAAGAAGACAAACGTTCCCAGCCCAAAGATTTCGACTACTGTGACTAAGAAACTGTCGTCTAAATGGTTGTCCACCATCGGAGTTTTCCAAGGTACCTGTTCAAAGACGAAATCTGCTGCAGTGGGAGATTCATCATCCACATTACTGGGGGTCACTGGAACTGGGGGTAGCACTCCTTCGAACATCCACGACAATCCGATGTTCCAAGAAGACAAGCCCGGGGAAACAACTCTCCCATCAGACACAGCAGGTGCCGACGTCCCCGAGGACGCCCACGACTCTCAAGATGAAGCAAGCTCTGAAGCTGGGGGTACTATTCCTTCTGAGTTCGAACCAGAGGAGAATATTCCTACATATCCCGATGACTTCTCGGTACAGGGGTATGATTCGGAGGGCACGTCGTCCACCGTCCCTTCCACTTCTACTCATGTGAGGACGGCATTCATGACAAATGATGAACAAGATGGTCCCAGTGATCGCCAACGCATCGACACTTTGGAGGCCATACTACGCACTTTGGTCAAATTGGTGGATGAGATCAAAGCAGCTCTCCCTACTCTGCAAGGAGGGACGCTTGGCCAAACAAACTTGGGTCCCGCGGTCAATGCAGACTCGAACTCAGCGGCACCAAACCTGGGCAGTAATCCTCCTGAAATGACGGCTCCTACCGCTGCAGACGAGGCCAGGGAAGCAAGAAGAGAGGTCCAGGAGCTCCAGGCCATGTTCCATGCCCGAGAAAACTACCAAGACCTCAGGATACGACAACCGTATCCCGCTGCGTGGAGAGATGTTCCCTTTCCACCAAATTATAAACCATTCCACATCAATCTGTATGATGGGAAGACCTCCGCAAGTCGGTACATCACTTACTTCGAGGTTACAACCGACCATCTGCCCCATGACGATGCCATCCTTACACGATTATTCATTGGGGCATTGGAAGGGGTCGCCTTCGACTGGTACCGTAACCTACCAGACAACTGCATCCACTCCTTCACCAGCTTCAAGCGCATGTTCTTGGAGAGATTATACGAAGTAGGATGTTTCACTTAACAAAATTGCCAAACAAAAGGTTGGATTTTGAAAATAAAACGAGAAAAAGTATAAGTAGTACAAATTTGATTCTGGGAAGTATTGCTATAGAAGTCTGATCTGTAAATGATCACTTTGTTCCTTGGACCATATGATGATGATGAAGATCACTGCTTGAAGTAGAACAACTTGGAAGAACTAAGTCACCAGAAAGGTATCGACGCACTTGGGCACTGATGGCGAGGCCGAATGCTTTCCTGCTTTGCTTCACTCTGTTCTGAAAGAAAAGTTAAAGAAGAATGCTCTAGAGAATCAAAATCTCGAAGTTCTGATCTCTGTATTCTCTCCTGTCTCTTTGTGTGCCCTGTGTTTGAGAAAAATGAGTCTATTTATAGACTGGGGCTTCTGTGCGTAAAAGAGCATCAAAATCTGTCTTTACGCTAACAACTGCCACCCATGATCAGAGTCATCCTTTGCATATGTTGACACGCATCCCATCATTTCAGTAAGAATAGGATACATGTACACACATTCTTCGAAATATGTGGCATAAAGGCCATGTAGGCAAACCATGTTCCAAAACTGGCCAGAAAGAATAGGGCATAAAAATAGCTCCAACATCCCCTGGGCGTAAAACAGTAAGATGAGCGTAAAATAGCTCTGTCATAGGTTTTCCGCGTAAAGTGGTTATTGAATAACCTTGAGCGTAAAATGGCTCAAATAGAGTTTACGCACACATTGTTTTATGGGCGTAAGAACTCATGTAAAACTCTGTGCGTAAAAGAAACCATACAATGAGCGTAAAGTAGCTCGATCCCCATAAACGACAACAATGGTCTTTGTATAAGACAAATTCCATTAAATTCTGTGGTAAATGCCATCATTAATATCTTCATGTCAGAGTTTGCATTAAATACGAGATTTGACAGCTTTGTCCAGCGTAAAAGAGGCTGCTCTGTCCTTGGCGTAAAATCATAGGTGTAGACCCAAGCGTAAAATGATCAGCCTGCTTAGACGTAAATTGATTAACCTAGTCTTGGGCGTAAAAGAGATTACCTGCTCTGCTTGGCGTAAAACCGATCACTTATGAATGGGATGACTCTTTCATTGAAGCACTTTTTACGCTCCTACAAGACCCCCTTCAAAGTTTTCAAATATCTCCAAAATTTGAAACACTTTGAACAGAAGCGTAAAAGTTGAGATTTGATCTGCCAGCGTAAAATTTGGGATACGCAACAGCCATCCGCGTAAAAGCGGGGATGTCCAACAGTCGGCATAATTTCCAACAGTGTCGGTCAACACTTAATTGTCACAATGAATTTCTTTTTTCGAAACTCTCGAATGCCTTTTCGCTTCCCCGAGTTTGTATTTCCAATGAGGAATATGAAGAGTTGATTTAACCGTATAAATGAGGAGAAATTCTTCACTCTTGTCATTCATCTCCATAGTGACATGGCGCCCAAGAAGGAGATTAACAATGAAGAGGCTTCGGGCTCAAGGATTGACTTTGTAGCGTGCTTCGGATTAACTCCAGCAGTCTTCAGCCGCATCGATGGTGGTCCCCCGACTGCACATGAGGGCTCAGGAGATGCAGAAGCATTTTTAAATCTGATGCGTCGCTCCGGGATTCACAACATGCTTGAGTTAGGTGCCTCCCTTCGTCAGTCCAACGAAGGAGAGGGAAAATAAAACTCCATGTATTGCGATTCTCTTATATGTAGGGGTCCACTCCCCCCTTTATAAATAAAATTTTGCTGTTAACCTCATCTATTGACGCATACTTGTTTATGCTCTTCTTTTGACTGCTTCTGTGGTTGTTAATTCCCAAGAAACAAACCAACACGTGGCATCTGTCTTGTGGTTACGAGAGCCTTTAAATAGGATCTTCCCCCGAAATAGACTCATCCCAACAGTTTCTTCAGCCTTTATAAATAGCCGAGAATGTTTCATATATTTTCGTACTCATTCTTCTGAAGATAACTTTCTGTGATGTTGTTCTCCAACAAATGAGGATGGCAAAGCTTTCCCATGGTGTTCTTTTGTATGCCCAGTCATTAGACGCAGATTCAACCACCATCAGAGCCAAACCATTCGACTCAAATGGTAAATCCGATCGTAAGCAAATATCTGTCTTTCAAATTTTTTGTTGAAAACATCTATTTCATGAACGTAAATTCTTGACAAGCATAAAATCCTTGCCGAAATATTGGCGTAAAAGCCTAGCTGAATCACCGGCGTAAAAGCCTTGCTGAAGCACTGGCGTAAAAGCCTTGCTGAAGTATTGGCGTAAAAGCCTTGCTGAAGCACTGGCGTAAAAGCCTTTGTGAAGCACCGGCGTAAAAGCCTTGCTGAAGCACTGGCGTAAAAGCCTTTGTGAAGCACTGGCGTAAAAGCCTTTGTGAAGCACCGACGTAAAAGCCTTGCTGAAGCACTGGCGTAAAAGCCTTTGTGAAGCACTGGCATAAAAGCCTTGTCATCTGTTTTTAGTTAGCGTTCAATACGCATCTGATGATACTTCTGTTTAAAACACTTCTTCTTTGTTGTTTTTTCTGCAGAAGTTTGGCTGAGCAGCTTTTTCAGAACCGGTATTGGTGACTTTGACGTTGTGAAGCATGTTCTTCTGACATCAACATCATGGAGCTCATGCGCTTTTGACGCGCAAATCAGACAACTCAGAACTCTTCGTGAGATAGAAGGGTCTTCCTCTGTTGGTAGGAAGAGCCTTTATACACGGAGAGTTGGATGGTGGAGTCAACTCTACCCCGAAAAATCGGGTAGTAGAGTTCCTTTCACGACAGAACTAGGAATCGTATCCCAATGCTGGATACATTCCTATCTCCTTTGAGGTGCCGCCACTAATCCACCAATTGTATTGGCAGCGACACGCCTTCGGCTGCCATACTCTGGGGTTCTCCTCTCGTCTGAGAGAGAAGACCAGAGTTTGATTCCTGCTGTTCTGGTCGCCACTGAAGCTCAGACAGTCAGGAACTGCCACCAACAACGAACCCGTCAAAGAGGATCAAAGAAGAAATAGATCTCTATTAGGTTATTGTTGGTGTATAGAATAAAAATCCAAGAATTTAAAAGATTTCCATTATAACTTGTAAGAAAGTCTAAGAAATGTAATAGACTTTTTGATGATATGGGAATGAAAATGATGGTTCTTCTATGATCAATGATTTGCATCTATCTGGATGTAATATGGACATGATAGATAAATGAAATCTTATTTTCTGTTTTAGAGTATATGATACTATCAGAGGTAATATGGACATAATAGCATATATGAACTCAAAAGAAGATTAGATTAATATCTATGCAGAGGTCAAATAGAAGTGATAGATAGGAAAAGAAAGCAGATTTAATATTTATTCAGAGGTTATGGAAACATGATAAATAGCGAATCCCACTTTCTAATCAATTGATAAAATAGAAGATATAAAATCCCTTTTCCACGAAACAAGAAGTCAGCTTAACCAAACATTGGTAGCTGGGGAATAAGAAGACAGATATTGTGAGTATATATGTCAAAACGGTGGACGAATCAACGGATTTCTTGGGAACAGAAAGGATGATTCAATTCCATAATTAAATGGATGAACCTGGTAACATGAATGAACGAGTCTTTTCGGAAATGGAAAGTCGTTTTCAATTTCAGAGACCAGTTCATTAGTAATCCTCCTCTATAAATAAGTAAGAATTCTTTGTAATCATTTCATTCTTATTTCTACTCCTCTATTGGAAATATCTTCCGAAGATGTACAGCAAAAGAATGAAGTCCCCCGGAAAATCGAGGGCATCATTGATACGTTCCCCGTTGAGTCCCCTGTATCAGTCTCATCAGACTCAACCGAAATAGGTGGAAGCTTTTCTGCGCCCAAGCCACCCGAAGACATTCTTGCTTTTTTAGTAGAGCCAGGGAAAACTCTTGAAGAAGAAGCGTCGAGGATGGCTGCCTGTAAATTTTTCATGTGTTCAGGAAACGACGCCTTCTATGCATTGGCCAACTATGTATTCAATAACGAAGGAAGTGGCCTTCGTCCTTAATCTTCTGTTTTGAACAAAAATAGTAATAAAAGAAACTTTATTTCCATTCTGTCCTCTTTTTTTATACATAGTATTTCTTAAGAAACTTGCCATTGATTGGCATCATTAGCAGATCTCCATTGGGCTTTGATAATCGATAGGCGCCATTGGAAAATACGGACTCAATTACATAAGGGCCTTCCCATTTTGCTTGGAATTTCCCTTTACTTTTATGAGTCATTACCATCGATCTCCGAACAGCTAATACAAGCTCACCAACTTTGAATACCCTCTCCTTAACTTTACGATTAAAAGTTCGAGAAATGCGGGCTTGATACAGTTCAATGAGTTGTTGTGCTTGAAGACGCTTCTCATCTAATCCCTCATGTTCTTGGAGTCGTAAGCGATCATTATTCTCCGTAGTTAGCTCATTAGCAATGGCTATTCGTAGAGAAGGGATCTGGATTTCCAATGGGAGAACAGCTTCGCATCCGTAAACCAATAAAAATGGTGTAAAACCAGTAGGAGTCCAGACTGTTGTTTGATAAGCCCATAAACATTCTCCAAGTTTCTCATTCCTATCACATTTATTGGAAGAGACAAACTTTTTGAGAAGTTTAATGATCGTCTTATTGAAAGCTTCAGCTAAACCATTAGCAGTTGGATTATAAGCCGTAGAAGCCAAATTCTGAATTCGATTCTTGTCACAGAATCGATAAAAATGCTTGACTGGCAAATTGTGGACCATTGTCATGAATTATTCGTCGAGGAATCCCGAAACGATAAATGACATGGTGCTTGATGAAACTGATCACGTTAGATGTTTTCACTTTCGCAAGGGGGACTACTTCTGCCCACTTCGAAAAGTAATCGGTTATAGCTAGTATAAACTGATGTCCTTTGATAGAAGGAGGGTTAATAGGACCAATGACATCCATACCCCAAGCTTCGAAGGGCCAAGAGGCTGCTGTAGGATGTAGAAATTCAGATGGTTGATGAATAAAATTAGCATGAATCTGACATGCTTTACATCTTCTGGCATAGTCTACAGCATCTGCTATCATAGAAGGCCAATAATACCCCATTCTCCGAATATGATCTTGCAACTTTGGACCCGGTTGATGAGCACCACAGACACCATCATGAGCCTCACGCAGTATTTGTTTAGCTTCACTTTCTGAGAGACAGCGCAGCAAGAGTCCGTCATATGAACGACGATATAGCATATGTAAAGACGAATCATAATAGAATCAAAATGATCGTCTCTTAATTGATGCAGCTTCTTTAGGATCTTCAGGCAAAATTCCATGAACTGCATAATCAATGAATGGAGTTCTCCAATCTTTCTGCTGGGAACTTGACTCTGTAGTATAACTTTGTTCAATATGCAGATTACTCTTCACACAGAACAAGTCTCGGTCTAACAAAGTAATTGTATTTTGCCTTCGGATTGGGACAGCCAAGTCTGCAGCTAAGCTGGCAACAGCATCAGCCTCCACATTCTGAGAACGTGGTACAAATTCGATGAAGAATCCTTTGAATGATAGGACCAACTCGACTACCACCTGATGATAGGGGATGAGATCAGGATTTCTAACTTCATAAATCCCTCTAACTTGATTAACGATCAATTGAGAATCTCCATAAGCCTCTAAGAATTCAATATCCAATTGTTTTGCTACTTGGAGACCAATCAATAGAGCATTATATTCTGCTACATTGTTAGAGCATGGGTCATTAAGAGAATAGGCACGGTAGATGACCATTTTATCAGGAGAAACCAAGACAATTCCTACCCCAGAGACAATATTGCCTTTAGGTCCCACTCGTGATGCTCCATCAAAATATAGTTGCCATATATCATTCTTCAATGTCATGTTACAATCCACTACTTCGTCTGGAATGTCTTCATATAACTTCGAAGTTTCAGGTATAGGATGAGCAGCTAAAAAATCAGCTAACGCTTGGCCCTTCACTGATTTTTGAGGCACATAAATCATATCATAAGGAGTGAGCAACATCGCCCAGGTAGCTAACCTGGAATTAAGAATGCTCGGTTTCCTCATCAATACCCGAATGGGATTTATTCTGGAGATGACATGAATAGTATGTCCGGTGACATAATGCCTTGTCTTTTGGATGACAAAAACCAAAGCTAGACATTCCTTTTCTATAAGAGTATATCTGTGTTCAGCTCCGACCATCATTCTGCTCAGATAATATATAGCTTGTTCATGACCCATATCACTTTTCTGTGCCAGAAGAGCGCCAAGGGAATGATCTAAGGCTCGAATATATAGCAAAAATGGTCTTCCTACCACCAGAGGTACCAGAACAGGTGGGTTTGTAAGATATTGCTTAATGTCATTGAAGGCTTTTTGACACGCTTCATCCCAGACGAAAGATACCCCTTTCTTTAATAGACGAGAGAAAGGTTGACATCTTCCAGAAAGATTAGATATAAATCTTCTGATATAAGCAATACGGCCCTGAAAGCCACGGAGTTCTTTCAGATTATGAGGAGGACACATTTCAAGAATTGCTTTAACCTTATCAGGATCAACATGGATACCTTGAGAGGTAATGACAAATCCTAGAAACTTGCCACTGGAAACCCCTAAGAAAGACTTAGTAGGGTTCATTTTCAATTGATGCTGACGCATCAATTTAAATACTGTTCTCAAGTCCTGAATGTGATCATCCTTTGATCGACTTTTAACAGCGATGTCATCTACATAGCATTCAACTATCTTCCGTAGATGTTCTTGAAAGATATTGCTCATAGCCCGTTGATACGTGGCACCGACGTTTTTAAGACCAAACGGCATAACTGTATAGCAGTAGACCCCAAGAGGTGTACGAACAGCTGTGTGCTTCTCATCTTCTGGATGCATCTTGATCTGATTGTATCCTGAGAATCCGTCCATGAAAGACATGCGTTCAAAACCACATGTATTGTCTATCATGACATCAGTAATTGGAAGTAGAAATTCGTCCTTTGGACAAGCCGTATTAAGATCTCGGTAATCTATACAAACTCGGATTTTTCCGTTCTTCTTCATAACAGGAACAATATTGGCCACCCAATCTGGGTGTTGTTCTTCACGAACAAAGCCACACGTAATCAGCTTTTTTACTTCTGCTTCAATTGCATCCATCATATCTGGTCTAAAGCGTCGTTGCTGTTGTTTTACAGGCTTGACATTAGGCAAAATATTGAGTTTATGGGTAGCAACTGTAGGATCTAGCCCTGGCATATTCTCATAACTCCATGCAAAGATGTCAATATAATCTTTTATAAGTTTTATCAGCTCTTCCTTTTCATCTTCAAAAAGATTCTTACTGATGAATATTGGTTTGGATGTAATTCTATCTCCAACATCAATCTGGATAACCTCATCTTCTGTAGGTGGCTGTTGTTTGCCATTGATTGTAAAAGTACAGAACAATTATCGAAGGACTGAACTTAGACTCACAATACAAACTCGCTCGTACAAAGAAAGCCTAGGGACGAAAATCTAGGTACAGCAGTCTAAGTACGATTGTTTATTTTAGATTCTGGGGGGTGACGATAGAGGCTCGGGAAAGCGACGGCCGCTCTGCCTTACTCCTTGGACGATCGGTACGCAGCCTTGACTCGGGGAAGATCTGCTTGGTCGTTGACGAAGAAATGCCTTCTTGCTCTCTCTCTGATTGCTCTCCTGGCTTCTCTCTCTCTGTGTATATTCTCTCTCTGACTATGGGGAGAAGTCTCTCTGTGTATACGTATTCTTCCGTTGTTTTTTTTTCTTTTTGTATATCTCTCTATATCTTTTTTTTATTCTCCAGTTGCCGGAGGGTTTTTGCAAGGGAATGGCACCCTGCTATTTATAATAGTTGGGGCATCATTAGGGTTTAGATGATTGCCCTTTCTCCAAGTGGCGGCGGCCCGACGATTAACCAATCTGGACCATTCGTCTTAAACGTGAAAGATCTGGGCCATTAACACGGATTATGCCAAATCCTATCAACAATTAATGCTGATTACAATAAATCTTCGTCATGATGATTTGCTGACATCTGCGAATCTTAATGAATAAATTTGATTCATTCTTCTGCCACGTGTTCCAGATTATTGGGATTTTGCCCAAGATTTTGGATTGCCATAAATCTGGGAGATTGATCGGCTGAGGACACGTGTCCTGAGAGCCAATGGTGAGACTAGAACCGCATGTAGATTGGGCCGCATGAGATTTGGGCCGCATGAATTTTGGGCCGCATAAGACTTGGGACACGTGTCAGGGCTGTCTGGGCAGTGGCCCCCTCCTTCAGACTTCTGAACCATATGATGAGCCGCATGAACCGCATAATGGTGTGTCTGCTTGAGCCGCATGGGCATGATCTCTACGAGCCGCATAAGCTAGCGGTGTATTGAGCCGCAGGAACTCGTTTATTCTTGGCCGCATAAGCTCGCCTCAAAACTTTGGTAGACAGTGCCACTTTGAAGATTCCCGAAGTACTGCTTTTCGTGTCAGTCGTTATGACAACTTTATGTCAGGTCTGTCACTTGTCAGGTCTGTCAGCCGTCAGAACATTAAATACGTCCACACGTTGGGCACAGCTGTTTTTGAAGACCACGTGGCCTCTCTCTCTGGGCCGCATGGAGTTTACTCGAGCTGCCTATGTGCGTTGAGCCGCATGTCCATGTTGGTGACTTTTGAGCCGCATGATACTCTTGAGCCGCATAAATCTCGTCTGATTTTGAGTCGCATGAAGCTTCCTGGGTTCTGTGCCGCATGAAGAATGTCTCATGACCGAGCCGCATGAAGGACGTCTCATGACCGAGCCGCATGAGGAATGTCTCATGACCGAGCCGCATGAAGGACGTCTCATGACCGAGCCGCATGAGGAATGTCTCATGACCGAGCCGCATAAAGGACGTCTCATGACCGAGCCGCATGAGGAATGTCTCATGACCGAGCCGCATGAAGGACGTCTCATGACTCGCATGAGGAATGTCTCGATCTGCCCGTGCATTCGCTTTGTGGGCCCGGGTATCCCGAACACACGAGTGCGTAGGTATCATGTTTTCTCCCTGATGTGGGGGCTAATAGAAACACTTGCCCTCGATCTTTGTTCGGAGACTCTTGAGAACCACTCTGTCCGTTTGCCGCCGGGGGCTGGACACAGGCGGCTCTGTACAACTTTCGATCAGAGGCCCGCTTAGCGGGACGCTCTTGATGGTCAGAGGTTGGGACAGCTGACTGAGCCCGATGAGCCCGCGCTGCCCTAGACTTCTTCTACTTAGCACCCGAAGGTGCGTAATAGGAAGAGTCCAAGTTTGGAAGGAGGGAAGAGAAGTTGGTGCCCTTTTCAAAGGAGGTAAGGGGGCTCTATTTATAGAATGGAGTGAGCCCTTTCTTCTTTTCCTTTCCGATGTGGGACTAAAAGCAATATTTTCCATGCTTCTACAGGACCTCCTTCAAAGTTTCCAAATTGCAAATTTGGAACACTTTGAATAAGAAGCATGGAAAGTAGATTTGTTTAGGTGTAGCAATCCAATCAGAGGTAGCATGGACGTGATAGGTTTGGGTACTTCCGTTGGGGATTTTATGTGGACTTATCATCCTTGGCGTACCTTGGTTTTAGGTACGGATAATAAGTTAAGAGAGGGAACCATCATATTTACTCAGAGGTGGTATGATGTGGTAAATATAAGGTTGATGGTAGAGCTTTCCTACTCAGAGATGATATGGACATAGTAGGAGTGCACTCGAATGAGGATACATAGAATAACTCAGAGGTGCTATCAACGTGGAAGTTATATGCATTGGGTGAAAGAATGCTATGGAATAGATGGGCTCCGAAAGCATGTGATGATGAGGAAAGATGTGGATGTACTAAGGGACCTAGTACGGCATTTGTGGTCAGCAGAGGACATTTGTGGGCCTATTATCCTTGGCATACCTTGGTTTTAGGTACGGATAATAAGTTTGATAGGGATACCTAGGACAACTCCGCGATAAGGCGGATATGGAGGTTCTTGGTATCGGACGAAAGAATGCCATGGAGCAGTGAACAGTTTTCTGTTTTCTTTCACTGTTTTTCTTTTCTTTTTGTCAAGGGGTGTGATCCCAGATGATGTAGTACTTTGATTTTGAATAAATGAGCATGTTTCAACTCATTTTCTCTTTCTTGTACTTGTGGTGTTTGTGGAATTGGACCTGCTGGGGGATTATTTGTGGACCTGTTACCCTGGGCGTACCTTGGTTTTAGGTACGAGTAACAAGTTTCGGAGAGGAATACCTAGAACAACTTTGCGATAAAATAGCTATAGAAGTTTTTGGTATTCGAGAGAATGCCAGGGAGCAACTAGGCTCCTAGGCATGATAGGGAAGGGATGGGCGTGTACTGGAGACCCAGTACAGCATCTGTGGTCGACTGAGGACATTTGTGGTCATCAGAGGACATTTATGGTCAACAGAGGACATTTGTGGTCAACAGAGGACATTTGTGGGCCTATTATCCTTGGCATACCCTGGCTTAGGATACGGATAATAGGATGAAAGGGAACCAACATACTTACTCAGAGGTAATGAGGACATGGCAAGTATGAGGGTTTTACCGTAGAATCTTCCTGCTCAGAGGTAATGAGGACATGGCAGGAGTGGACTCAGCGGAGGATATTTGTGGGCCTATTATCCTTGGCGTAACCTGGTTCAGGATACGGATAATAGGATGAAAGGGAAACCAACATACTAACTCAGAGGTAATGAGGACATGGCAAGTACGAGGGTTTTACCGTAGAGTCTTCCTACTCAGAGGTAAAGAGGACATGGCAGGAGAGGACTCCATGGGGGATATTTATGGTCAACAGAGGACATTTGTGGACCTATTATCCTTGTCGTACTCCGGTCGTGGGTACAGATAATAGGTTGAAAAAGAATCGACATACTTACTCAGAGGTAATGAGGACATGGCAAGTATGAAGGTTTCTTCTACGGAGCCTTCCCACTCAGAGGTAATGAGGACATGGCAGGAGTGGGCTCAATGAAGAGGGGTACATAGAACGACTCAGAGGTAATGAGGACATAGAAGTTCTATGTAGGGGTGATTTGTTTTTGGCGGAAGTGAAACGACTCAGAGGTAATGAGGACATGGCCGTTTTGGAAATTTGTGGATCGCTTACCCTTTTTTGTGCACTGGAAGTGCGGGTATCGGATCATGAGGAAGGATCTCTTCCAGGAAGAAAGTTCAGAGGTACGATCATACATGACTTACTATCTAAAAGAGTGACCGGGATGTGAGTTCAGAGGCACCAACGGGCACATGACTCAATATTGTGAAAGTGTGAGTTCAGTAGCACCAGGGGGCACATGACTCGATAATCTGGGAGGTTGTGGATGTGAGTTCAGCGGCACAAGAGGGTACATGACTCGGGAATCTGGAGAATGGTGAGTGTGAGTTCAGCGGTACCAGCGGGTACGTGACTCGATAATCTGAAATGTGGTGGATGTGAGTTCAGCGGCACCAGCGGATACATAACTCAATGATCTGGAATGTTGTGGATGTGAGTTCAGTGGTACCAGCGGGTACATAACTAGGTAATCTGGAGTGGATGTGAGTTCAGCGGTACCGGGGGGTACATAACTCACCAATCTAGGAAATTTAGAGGCGGAATGTGAGTTCAGCGGTACCGGAGGGTACATAACTCAATCATCAGGGATTTTTTTTTGTTTTTTTTGTTTTTTTGATGTCGTTTCGGACGTAATACTTCTTCAGGAAGTTGCCGTTGATGGGCAACATGAGCAAGTCTCAGTGTGAGCAGCCACATACTTGGCCAGCTTCGACTCTTCTTCGACCACCCCCTGTGTAAATGCAGACTGAGAGGATGACTTGGGCAACTTGATTATCAGTGGTTCAGTTGATGGAGTTGAGCGTGGTGTTGTTGGTAGACTAGCAACCCCCAGTTTGGCATTTGATGTGGGGCGAGGAGTGGCTGGTTCGCTAGAAGTGTCAGACCTTGCATCGGGGTGTCGACCCTTCCTGGGAAGGTGTATTATCAGTGGCCTATCGGAGGGATTGAGTTTCTCCGTTTGGGGTTGAACGACTCTTGGCAGTCTGATGGTAAGTGGCCCTGTTGTGGGTCTCAGCACCTGGCCGGACCTTGGCAGCCGGATTCTCAACTGCTCTTCCTGCGCCGAGAGGCTGATTGCGTCCTTCCGCAGAGTGGCGGTAAGGGGTGCGGACTTTCCCGGTTTGCGAGCTTGGAGGTGGATCGTCAGGGGTCCTTCAGATCCCGTAGCCGTTTCGGTACTAGCTTGTTCATTTCCTTCATCAAGGTGCCTCTTCGACTTTTCGTATAAGCAGGAGTCCGAGTAGTAAGATTCGACCCCTTTGAAGGGATCGATATCAGCAAATTCTGTCTTCACGAAGCCGTGTTTGTCGACGTATTTGAAGCATTGGTGTAGCGTGGAAGGTACGATCATATAATCGTGTATCCATGGGCGCCCCAAAAGGATATTGTATGAAGTGTCGGCATCTATGACGTAGCAAGTGACTTCTGATTGGAGATCGCCAATCTGACATTTCAGACGGATCTTTCCGATTGGGTAGCTCCTGCCCGAATTGAACCCGCTGATGGCGGTGTTTGTAGGGGTCAGGTGATGCATCGGGATACGAAGATAATGTAGTAGTCCTTTTGGAATGATGCTTATGGAAGACCCAGGGTTAATGTGCATCCGGTCCACCTTTATGTCGCTGATGTAGCCTGTATAGTATAATGGGCGATCGTGTAGATTAGTCTTGATGAGCATGTCTTGTGGAGTGAAGACGATGTTGGGCATTGCTCCCGTACAGGCACTGTCTTGGAGGTCTGCGGGCTGATTTTCTTCCGTGAGGTTGACCTGAGCCAGGTACGCGTCGGCATTTTGAAGTGCATCGCTCAAAGCTGTGCGGACATCCTTCGAGAGCCTCATGAGTTCATATAAGGACAATTTGGCCGGTGTATTGGCCAATTGTGCCAAGATGTCGAAGTTGTAGGGCCTCTCCAGCCCCTGAGATGTTTCCTTTCGGAGGGATTTGTCGAAGCGAGTCTCCTTCGGCCTAGGCTTGTCGGTCGTCGAAGGCTGAGCCTGTCCCGGAGCATCCGTGGTAGTGGGCGGATGATCATCAGTCGAGTTTTCAGCCACAGGTTGAGATTGTGCTCCGGATCGAGTAACAACGGCCGTGACTTCCTCTTCATCTGCTGAGGTGGTACGGCAGGATCTGACTTTTCCACTTTTCTTTTTAGAAGATGGAGTGGACTGAGTTACCTCGTGGACTAGGTCCGGATGGACCCACATAATTTCCCCTCGTGATGTGGTGAGGGGTACTAGACCAGCAGCTTGAGCAGGCGGGAGATTAGCAATCTCCATCGTTGCCAGAGGGATGGGTATAACCCCGTCCTGGGTCTCTGTTGGAGGGAAGCTGCCGAATTGTACGGACACCATGTTGGCTGCCACGGTTACCTCCTCGAAGTCGATGGCCAGAGCGTTCGAATTGATAAGGTTTTGGATATATCGTTTCAGTTGGTAGCAGTCGTGCGTAGCATGGTGGACGTAGCGGTAGTAATGGCAGAACTTTGGGTTCTCTAGATCAGCCGGCCGAGGCTTCCGTCTTGGTGGAGGAAGCTGAATCCTATCTCCTTGTATGAGCATGTCCAAGATAGGCGTAAGTGATTTGAGGCCATTGTTTGTCTGCAGGTTGCGACTCAGGCTTCTGGGCTGTATCGGCCACCATAGCCTGCTTGCCTCTGTTGTCTCGGTTGTTGGAGGGGCTACCCCCATTGTCGTTGGTGGTGCTGGGACGCTTGCCCTTGTTCTCTCCCTCTGAGATATGTAATCCCAGTTGGCGAGCCTTCTTTAATCGTTCTTCGGCACTTGTAGCACTAATGATAAAAGCCTTCCAGTCCTTGAATTGACTCTCGCCCATCCAGAGACTGATTGTTGGGAGTAGTCTCTTTTGGCAAATTTCGATCAAGGAAGAGTCCGGGTTGCCAGATGGTAACTTCATTGCGGTTTGACGAAACCGCTTAATGTAATTCCTCGTCAGCTCTTTCTTTCCTTGAATGACGTCCATGAGGGTAGACATCGTGACGTCCTGCCCTACTTTATAGAACCTCTCCAAGAACAGGCGTTTGAAGCCAGCGAAGGAATGGATGCAATTGTCCGGCAGGTTGCGGTACCAATCGAAGGCGACTCCTTCCAATGCCCCAATGAATAACCGCGTGAGGATAGCGTCATCATGGGGCAGATGGTCGGTAGTGACCTCAAAGTAAGTGATGTACCGACTTGCTGAAGTCTTGCCATCATATGGGTTGATATTGAACGGCTTATATCTTGGTGGAAAGGGAACATCCCTCCATTCAGCAGGATATGGTTGCCGTATCCTGAGGTCTTGAGAGTTTTCTCGGGCATGGAACATTGCTCGGAGCTCCTGAACCTCTCTTCTTACTTCTCGGGCCTCATCTGTCGCGGTAGGGGCCGTTATCTCGGGAGGATTGTTGTCCGGGTTCGGTGCCGCTGAATTTGAATCTACGTTGATTGCGGGACCCGTGCTTGTCTGGCCAGGTGTCACTCCCTGCAGATTAGGAAGCGCCGCTTTGATCTCATCTATAGACTTGACCAAGGCGTGCAATATGGCCTCCAAAGTGTCGATGCGCTGGCGATCACCGGAACCGCCTTGATTGCTGTCTGTCATGAACACCGTCTTCACATGAGGAGTGACGGAAGGAGTGGTGGAGGATGTACCCTCCGAGTCGTACCCGTGCATCGAAAAATCATCAGGATATGTGGAGATGTTCTTTTCAGGTTCGGACTCGGAAGGAACACTACCCCCAGCTTCGGAGCTTGCTTCGTCTAGGATGTCCTTGGGGACGTCGGTATCTGTTGTATCCGTCGGAGGATTTGCTTCCTCGAGTCTGTATTCCTGGAATGTCGGATTGTCGTGGATGTTTGGAGGAGTGCTACCCCCAGTTCCGACGACCCCTAATGTTGCAGACGACGAACTTCCTACTGCAGCAGTTTTCGTCTTCGAACGGGTGTGTTGAAATACTCCAGTGGAGGATAACCCTTTAGACGACGGTTTCTTAGCTGCAGTAGTTGACACCTTTGGGCTGGAGATGCTCGTTTTCTTCCCTCTTCCCTTGGCGAGAACTTTCTGCACGGACTTGCAGGAGACAACAGGAGGTGCCTCGTCTTCTGAGCTCGGGTGATGTAGTCTTTGGAAGACGGATGGCCGGTCTTCCGTCACCGCCGCGTTGCTGCAACAGCAGTTGACGATGATCTGGGTGCATTGATGTCCGTGTGAGGGCTCTTTACACTCCGAAGCTCCTTCTCTTTCCTTGCATTTGTGGAGGATAACCTCACGCAGGTCAGAGGAACCACTTTGTCTGTTTGCCGCCGGGGGCCGGACTTGAGTGGTTTTATACAACTTCCCATCAGAGGCCCGCGTGATAATCAGCGGGACGCCCCGATAGTCAGAGGTTGGGGCAGTCGTCTGGACTTGATGAGCCCGCGCTGCCCTAGACTTCCTCCTTTTAGCACTTGTGGGTGCGTAATAGGAGGAGTCTAAGTCGAATACCACAGAGTCTGGATTATCATCCAGAGAATGATCAGAGTCAGGACCGCATAAAAGTCGGTCGAAGACTGATCGAGAGAAGCGTAGGACGGATGCTATGCGGCTAGCATTGGGTACCGAGCAGGCTGTCTGCATGCGGCTGTCTTTTGTTGTAGGATGAGTCTTTATGCGGCTAGGAGTCACGACCGTGCGGGCTGACCGCATGCGGTTGGCATCTGTGGCCGCATGGGTTTTCTGCAAGCGATTGACTTTAATAGCCGCATGAGTCTCATCCGTGCGGTTGGCAACTGTAGCCGCATAAGTTATGCGGCTGACAGATGTGGCCGCATGAGTTTTCTTTGTGCGGTCGGCGGTTGTAGCCGCATGGTGTTTCTCCCTGCGGCTAATACTCTTCTGCGGCTCGGATCGCGTAGAGTTCCTCTTTGCCCCTGCAAGTCCAGCATCATAGTATTTTCTTCTGCCGGACTTGGGGACAGCAGAGTTGTCTACAGTCTGAAGTGAGGCCGCAGGAGAGTCTTTCTCGCCATCTTGAGCAATAGAGAGCACCCCATCAAGGGCTTGCAGAGGAGCAAATGATTTTGGCCTCCACTCTTTACGAGCCTTTATGGTGCGGGTGCGCTTCTGGACAGGGCCAGTGCTACCTTTAGAGAGCATCTCTTCGAATGCCTGTTGGTCGAAGCGTACGACCATCTTCTGTTGTGTAGAGCCAAGTTTGGCTGCGTCCGATTGCGTCACCAACTCCTCAGCCGTGGAGAAGTTAGTCCCCAGCAGAGTCGCCATCGTGTTTGCCATTGATTGTAAAAGTACAGAACAATTATCGGAGGACTGAACTTAGACTCACAATACAAACTCGTTCGTACAAAGAAAGCCTAGGGACGAAAACCTAGGTACAGCAGTCTAAGTACGATTGTTTATTTTAGATTCTGGGGGGTGACGATAGAGGCTCGGGAAAGCGACGGCCGCTCTGCCTTACTCCTTGGACGATCGGTACGCAGCCTTGACTCGGGGAAGATCTGCTTGGTCGTTGACGAAGAAATGCCTTCTTGCTCTCTCTCTGATTGCTCTCCTGGCTTCTCTCTCTCTCTGTGTATATTCTCTCTCTGACTATGGAAGGAAGTCTCTCTGTGTATACGTATTCTTCTCTTGTTTTTTTCTTTTTGTATATCTCTTTATATCTTTTTTTTTATTCTCCAGTTGCCGGGGGGTTTTTGCAAGGGAATGGCACCCTGCTATTTATAATAGTGGGGGCATCATTAGGGTTTAGATGATTGCCCTTTCTCCAAGTGGCGGCGGCCCGACGATTAACTAATCTGGACCATTCGTCTTGAACGTGAAAGATCTGGGCCATTAACACGGATTATGCCAAATCCTATCAACAATTAATGTTGATTGCAATAAATCTTCGTCATGATGATTTGCTGACATCTGCGAATCTTAATGAATAAATTTGATTCATTCTTCTGCCACGTGTTCCAGATTATTGGGATTTGGCCCAAGATTTTGGATTGCCATAAATCTGGGAGATTGATCGGCTAAGGACACGTGTCCTGAGAGCCAATGGTGAGACTGGAACCGCATGCAGATTGGGCCGCATGAGATTTGGGCCGCATGAATTTTAGGCCGCATAAGACTTGGGACACGTGTCAGGGCTGTCTGGGCAGTGGCCCCCTCCTTCAGACTTCTGAACCATATGATGAGCTGCATGAACCGCATAATGGTGTGTCTGCTTGAGCCGCATGGGCATGATCTCTACGAGCCGCATAAGCTAGCGGTGTATTGAGCCGCAGGAACTCGTTTATTCTTGGCCGCATAAGCTCGCCTTAAAACTTTGGTAGACAGTGCCACTTTGAAGATTCCCGAAGTACTGCTTTTCGTGTCAGTCGTTATGACAACTTTATGTCAGCTCTGTCACTTGTCAGGTCTGTCAGCCGTCAGAGCATTAAATGCGTCCACACGTTGGGCACAGCTGTTTTTGAAGACCACGTGGCCTCTCTCTCTGGGCCGCATGGAGTTTACTCGAGCTGCCTATGTGCGTTGAGCCGCATGTCCATGTTGGTGACTTTTGAGCCGCATGATACTCTTGAGCCGCATGAATCTCGTCTGATTTTGAGTCGCATGAAGCTTCCTGGGTTCTGTGCCGCATGAAGAATGTCTCATGACCGAGCCGCATGAAGGACGTCTCATGACCGAGCCGCATGAGGAATGTCTCATGACCGAGCCGCATGAAGGACGTCTCATGACCGAGCCGCATGAGGAATGTCTCATGACCGAGCCGCATGAAGGACGTCTCATAACTCGCATGAGGAATGTCTCGATCTGCCCGTGCATTCGCTTTGTGGGCCCGGGTATCCCGAACACACGAGTGCGTAGGTATCATGTTTTCTCCCTGATGTGGGGGCTAATAGAAACACTTGCCCTCGATCTTTGTTGGGAGACTCTTGAGAACCACTCTGTCCGTTTGCCGCCGGAGGCTGGACACAGGCGGCTCTGTACAACTTTCCATCAGAGGCCCGCTTAGCGGGACGCTCTTGATGGTCAGAGGTTGGGACAGCTGACTGAGCCCGATGAGCCCGCGCTGCCCTTGACTTCTTCTACTTAGCACCCGAAGGTACGTAATAGGAAGTGTCCAAGTTTAGAAGAAGGGAAGAGAAGTTGGTGCCCTTTTCAAAGGAGGTAAGGGGGCTCTATTTATAGAATGGAGTGAGCCCTTTCTTCTTCTCCTTTCCGATGTGGGACTAAAAGAAATATTTTCCATGCTTCTATAGCTGTCGTTGTTCAAACCGAAGTTCCCATTGAGTATCCATCTGTTGAGCCCAAGGATCATTCTCAAATGGCTCTGATTTATCATCGGCTTGAACCATATTGACTGAGAGTACTTGTCCAGATTCATCTTTAGATTGAAGTTCCTCTGAATCTGATGATTGTGAAGAGCTGGAAGAGAATTCTTCTTGTATATCATCATAAAACATGTGGGACGGGTCATATCCCAACCTATGACGAGTCTTTTAGTAAAACGGATCACCACCTAATGGTAATCGTCTGCCTTTGCCCTGATTGAGACCTTGCATAGTCTTCAAATCATACCCCATGTTCTGAATGATCTTGATAGATTGCTGACTGTATTTATCAATTCAGATTCTTCCTTTGTTTTTATCCTTCAGCTCATCTGTCTGAGCAACAGGGATATTTCTAGCCAGGCCAAATACAATTTAGCGCTTGTTTTTCTTATCAGACGGAACCACGAAATAGGATTCTTCGTGACGTCTGAAGTTTACGCAAGCTTGTGATGAAGCGGCTACAGGAAGCAGATAGGGAGAAGATGTCAAGAACTTTTGAGCATAAGGTCCGACATCGACATGAGGAGGAAAAGAATTCTCCTTATGATCAATGTATAAAGTTTTTTCCGGTTCTATGTTGTCTTTATACTGATGACTTTGATTATCAGAAGATAAAGTCATTCTCTCAATAAACTTGACAGCCATATACTCGAACAGGAAATCTTCATTGATATCAAAAAGTACAGAATGATCAATATTTACATCATTTACAGTCTGATTGCTACGCTTCGGATTAATCAACAGTGGACCATCATCCGTCTTCTGCGTAGATTTGCCAAGATTGACAATCAATGGTAGTTCTGGATCATTCGTACAGGAAGTACGCCATTTGACCTTGATCATAAAAGGTTGAACTTGGCTCTTAGTAGGAATATTTATTGATTCCTCAAATGAAGTTTGAGTTCTTCATTTAACCTTGATTATCAAAGGTTGATCATTGACAGGTTAGGATTGGATTCGTCCCTTAACTATGATCTTCAAAGGTTGCTCCTCTGGCGGATCTTCATTAATAGAGTGATCCTCAGAGGATGATTGATCTTCAGCCATGTCTGATATATCTTTCATATGCTCTTGTTTATAAAGCCTTGAATCAGAGAAGTAGGCTTCGACACCCTTGAACGGATTAATATCAGCGAACTCAGTTTTCACAACTCCTTGGGAGTCCACATATTTGAAACATTGGTGAAGAGTTGAAGGCACAATATTGTGCTCATGAATCCACGGTCTTCCAAGAAAAATATTGTAGGATACGTCCGAGTTGATAACATAGAAAGTTACCATAGTTCGAAGATCACCAATCTGAATCTGCAGACGAATCTTCCCCAGTGGTTTGCTCTTGCCAGAGTTAAAACCAACTATCGTAGTACTAGTGTAAGTCAGCTCACTAGTAGGAATCCTCAGGGGTCTTAGCATACTCTGAAGAATTATACTAATTGAAGACCCAGGATCAATGTAAATCCTGTCAATTTCAGTGGATCCGATATATCCAGTGTAACACAGAGGCCTATCATGCTTGTTGTGTTTCAATAGCATATCCTCTTGTGTAAAGGTGATGTTGGGAATTGCTTCCATCACACTATAGCATTGCGGACATGACACTGGTATATTATCAGGAGTCTTGAGTTGTGCCAAACATGAATCTGCTTGAAGTAAAGCTTCGCTCAAAGTCTCTCTGCTTTCTCTGGAGAGGCGAAGCAAGTCAAATATAGAGAGTCTAGCCGGAGTATTGGCTAACTGAGCTAGGATGTCAAACTTGTAAGGCTTCATCACCACCCCCTGATCGAAAGCAGACTTCAATAGGGTATCAAAACGTACTGCCTTCTGTTTCCCCTTTTCAACCACAGACGGTTTAACAGGAACAGGAGAAGGTTGAACTGGTAGAGTTTCCACTACATCTTCTGCTTCTTTGGAGGATCCCTCATAGTCTTTGTGGTACTCTTTCCCAGATCTCGTACCAGCAAAAGTTTCTTCTTCAGACTCGGGAGAAGGAAGTACCATATTACAGGACTTAGTCTTTCTTCCCTTAGTCTTCTTCTTGTGAGGGTCGTTATGAGGCATTTCAGAACCTAATCCAGCAGTGGAATTCTGATTTTGAATTTGTAAAGGAAGACGTATTCCTTTATCATAATTCAAACCTTCTGTCTTTTGAAAGTCGTAACCCATCTTCCTCATGAGAATGACAGATTGCTGACTGTACAAGTGGATAGGCAGTGAACTTTGGACAGGTGTTTCAGCACAGGAAGAGGAAGAAACCTCTACAACTACAAGAGAATGAAGCATAGAGGTCTCTGTAGTTAAGGAAGGAGAAGGATTCAGGATACGAGAAGAAATCCCTGTTGGAACTTTTTCATAAGCAGCAAAGACTTGTTGTGCCCGATATAAAGGAACACTATTTATGGCTAACCACTGCTGATGAGTAAGCTTGAGTTTGGTAGGAGGAGCTAGACTTGGAGGACAGAGTTTTAATCCTTTCAGTCTATCTTCTAGAGGAAGGCCATCCCATAGATGATCCAAGTCATCAGGATTTAGGATAACATGAGAAATCATGTTGCAGGTTTTGACTTTTTTACCTTTCTTGGATTTTAAAGTTTTACTTTCATTTTCCAATTCAGGTATTAAGTCAGGATGTACCCACATGATTTCACCATTCTTTAATGTGAGCGGCAACAATCCTGTATTTTCTTCCCTGGCAGGGGGATATTCACGATCTTCATCGTCGCCTTCGGAATTGGGATAATTCCATCTGGGACTTGCTATGGAGGAAAATCCCCGAACTGAAGAGAGACCATGTTGGTTGTAACCGTATGGTCATCATTGGTTAAAGCGATAGCGCCACCATTTATCAGGTCTTGGATCTTCTTTTTCAAGATATAGCAAGCACTGGTAGGATGATTAATGTATCTATGATAGATACAATATTTGGGATTGTCAGTCAGATTCACCTCATTAGGCCTTTTTGGCTCTGGAATCTGAAGTTTGCCACTCTTCACCAGACACTGAAATATCCCTGGGATATCGCTTTCGTCAAAAGAGTATTCTTCCTTTGGCCTGGAAGATTCCTGATTATTTGGCGTCGTTTTGTTCTTGGAGAGATTGACCATAAGAGTATCTTTTCCTTTCACATTACGATTGCCAGAATTATTACCAGGATTACTTTTTTTTCCTTTATCTTCTGAGGCAAAAATCATCCCATGATCACGAGCCAACCTACCATTGGTCTCGGCAGAAACTGCTGCTATGATAAACGAAGCCCAATCTGTGAATTGGGAACCCGTAAAGACAGCAATGGATGGTCGCAGATTTATCTTGCATGTATCAATCAACGCTGAATCTAGTATACCAGGAGGCATCTTTAGAGTAGCCTGTCGAAAACCTTCAATGAACGTCCGAGTATCTTCTTTCTCCTTTTGTTTGATTTCTATCAAGGAGGACATGTTCATGTCTATACCTCCTTCATAGAAGCGGGAGAGAAACATTGCCTTGAATTCATCAAAAGACGAAATAGAGTTATCAGGTAAGCTGCGATACCAGTCGTAAGCTGAACCCGTCAGACATCCGATGAACACTCGAGTGAGAAGAGCATCATTTTTCTGCAAGTGTATAGTCATAATATCAAAGTAATTGATATATTGACTAGGAGATGCTTTTCCATCGAATAAAACCATGGATTGTGGCTTGAACTTCGGTAGGAAGGGTACATCATTCCAATGAGGAGGATAAGGTTGCTTAATCCCTAACCTCTGGAGCTGATCTTTGTGCCTCAAAACTTCAAACTGTGCTTTGAGTTCACGCACTGCTTGAATGGCTTCACTGGTTTGAGGAAGCACATTTGATTGAATAGTCGTTGGATGTACCATAACCCCCACTGGAGGTGGTACATCTTCTGGAATGATAGGATCTGGAAATGTAGAATTTTGATTAGCAGCAGGCTCTTGAATATTCGAAGGTATATCAGCCCCCTGACTACCTTGAGTTTGTGCTGCTATTAGTACCAGAGTTATTACTGTGGGTTGAGCAGTTTGCTGATTCAAAATTATCTGATGCATGCTTTGCACCATGTTGAGCATGTCTTTCAATGATTGCTCCACGGCAGTGAGATGTTGTTCCGTATTAGCAGATGACGTCTCTGGTTCATCTCCAACAGCGTAGGATTCAACCTCTCTTGAAGATATAGAGGGATTAGTATAGAAGTATGAATCCACACTATCGGTATCAGACTCAAAAGATTGAGTACCTCCAGCTTCTGAATCAGAAATCTGCAATTGTCTTTGTCTTCTTGATCGAGTATTCTGATATACTCCTTCAAAGGAATCAAGAAGTCTGTTGAACTGTTGTTGACCTGGAGTTTGGGACATGTTTCGTCTCGGTCGTCATCCTCTGTTAGTATGAGATGCCATGTTGACTGATGCATATGACAGCTCATCTTCTTGGTCTTCAGCTTGATGTTGAGGCGAGTTAAAACTTTAACGATAAAAAACTGACCGTCTTGAAGCTGAACAACAACAATTGATCACAACCTGATGATATTCACAATGATGTTTTTCTTGGGGGAGCGTCACCGGAGATTGTGAATTCTTACGCTTTTGCATTAGCAATTCACGTAAGTCAGAAGGAGTGGAGGAAATATTCTTCTTTATTACATTTGGGGTAGAAAAATATTTAGTCCCTTGTGTATAAAGAAGATTACTGGCTTCATTCGCAGAACCAAACTGTACATTTTTATGCGTTTGAAGTTGTGTGCGTAAATCTTGAGATTTAGCACGAAGGACTCCATTTTCATGGCGAGTAATTTGTAAGTTTGGTACTTTGCGTAAAGCAGTATAAGAAGGTTGTTGGTGTAGGACAGAAGCTTTACCAATGACATTTTACGCTGCACACGTTTAGGTACATTCACATTAGATGTGCAAACATCGTTATGAATTTTATCTACACTGTCAAAGACAGGAGATTTACCTATATGCGTGGAGCGTAAAAATTGATTATCTACCACGTCACAGACGGGAGATTTTGTTTTACGCGAGGAGCGTAATTTATTTGGGCCTACCACGTCACCGACGGAAGACTGATTCTTACACTCAGAAGCATAAAGTTTAGAGTCTGCCCCATTACGAATGGGAGATTCATTCTTATGTCCTGAGCGTAAAATTTGGTTCTTACCTACTGAGCGTAAAACTTGATTCTTACACAGTGGACGTGAAAGCTGATTATCTTCACCGTTACAAACGGAAGATAAATCGTCACACTTTGAGTGCAACTCTGAAGTAAGGATTGCCTCGTTACGAACGGGAGCCCCTACGACAGGAGTGGGAAGAATTCCCTTGTCATCAGAAGCAACAGAGAGATCAGAAACCACTTTAGATTTGGGAATCCAAACTTTTTGTGCTTTGCGAGACTTTTGAACATTGGAGTGGCGAGAACCACCCCCAGTTCGGAGCATTTCTTCATAGGCAGTCTGGTCGAAGTGTACAACCAGAGTCTTCTTGGTCGAACCGACCGAAACATCATCATATTGAGCAATTGTCTCCTCGTCAGAGGAGAAGGTCATCCCCAGCAGAGTCGCCATTTTGTTTCACTTAACAAAATTGCCAAACAAAATGTTGGATTTTGAAAATAAAACGAGAAAAAGTACAAGAAGTACAAATTTTGATTCTGGGAAGTATTGCTATGGAAGTCTGATCTGTAAATGATCACTTTGTTCCTTGGACCATACGATGATGATGAAGATCACTGCTTGAAGTAGAACAACTTGGAAGAACCAAGTCACCAGAAAGGTATCGACGCACTTGGGCACTGATGGCGAGGCCGAATGCTTTCCTGCTTTGCTTCACTCTGTTCTGAAAGAAAAGTTGAAGAAGAATGCTCTGGAGAATCAAAATCTCGAAGTTCTGATCTCTGTATTCTCTCCTGTCTCTCTGTGTGCCCTGTGTTTGAGAAAAATGAGTCTATTTATAGACTGGGGCTTCTGTGCGTAAAAGAGCATCAAAATCTATCTTTACGCTAACAACTGCCACCCATGATCAGAGTCATCCTTTGCATACGTTGACACGCGTCCCATCATTTCAGTAAGAATAGGATACATGTACACACGTTCTTCGAAATATGTGGCATGAAGGCCATGTAGGCAAACCACGTTCCAAAACTGGCCAGAAAGAATAGGGCGTAAAAATAGCTCCAACATCCTCTGGGCGTAAAACAGTAAGATGAGCGTAAAATAGCTCTGTCATAGGTTTCCCGCGTAAAGTGGTTATTGAATAACCTTGAGCGTAAAATGGCTCAAATAGACTTTACGCACACATTGTTTTATGGGCGTAAGAACTCATGTAAAACTCTGTGCGTAAAAGAAACCATACAATGAGCGTAAAGTAGCTCGATCCCCATAAACGACAACAATGGTCTTTGTATAAGACAAATTCCATTGAATTCTGTGGTAAATGCCATCATTAATATCTTCATGTCAGAGTTTGCATTAAATGCGAGATTTGACAGCTTTGTCCAGCGTAAAAGAGGCTGCTCTGTCCTTGTCGTAAAATCATAGGTGTAGACCCAAGCGTAAAATGATCAGCCTGCTTAGGCGTAAATTGATTAGCCTAGTCTTGGGCGTAAAAGAGATTACCCGCTCTGCTTGGCATAAAACCGATCACTTATGAATGGGATGACTCTTTCTTTGAAGCACTTTTTATGCTCCTACATAGGACAGGACGTCACAATGTCCACCCTCATGGACGTCGTTCAAGGAGAAAAGGAGCTGACAAGGAACTATATTGAGCGGTTTCGCCAAACCGCAATGAAGTTGTCGTCTGGTAATCCGGATTCCTCCTTAATTGAAATTTACCAAAAGAGACTGCTCCCAACAAGCAGCCTCTGGATGGGTGAAAGTCAATTTAAGAACTGGAAGACGTTTATCATCAGTGCCACTAGCACCGAAGATAGGTTAAAGAAGGCTTGCCAACTGGGATTGCACATCTCGGAGGGAGAGGACAAGGGCAAACGCCCTAATACCAACAACAACAATGGTGGTAACGCCTCCAACAATCGGGACAACAAGGGAAAGCAGGCTATGGTGGCCGATACAGCCCAGAAACTTGAATCAAAACCGGCAGACAAGCAATGGCCGCAAATGACCTACTCCTTCGAAGACGGCCATGTCAAGCCCATCTTGGACATGCTCATACAAGGAGATAAAATTCACCTCCCTCCACCAAGACGGGAACCTCGACCGGCAGAAATGGAGAGTCCGAAGTACTGTTATTACCATCGTTACGTCCACCATGCTACACACAACTGCTACCAACTAAAGCGATACATCCAACAGCTCATCGATTCGAACGCTCTGGCCATTGATTTCGAAGAGGTGACCGTGGCAGCCAATATGGTGTCAGTACAATTCGGCAGCTTCCCTCCAACAGAGGCTCAAGACGGCGTGATACCCATCCCTCGGGCGACGATGGAGATTGCTAATCTTCTACCTCCTCGAGATCAGACAGCTGGTCTAGTGCCCCTCACCACATCACGTGGGGAGGTCATGTGGGTCCATCCAGACTTGGTATCTGAAGTGACTCAGCCCACACCACCCTCCATTAGCAAGAAAAAGAATGGAAAAGTCAGATCCTGTCACACAATCTCGGTGGATGTCGAGGAAGCTGCAGCTGTCGTCACTCGGTCTGGTGCTCAATCCTAGCCTACCCCAGATAACTCGGCTGAAGAACATCAGCCGGCTACTGCTGACGCTCCGGGACCTTCTCAACCTCTGACGACCGACAAGCCTAGGCCGAAGGAGACCCGCTTTGACAAATCCCTCCGAAAAGAGGCATCTCATGGGCTGGAAAGGCCCTACAACTTTGACATCCTGGCACAATTGGCCAACACACTGGCCAAGTTGTCATTATATGAGCTCCTGAGACTCTCCAAGGATGTTCGCGTGGCTTTGAGTGAGGCACTCCAGAATGCCGACGCATATCTAGCTCAGGTCACCCTCACGGGAGAGAGCCCGCCTGCAAATCTCCAAGACAGCGCTTGCACAGGAGCGATGCCCAACATTGTCTTCACTCCACAGGATATGCTCATAAAAACCAATCTGCATGATTGTCCATTATACTACACTGGATACATCGGTGACGTGAAGGTGGATCGGATGCACATTGATCATGGTTCTTCTATAAGCATCATCCCAAAGGGTCTGTTACATCATCTCTGCATCCCTATGCATCGCCTGACGCCGACAAGCACCGCCATCAGCGGTTTCAATTCGGGCAGGAGCTACCCGATTGGGAAAATCTGCTTGAAGTGCCAAATTGGCGATCTTCAGTCAGAAGTGACCTGTTACGTCATAGATGTGGACACTTCCTACAATATCCTCCTGGGGTGCCCTTGGATACACGATTACATGATCGTGCCTTCCATGCTGCACCAGTACTTCAAGTATGTCGACAAACACGGCTTCGTGAGGACAGAATTTGCCGACATCGATCCCTTCAAAGGGGTCAAATCCTACTACTCAGACTCCTGCTTATACGAAAAATTGAAAAAGTACCTTGGCAAAGGAGATGTGCAAGCTCGAACTGAGACAGCCACAGGATCAGAAGAACCTCTGATGATCCACCTCCAAGCTCGCAAACCTGGCAAGACCGCACCCCTTACGGCCGTTCTGCGTAAGGATGCAATCAACCTCTCGACACAAGAGGGGCAAATGATAATCCGGCTGCCAAGGTCCGGCCAAGCACCAAGACCCGCAACGGAGCCACTGACAATCAGACTGCCTAGAGTCAGCCAGCCACAAACGGAGAAGCTCAATCCCTCCGACAAGCCAATGACGATACGTCTTTCCAAGAAGAATCGTCACCCCGATGCAAAGTCGGGGGCTTCTAGTGAGCCAACAACTCCCCGCCCAGCATCGAGTACTAAACTGGGGGTCGCTAGTTTGCCAACGACTCCACGTTCTGCTCCACCAGCAGAACCCCTGATGATCAAGTTGCCCAAGTCATCCTCTCAGTCTTCATTTATACAGGGGGTGGCCGAAGAAGAACCAGAACTGGCCAAATACGTGGCTGCCCACATTGATGTTCTATCCGCAGATGATGTAATCCCGTTAGAAAAGATACCTTACTTCATCAATAAAGGGCTATCTTTGAACTACATCGAGCTTAATAAGCTTTGTACAATGTTTGCTATGGAGCATGGTATAGGCACTCATCTACACACACAGGTGACAAATATTTACACCGCAAATCAACTTACTCCTGTGGAAGACGCTTACCGTATGATCGAAGGGGGGGGCCATCCAATCATCTTCGGTCGGAAGAATAATCCACAGCCCTTCAAGATGGAAGAAGTTGAGCTCGAACCCGATACCGGGAGATTGCCTCTTTATCTGTATAGTTCCCAATCCAAATATCTTATGCAAAAACAAGGATATAATCTGGGAACTACACCAGGCTTGAACTACATAACTGGACGATGGTTACCCTTACAATCGCCGATCCCGGCTGGGAAGCTACGAGATTACTATAACATGACCAGACGTGGGCTAGGTTATATCACACCTACGACGACACCCGAAGGCTCAGACAAAGAATGCGACTGGCACTCCCACTCAACCGGATCACCCACTTCTGATTCGGATATCAGCATCGGGAACATGCTCAGGCAAGTCTTATCCGTCAATATGGCACTTGCCGATGCCTACGAAGAAGATGAAGACATTCCCGAACTTCTTGAGCTAGAGCCATGGGCACAACAACTAGATGCGCAGTGGGAGAAGCGGTTCGAACAAAGAGAACCTCCCACCGAGGATGAGGTTGTACAAGTTGAGCTCGGTGATGAATCTTCCCCAAAACCCATCTTCGTCAGCAAGAATCTGACTGATGAAGAGCGAGAATCACTTCTGGAACTTGTCAAGGAATATAATGATGTGTTCGCCTGGAGCTATGAAGACATGCCAGGACTAAACCCCGATGTTGCTCTTCACAAGCTCAACATTCGGCCAGATGCAAAGCCAGTCAAACAACAGCAACGACGCTTCTGACCAGGCATTATGGATGCGATCGAAGCTGAAGTCAACAAACTAATAGCCAGCGGCTTCATTCGTGAGGAACAACATCCAGACTGGGTCACCAACATAGTACCGATCCTCAAGAAGAATGGAAAGATTCGAATCTGCATCGACTTCCGCAATCTGAACGAGGCGTGTCCCAAAGACGAGTTCCCCCTCCCTATCACAGATATCATGATTGACAACACTGCGGCTTCGAACGTATGTCGTTCTTGGATGGCTTCTCGGGGTATAACCAAATCAAGATGTCCCCCGACGGCGAAAAACATACATTATTCCGAACACCAATCGGCACATACTGCTACACAGTCATGCCTTTCGGTTTAAAGAACGCTGGTGCCACCTATCAAAGAGCCATGAGTATCATCTTCAGGGACCACTTGCGCAAGATCGTGGAGTGCTATGTTGATGACATCGTCGTCAAGAGTCGCTATAAGGGAGACCATCTGCAGGATCTGAGGACGGTATTAGACCTCATACGAGCGCACAATCTGAAAATGAACCCCACGAAATCCTTTTTGGGCGTATCCAGCGAGAAGTTCTTGGGTTTCATCATCACCTCCCAGGGTATCCACGTAGACCCTGAGAAGACAAAGGCGATCATGGAAATGGGTCCTCCGAGAAATCTCCGTGAACTTCGAGGCCTTCAAGGGAGGTTAGCCTACATCAGGAGGTTTATCTCTAACCTCTCCGGGCGATGTCAGCCATTCACCTATCTCATGAAGAAGGGCGTCTCATTCGTATGGGATGAAGAATGCCAATGTACCTTCGACAGCATCAAAGAATATTTGTCGAACCCTCCAGTCCTGGTGGCCCCGGGGGCTGGAAAATCATTCCTGCTCTATGTACGAGCAATGGAGCATTCCCTCGGCCCTCTGCTAGCACAAAACAATGATGCAGGCCATGAGCAAGCTATATATTACCTCAGTCGAATGATGATCGGGCCAGAACATCGATACACCGTCGTAGAGAAGGAATGCCTCGCCCTGGTATTCGCCATTCAAAAGATGCGACACTATGTCACGGGGCAAACCATACACGTGATATCATGAGTCAACCCCCTCAGGGTCCTCATGACGAAACCAGGGGCGCTCAGCTCTCGCCTCGCTACATGGGAAATATTACTGTCCCCCTACCATATGATCTTCGTCCCGCAAAAGGCTGTTAAAGGTCAAGCTCTGGCAGACTTTTTAGCAGCCCGCCCAGGTTCGAAGTCGGCCCGAATATATGAAGAAATCCCAGATGAGACCGCCGACTCGCATGCGGCCTCTCACGATGATATATGGCGAATGTTCTTCGACGGTGCTTCAAGGACCGGACCCAAGGGCAATATCATTGTCGGAGTCGGGGTGGTGCTGGTTTCTCCTTCCGGACTGGTGATCAATCGCGCTTACTCCCTCACAGAACCCTGCTCTAACAATGTGTCCGAGTACAACGCTTTAGTCATTGGCCTCCAACTTCCGAGAGAGCTGGGGGTAGAATATCTTGAAGCGTACAGCGATTCACAGTTAATCGTCAATCAGATTCGGGGTTCGTATGAAGTCCACCATGAAGACATGATCCCCTATCACTAAATAGCGATCAACATCATCTCGTCATTTGAAGGGTTCTTCATCGAACACGTTTCCAGACTCCAAAATATCGAAGTCGATGCCCTAGCAGGCCTTGCCGCGTCCCTAGCAGTGCCAAACAATATTCATCATTTGGTGGATGTGATAGGCCATGAACTGGTCTGTCCCAAGAACAACGTTCAAATCGTGGCGAGTTATTCCGCTCAGACGGTCGACGAAGTACCAGACTGGAGACAACCATTCATTGACTTCGTAGTCTACGACATTCTGTCGGAGAATCCGAAGGAAGCCACCTCTATCAGAAGGCATTTTCTCAGATTCTTCTACGATATAGAGACAAAAATGCTATATCGCCGATCCTACGATGGATTATTGCTTCGATGTCTATCAAACGCAGAAGCCAAAGAAGCCGTACGCGAAGCTCACGACGGTGTCTGCGGGGCCCATCAGCCTGGCCCAAAATTGCAAGACCGTCTTCGCCAAATAGGCTACTACTGGCCCACGATGGTAGCAGACGCGATAGACTATACAATAAAGTGCAAAGCCTGCCAAGTCCACGCGAACTTCATCCACCAGCCATCCGAATTTCTATATCCGACAGTGGCGTCCTGGCCATTCGAAGCATGGGGAATGGATGTCATCGGTCCGATCACTCCACCTTCTTTCCGAGGACATCATTTTATACTCGCAATCACAGATTACTTCTCCAAATGGGCGGAAGCTGTTCTGCTTACAGAAGTGAAGACTTCAAACGTGATCAGCTTCCTCAAGCATCACGTCATCTATCGCTTTGGACTGCCCCGAAGGATCATCCACGATAATGGTCCGCAGTTCGCAAGCCACGCCTTCTATTGATTCTGCGACAAGCATCGAATTCAGAATATTGCTTCGACGCCATACAATCCGACAACGAATGGGTTGGCAGAAGCATTCAACAAAACTATCATCAAGTTACTCAAAAAGTTTGTGTCGTCGAACAAACGCGACTGGAACGAGAAGCTTGGTGAATGCTTATGGGCGTACCGTACTACAGTAAGGACGACTACTGGAAACATACCATTCTCCCTGGTGTACGGAAGTGAGGCAGTTCTCCTATTGGAGACTCAAATACCCTCGCTCTGCGTCGTTCTCACTTACCAATTGACGACGGACGATAACTACCGTCGCCGGTTACAAGAGTTGGAGGCCTTAGATGAAAAGCGCCTCTTGGCTCAGTAACGAATCGAGCTGTACCAAGCACGCATTTTCGGAGCCTTCAACAAAAAGGTTAAAATCAGAACATTCCAAGTGGGCGATCTCGTTCTGACTGTTTGGAGGCCGATGGTTATGACTCACAAAACCGCCGACAAATTCCAGCCAAAGTGGGAAGGGCCATTTATCATTGAGGCTGTATTCTCCAACGGTGCTTACCGCCTCGCAAAACAAAACGAAGACTTGCTCATGTTGTCCGTCAACGACAAGTTCCTGAAGAAATATTATGTCTAAACGACATTCTCCAAAATGTTGAGTCATGTACCCGTCGGTACCGCTGAACTCAGATTATCGAGTTATGTACCCGCCGGTACCGCTGAACTCACATCCGCAAATTCCAGATTATCGAGTCATGTACCCGCCGGTACCGCTGAACTCACATCCAAAAATTCCAGATTATCGAGTCATGTACCCGCCGGTACCGCTGAACCCACATTCTCCAAATCTCAGATTATTGAGTTATGTACCCTCCAGTACCGCTGAACTCACATTCTTCCTCCAAATATCCCAGATTATCGAGTCATGTACCCGCCGGTACCGCTGAACTCACATCCACAAATTCCAGATTATCGAGTCACGTACCCTCCGGTACCGCTGAACTCACATCCACAAATATCCCAGATTGCTGAGTTATGTACCCGCAGGTACCTCTGAACTTACATTTCGGTCACTCTTTTAGGTAGTAAGTCATGTATAACCATACCTCTGAACTTATTCTTTTGAAAGAGATCCTCCTTCATGATCCACTACTCGCACTCTCAGTGCACAAAAAGGGTAACAGTTCCACAAAATTTCTAAAACGACCACGTCGATGTTACCTCTGAGTCGTTTCACTTCCGCCAAAAATAAATCACCCCTCTATATAGAACTTCCATGTCCTCATTACCTCTGAGTCATTCTGTGTACCCCTTCATGGAGCCCACTCCTACCATGTCCTCATTACCTCTGAGTGGGAAGGCTCCATCGAAGAAACCCTCATGCTTACCATGTCCTCATTACCTCTGAGTAAGTATGCTGGTTCCCTTTTGACTTATTATATGTACCAGAAAAAACCCCAGGGTACGCCAAGGATAATAGCTCCATAAATGTCCTTTGTCGACCACAAATATCCTCCGCTGAGTCCACTCCTGCCATGTCCTCATCACCTCTGAGTAGGAAGACTCCGTGGTAAAGCCCCCATACTTGTCATGTCCTCATTACCTCTGAGTAAGTATAGTGGTCGTCTCTCGTCTTATTATCCGTACCCTGAACCAGGGTACGCCAAGGATAATAGGCCCACAAATGTCCTCTGCTGACTACAAGTGATGTACTAAGTTCTCTAGTACATGCACATCATTTATCATCATGCCCCGGGAGCCCAGCTGCTCCATGGCATTCTTTCACCCGATACCCGGAACGTCCATGACCACCTTACTGTGGAATTGTTCTAGGTATCCCCATCAAACTTGTTATCCATACCTAAAACCAAGGTATGCCAAGGGTAACAGGTCCACAAACAAGTCCCCCAAGCGGGACAAACACCACCATAACACCACAGGCACAACAAGCAGTACAAATAAAGGGTAAAATAAAACATACTCTTTTATTTGGAAGACGAAAATACTACATGTTCTAGGGACAACGTCCCACTTAAAGAAAGGAAAAGAACAAAAATAAAAAGAAGAAAAAAGCCGTCTATGGTTCGGCGGTACATAGTTCCAAGAGACGGTTCTTCACCAAGGCGGTCCCCCGCTCAAGCCGCTGCCTAGCTCGACGCTCGGCCTCATGGGACAACCGCTCCGCACTATCCAAGTCCATGTGCGCCCGCCTGCCGTCCTCCAACTTCTTCAGGGCGAGCTCTAGGCCAGCAAAAGCCCGATTAACTCTGTCAGCCTCCTGGATAATTAGACCCCTTTCGGTACGGGCCGCCTCAAGCTCAGACTCCAGGAAAGCTAACTTCCTCTTAAGTTCAAGGATCTGCTCCCGCGTGTCAATGACCCCACGGGAGGCAGTCGCTTCCCGAGCCGTAACATCCTCACTCTCACGGCTCAACTGATCATATAGCTCAGAGAGATCATGGAGGTCCTTCTGTATGACCGGCTTGGTCTTATCCCGAGCCGTCCTTATCTTCTTTACGGCAGTTATGAGAAAACTGTGCTCTTGATCAATAGCAGCAGGCAGATCAGCTTGCCGCAGCACCTGAAGCTGGGCCACCAGCTGATCAGCCTCCAACAGCTTGGGCTCCAGGAGCGCAGCTATTCCTTTTCCGTCAGAAAGGGTTTTGAAAATGTCAATTTGGCCTTGGGCGCATTGCCGGGCCAAGACGAAAGGAGTTCCCCGTTCCACAATAGCTTCTACCCCCCTCTTCAAATGGCGATAGAAGCTATCAACCACATCATGTGACGCTTCGTCCAGAACTTCCGTAGAGGATGGCGTCAAAGGAAGCGTGGCCGGCAATATCGAAAAAGGCACGCTAGAACTTGCCACCAGAGAGACAAATTCTGAACGGAATGATGCGCGGATAGCAGCTAATTCCTCCTCCGCTACCCGAAGAGTTTGGACACTTGGCAAAGTAGAAAGGTCGATTCTCGGAGCCGCCTGAGCAGAAGAGGACGTAAGGACCATTGTCCCCTGCCCCAGCTGTGCCGTCACCTGACTCCCCGAACTCGAGCCAGCGGGAGGCTCCTCAAGACGAGCCGAAAGACGAGGGGGCACGCTCCCCTCCACCAAATCCCCTCTGGCATAGCCTACCATAGCAATATCCGTCATCGACACTGAAAGGGCAGGACCTGCATGCCCAGAGCGACTATCAATCGACGTAACCCGAAGGATGTGATGATAGAGCAGATAGGCCTCCTCACAAGTTAAGATTTGGCTTATCTTACCAGGAAAGGAGCATGGAGGCTGCAGCTCGCTCGCAACTGCCGTGGTCTCCTCACCCGCGACCTCCAAGTTGAGTTCAGCTGGTTCTTCTGCCCCAGCCACCCCGGAAAGGGATCCAGCCAGTTCAGTGCCACCCCGTTGAAATTCAACTGTCTCAGGGTCAGGTGCAGCAGAGCCCCCACGACCATGGGTTGAGTCCTCAGCAAGGTGGGACTCCTCGACCGCCTCCGGAAGAGCCCCAGTAGAAATGATAGCGGTGCACATGTCATTAACCAAAGTGGTCAGGGCCGGATCGACCTCAGCGGCCGGTTCTCGAGAAACCGACTCCTCGGACGCCTATAAGAGTAAATAAAAATGATTAGGCCATAGTACAAGAAAATGAAGGAGAAGACGACTACAATTCGAGTCACCTCAGAAACAGCGTCGACATCCTCGATGAGTAGCCGACGGGATCTGACAGTAGCTCGTTTTGTGGAATAAGTCATGTCGATATCAGCAGACTCACTCCTTCTCCGCTTACGCGAAGGGCTAGGCACATCAGGTGGCTGATCCGCCACCACTTCATCAAAAGCAATGGGCGGTTGTTCCGTCGCTACCTCGTCTAGAGGAGGGAGAGAATCATCGGCACCCTACTCGCCATCTTCCTCATCCGCAGTGGTGGACTCCGAGTCTGGCACAGGAACTGTATTCGCCCTCTGCTTCCTCGTTTTCGACCCCGGAGGCTTCTCTGCCAAGCCGGTACCAACAATAAAATTGGTACGCGGGTCAAAGTTAACCGAAAACTGGCTCGCAATGACGTGGTATAGAGCCGCTAAATACAAAATCTCCCCTTGCGTCTCAGCGTCGGGGACCGAGAAACTAGCGCGGGTATGAGAAATATTATAATAAAGCCAGGCTCTGATGCCATCCAGAACACTGCCTTCAAAGCCCAGACAAGAGCTGGGACTCTCCAGGAACACCTGGATGTACCCAAACTGGCAGAAGAACCGGCTGGGCAAGTAAGGTTCCAGTTAGACGGTATTACGGTTGCGATATACTAAGTGCGAGGGACGGATGTTACCCAACCAAAGAAGCATCTTCCCAGGTAAGAGGAGAGGAGGCTCGGCACCATCAACATGTACACTCTCCACCTCCTCAGCAGAAAAATGGGGAACAGACACGAAGAAGCTCTATCCTTCCATCCTCGCCAGCATCCTCCGACAGGCGGGCATAGTGTTGTACTCCTAGGGCATCCGGCGGTACTGGAAGATTAAAGCATTGTCGTCAGTTACACCATCTTCCGGGCCAGGTCTCATCAAAGACCGGCAGTACATTAATAGCCACCCTATCAGATAGTGATAAGGCAACTCGATTCATTCAAAGTTCATCGCTGTGTCGCGTGCAATAACCCTGGATAAAAAAGTACGGAGGCCATGGTGTATACTGCACACCATGGCCAGAAGAAGAGCCAGTCTGACCCCGAAGGCCAGCTTCACGGCAGGAAGGATACAATTACGGCTGATTCTCACAATAGAACCAGCTCCTCCTGAGACCACGCAATTTCGTAGCCATACCATCAAGAATCCTTCCAGGATTGCCTTCTCCGACAGCGGCTGGGTATCCTGATAAAAATAATCAAAGGAATCAGTTTGACTTCTGAACGTGTCACTCAAGGCCTTCGATTTCTTGGCAGTTAACGCCAGATCCTGTACTTGCTCCCGGGTCAGAGGATTTCGGGGAGTAACCCGGCCTGAGGCACCTTGCTGAAAAAAGTGGGAGAGCTAAGATCTAGTATGCGGAAGGTTTCCTTCCGAATTACTATCCTTCTTGGTCGTCTGCTGACAGTAACTGTGATGACAAAGTAACTCCTGATAGACAGCAACGAAACCTGGATGTCGTTGCTCCAAATCTTCGAACTCTTCGTTCGTCGGAGTATATACTTCAAACGCTTCATTGCCCCAAGGCAACCTAGAGACGGCGTGCATCTCATGAAGAGCGAGACCCATCTTCCCTCCTGGCGCAAAGAAGGTCCCCGTCCGCTGGTTGTACATCTCTAAGAGAGCCATGAACAACTCCTTATTGATGGGCAGTCCGTGACATGTACCCCGGATGGCGTGGTAGAGACCAACCTCACGCAGGAAAGTCCTATATTCTCGTAAAATCCACCCGATCAAATTGGCCCACGAAGGGATAGGGCGTATCCAGTTCAGAAGCGAGAGCCGGCCAATGGGATATGACCCTTTCCGAGCAAGTTAATTCAGGAAAGTGTCGGCTTGAGAGAATGAGAAATTGGGACCTTGCGCATTTAAGAAGGTACCAGGGTCTAGCCCCATCACGGAGCAGCTAACCGGTTCCCTGCCCGTGTACGCTGATCTAACATGCTTATTATAGTGGATGTTACCCACAATCATTCCCGACCGGCTCGGCGTCAAGGATTCCTGCATTCTCCTATCCACCGGCAACATATTGAACCACACCAATAGGAAATGACGCTCCATCTGGGGGATGTGGATCGCCCTCCCGGCAGAGATAAAATTCCAATTCTCGGATATATCCAATACCCGAGAGTTCTTCACAGTCAGGGCGTCCCCGAAGAAGAACGCCGGCTTCAGGTGCTTTCCCGCTAATCGCCCTGAGTTTAACATGGCACAGAGAAAGCGAAAGGGCTGGTTCTTGAT
This sequence comes from Iris pallida, assembly GCA_029216955.1. NCBI lineage: Eukaryota > Viridiplantae > Streptophyta > Magnoliopsida > Asparagales > Iridaceae > Iris > Iris pallida. The sequence continues at coordinate 51,901,291 of JANAVB010031617.1, forward strand.
AAGAGATAGCCTCTCCTCAGGCTCGTTCTTGGGCAGTTGTTCTACCACCTGTCGAACTAGTTGGTCAAGCCGGACTCCTATGGCGAATTGGGCCTGACCCACCAGAGGTTCCTCCGCAGCATTAACTGGGAAATTCACTGAAAAGAGGACAAAAGAAATAAGTTAAACAAAGAGAACTGATTGGTGCGAGCTTATGCGGCTCCAATTTAATGGAGTCTCATGCGGCTCAACTCAGAAAACACTTATGCGGCTCCGTCCAGCAAAGGTCCATGCGGCAGTATTCTCATATGGCTCTATCTAAACGAAGTCTCATGCGACAGCGTTCAGATAAGTTTATGCGGCTCATACGACAAATAAATTCGTGCAGACCTATGCGGCCCAACACAGCAAATGCGGCCCCGACAGCGAAGTGCTTATAGGGCCACAGTAACAATTCTCATGCGGCTCGGACAGGGAGTATACCCCATGCGGCTCGGACATGAGACATACATACGACACACATGAAGATGAAGGCTCGCGCATAGAGCATGCGACATAGCCACAACAGTTAGGATTCAAGCTCACACAGCGTCCTTACCAGCAATAGAGGGTGGACGTCGGGGTGAACTGCGGGCACGTCGGCCGGCGGAGGAGCTACCACATTATCATTCGTCGCCGTAGTCGAAGTAGAAGCAGTCTTCTTGCCCTTCGCCGCCGCAGCCGACGAAGACGCCGCCTTCTTACCCTTCGCCGCAACAGTCTTCTTGGGAGCCATTGGTGATCGAAGAAGCGGATGACAGTTAGGGCAGAAAAGGCTTGAGTTGAAAGAGAGAGTAAAGAGATTTCTTCTCTTAGTTACTCTTATTTATAGGAGGACAAAAGGGGAGATACACGTGGACCGATGCGGCGTAGGCTGGACGTACCCACTTCTTGTGCCCTTACTCTAGGGTGCGGGTCGTGACACCACTTGCCGCATAGTGACGCCATCCTCACACGATTATTTATCAGATCATTGGAGGGGATCACGTTCGACTGGTACCGCAACCTTCCCGCCAACTGCATCCATTCTTTTGACGGCTTCAAGCACAAGTTCCTGGATAGATTCTACGAAGTGGGGCATGATGTGACGATGTCATTATAGAAGCATGGAAAAGAATAAAGAAAGACCTATGCGGCTCAGGATCCCCATACGGCTTAGAAGTCCATGAGGCTCAGGGGTCCATGCGGCTCGGATAGATCCATGCAGCTCAGAAAGAAGCCACGTGGCCTTCAACAGTTGTTCTCTACATTCGGCTGCATTTAATGCCCTGACGGCTACTCTGACAAATGACAGCTGTGACAGCTCTGACATAAAGACGTAATAATGACTCTGACATAATGGCGTGATCCTAGGAAAGAGGAGAAAATCTTCTTACAGCTGGCAAAATCCACCAAGTCCCAAGGCCACTCCATGTGGCTGCCCATCTGCATGCAGCTGCCTATCTCCATGCGGCTGCCCAGCGCCATGCGGCTGCCCATCTGCATGCGGCTACCTATCCCCATGCGGCTGCCCAGCGCCATGTGTCACGCCCTAGAACCAGAATACTGGAGAGCAGGGGCAGACATAGCCAGCTACGTATATTGAAATGGAAACCACCTCGATATACGGTCACGGCTGTCTAGATATGTGAGGGTTTTCTACAAGCCAACAGTCTCTTATGGTCATGAACAAGCCTAGTGTCTCAATCACCACAAGTAAGTAAAGTCGCAAGATGTATGATCATTAAATATACAACAATAAGGCATCCTAAATATTACATATTCAGCTGATCATGAAGCTAGTCATTACAAAATGTTAGGACTAGCAAGAGTTTAGTCATACATGATCAACCCTAGGATTTGTCAATCATGTTTATAGCCCGTAGGCAGACAGTAAGTAAAAGTGCTCCGAGCTAACAGGTGCTCGTCGGCTAAACGCCTCAAAAGAATAATTTTTTACAATAGAGTGAGCGAAGCAAAATAGAAAACCTACTCTTGGCCCGGATTCCGTCTAGTGTTCACCATTGGGCTGGAAGCTTGGTAGATCCTTAGAAGCTGCTCCGAAATCTGGCCACACAAAACCAGCTGGGTCAACCCCAGAAAGAGCAAGTGCCACAAGGGGGCCACGAAATAAGAACAAAAGCCAGCAATCAGTACAGAAAATATAATATTAAAATTAAAACTTACAAAAACATGGCAGGGTGTTATACGACGAGATAACCATGGAACTATTCCGATAGCCAGGTTACAACCCGTAAACCAAACATGGACCGGGGTTGTAACCCTTCATCTGAACAGAGCTTGGTTTCCCACTATTTATCGGTAAGATAAGTAATGTAAGTAATCAAGACAGGGAGCAATCTTGCATGGGATCAAGACATGACTAGACTGGTTATACCTCATTCAATCAATCACGGCCAAGCAGATCCTACGGCTTACTACTTTAACTAACTAGGGTTATCACAGGCCTAATTACTAACAAGATGCAGTGAGATTGTTCCACAGCCACAAGCCCTGCAGACCATCCAGGTTACCCAGGACGAAAATTAGGGGTTGAATTCAGGTGGGTACATCGTCCAGGAGATAAATATACCCTTAGGTGACTTAGAGGGTGCAACACTCGACGGTGCGCTGGAAATGTGTCCTACTCGACGGCAGGCTACAGATCCCAAGAGCGCCCAGGTAACGGGATTGCCTGTAGCTGTGTCACGCACGCTGAGAGAGCAGCGTAGGTGAAAGTCACACACGCTCAAGGGAGCAGTGTACGTGAAAGTCACGCACGCTACAGGAAGCAGCGTACGTGAAAGTCACGTACGCTACAGGGAGTAGTGTACGTGAAAGTCACGCACGCTCAAGGGAGCAGCTGCGTGAAAAGTCACGCACGCTCAAGAAAGCAGCTACGTGAAAAGTCACGCACGCTCAAGGGAGCAGCTACGTGAAAGTCACGCACGCTCAAGGGAGCAGTGTACGTGAAAGTCACGCACGCTACAGGGAGCACGGTACGTGAAAGTCACGCACGCTCAAGGGAGCAGCTGCGTAAAAATTCACGCACGCTCAAGAAAGCAGCTGCGTGAAAAGTCACGCACGCTCAAGGGAGCAGTGTACGTGAAAGTCACACACGCTGAGAGAAGCAGCATACGTGAAAGTCACGCACGCTACAGGGAGCAGCTGCATGGAAAGTCACGCACGCTCAAGGGAGCAGCATACGTGAAAGTCACGCACGCTCAAGGGAGACACGCTTTCAACCGGAAGCGTACCCAAGTCTGCGTACGCACACTAAAGAGCGCACGCAGCTCAGTGTGCGTGAGCTAAACAGCTCTGCACACTGCTCACTGTCTTCTCCAAACAGCAAGAACACCATGGATGAACCCAAGGCTTCAAAGCATCATAACTTGGCCATCCGAACTCCAAATCCAGGTTTCCAAAGTTCCAACTTGGGTAGAATTGAATGCTCTACCACATGGAAACATCAAAAACCCATAAAATCCAACTTAAAAAGATCAAACCATGCAAAATCCGAAAATAGAAATAACTTAGATCTATCACAATGGAGGCTCCAAATCACAAAAACCCAAGTTCTAATGTTGATCACCATGTCCTAATCTAGCAAATGAACCAAGAAAATAGGGCTCTCATGAAGTGGCAAGGTGCACTTGCCTAGGGTTAGGAGAGTTGTGGAGGAAGGAGAAGAAGAAGAAGAAGAAAATTAATGGTGGAAGTTATGAGGAGAGAGAGTGGTAGGTGGGGATATAAAGAGGGGGAGTTGTGGGGGGTTGAGGGTGTAGCATAGGGCTAGGGTGATCCAACACAAAAACCGAACCAAACCGAACCAACCCAATAAAACCGAGCCATGAGAAAATCCAAAATACGAGAAATACTGAAATTCCACAAGTTGAGGAAAATAAAAATACATGGCAAAATCCATATATGAGTACAAATACGAAATACGGGAAATACGGGAAATGAGGGTGACAACTATACCCACCTTAAAAGAATTCCGTCCTCGGAATTTAATCAAGGAGCTAGAGATTGTCACGACAAGCTACATTAAGCACAGGCAAGCTATACTAAGCAGTTCAATCATACAATCATGCAATGCAAGCAAGGAAGGGAAAACGTAAGGCATAAGAAAGACATTATACCTTACGAGTCAAACAGGTAGGGATATCGCGATCGGATGTCGTCCTCACGCTCCCACGTTGACTCACCTAGAGAGTAATAACACCAAGCAACACGGACTAATTTAATAGTCTTGTTCTTGAGTATCTTCTCCCTCCGGTCCAAAATAGACACGGGCCTCTCCTCATACGAAAGGTTGGTACCAACAACCAATTCCGAATGGTCTAGGATATGGCTCGGGTCTGGAATATACTGTCGTAATTGGGACACATGGAATACATCATGTACCTCACTTAGCGACGGCAGAAGAGCGAGACGATAGGATACATCTCCTACTAGCTCTAGAATATCGAACGGCCCTATATACCTAGGACTAAGCTTTCCCCGCACGCCGAAGCGAATGACACCGCGGTTAGGCGAGATCCTAAGGAATACATGGTCACCGACAGCAAATTCTAAGGGACGCCGATGAGCATCGGCCCAATGGCGCTGGCAGTCCTGGGCAACTCGGAGGTGATCTCTGACCTTCCTGACCACTTCAACCGTCTGGGAAATCAATTCGGGTCCGAGCATCTGCCTCTCTCCGACATCGTCCCATGCTAGCGGGGATCTGCACTTCCTGTCATAAAGAGCCTCGAAGGGTGCCATCTGGATACTGGCCTGATAACTGTTGTTGTACGAGAATTCCACCAGGTGCAGATGATTCTCCCATGAACCACCAAAGTCAAGGGTGCAAGATCTCAACATATCTTCGAGAGTCTGGATTGTGCGCTCTGATTGACCATCCGTCTGCGGGTGATAAGCTGAGCAGAACTGAAGACGAGTCCCCAAACTCTTCTGCAAGCTGCGCCAAAAGTATGATGTGAATCTTGAATCCCTGTCTGAGGTGATGCTGACTGGCACACCGTGAAGCCTGACGATCTGCCTGAGGTACATCTCTGCTAGCTGTGCCGTCGACTGTCCAACTCTGAATGGGAGAAAGTGTGCCACCTTGGTAAGCCTGTCCACAATTACCCAAATAGCATCTCTGCCGGCCGGAGATCTGGGCAATCCGGTCACGAAATCCATGGTTATATGTTCCCATTTCCATTCTGGGATCGGTAAGGGTTGAAGAAGTCCAGCGGGCCTCTGATTTTCAGCTTTAACCTATTGGCAAACCAAACACCGAGAGACAAACCGGGCTATCTCCCTCTTCATGCCATTCCACCAAAAATGCTGATGAATATCACGGTACATCTTTGTACCACCCGGATGAATAGAATACTGTGAACTGTGGGATTCTGCCATGACTTCCTGTCTGATATCTCCACTAGGTACACAAAGACGAGTGCCGTATCGAAGTGTACCGTCTTCATGGATACATAACTCTGGCCTTCTTTCTGCTTCACACTCTGCTCTGAGTCGCTGGATCTTAGAATCTGCTAACTGCGCCATCCGGATCCTCTCAACTATGCTGGACTGAACCTGTAGACTGGCCATCAATGCCACACTGGTTGGAAGAACCACCTCAATTCCCATCTTCTGAAGATCTGCCAATAATTCTGGTTGCGCCGTCAGGAAATAAACTCCGGCTCTTCTGCTCAATGCATCTGCTACAACGTTGGCCTTCCCAGGATGATACTGCAAATCCACATCATAGTCCACTACTAGCTCGAGCCATCTTCTCTGCCGCATATTAAGGTCCTTCTGGGTGAAAACATACTTCAGGCTCTTATGATCAGTAAAGATCTCCACTCTATCTTCGTACAAGTAGTGTCTCCACAACTTCAAAGCAAACACTACCATCGCCAATTCCAAGTTGTGGGTCGGGTAATTCTTCTCATGATCACGTAGTTGACGTGACGCATAAGATATTACCTTCCCATGCTGCATCAAGACACACCCCAATCCTCTGCCTGAAGCGTCGCAATAAACTGTGAATCCTCCGGTCCCATCTAGAAGGGTGAGAATGGGAGCCATTATCAAACCTCGCTTCAACTTCTCAAATGATTCCTGACACTCTGCTGTCCAAACAAATGGCACATCCTTGCGGGTCAACTGGGTCATCGGCGCTGAAATCCTTGCGAAATCTGAAACGAATCGCCGGTAGTAGCCGGCCAATTCAAGAAAGCTGCGAACCTCTGCCACTGAGCTGGGTACCGGCCATGACTCGATAGCCATAATCTTCTGGGGATCTACTTCCACTCCTCCTCGGGTAATGATGTGACCCAAGTACGAAATACGATCGAGCCAGAACTCGTATTTGCTGAACTTGGCGTATAACTGATGCTCCCTAAGCGTCTGAAGGACGACTCTGAGATGCTGCTCATGCTCTGCTTCACTCTTGCTGTAGACCAGGATGTCATCTAGGAACATGATCACAAATTGGTCCAAGTAAGGCATGAAAATGCGATTCATGAGGTCCATAAATACGGCCGGTGCATTGGTCGCTCCAAAGGGCATAACAAGGAACTCCCAATGTCTATACCTCGATCTGAATGCTGTCTTCGGGATGTCCTATTCTCTGACTCTGATCTGGTGGTATCCCGACCGCAAATCGATCTTCAAGAACACTGAAGCCCCTCTGAGCTGATCAAACAAGTCATCTATCCTCGGAAGAGGGTATCTGTTCTTGATTGTCACCGAATTCAAGGTACGATAATCAACACATAGCCTGGACATACCATCCTTCTTTTTCACAAGAAGCATCGGGGCTCCCTAAGGCGATCCACTTGCACGGATGAATTCCTTGGTCCTCAGTTCTTCAATCATCTTGTATAAAATCTCCAACTCTGAAGGCGCCATCCTGTAGACTCGCTCTGATACTGGTGCTGTCCCGGGAATCAAGTCTATAGTGAACTCAATCTTCCGCTCTGGCGGCATCCCTGGAAGCTCTTCTGGAAAAACATCTGGAAACTCTTCAACTATCCGGGGTAACTGTACTGCTGCTACTGCCATCCGCAATGCTGGGGAAGATGGCTCCACTGCGCCTCTAGAAAATGAAAACTCTGGCTCGCCGAGGATACTAAAGACAACTCTGCCAATATGGCAGTCTATCCTAGCATACTGGTTCCTCAACCAATCCATGCCTAGGACTACATCATAGTCTGCCATAGGAAACTCTATGAATCTAGCAGGAAACTTCCTACCGCTAACTACGATTCGACACGAGGAAAACACTCGATCTACTCCCACAAGACCATTACCAGTAAGTGTATTGAGCCTCACTGATAATGACTCAGGCTCCAATCCTATCCGTGTCGCGAATCGTGCAGACACGAATGAATACGATGCACCAAAATCAAACAATACCGAAGCTGGAAAGGAGTTGACGAGAAAAGTACCTGCCACTACCTCACCTGGTGCAACTTCTTCTTCCATAGCCATCATCATGGCCTGACCTTGTCCTCTGGCTGCTGGTCCCCTCTGCTGGAAACCTCTCTGCCTATTCTGGGTCTGAGCTTGGGCTTGTGCATACTGCTGGAGGTGTTGTTGCTGGAATGCCTGAGACTGAGGCGGCAAGGGCCTCGAAGACTGATACTGCTGCTGCTGAACTGGTGCTGGGGCCGGTCTTCTCACCGAAGAGCTAGAAGGGTTGGATACAGATGAACCACCCCTATTCGGGCAAGCACCAACCCTATGATCTGCTGCTCCACAAGCCAGGCATAATCCCTGTGCCCTGCGAAAATCTGCCACTACATGGCCTGGCTTCCCGCAATGAGAACATCCCATCGCGGAAGTCTGCTTCTGCTTCTGCTTCTGCGGGTACGTCGGGGTCGAATGCTGAACCGACGTTACTGAGGCCACCCGCCTCGGAGTTCCAATGGTCAATCCCCTAGCTGCCGGGGCTGGAGCTGATGACTGGTACATCTGACTATGGGACCGCTTCCTACTTCTGGTCCTATCCACGATCTTCTGGGAGGTATACTCATGCCTCCTAGCTGCTCTCAAGACTGCATCGAACGTCTGGTGCTCGAACTGCTCAACCGCCAACAAGATCTCCAAATGTAGTCCCTGCTGGAACCGTTGGGCCCTATCAAACTCGGTCGCCACCAAGGTGGGGGCAAACCTACTGAGTCTAGAAAACTCTGATGCATAACTGTCGACTGTTCTGCCTCCTTGCTTCAAGTTGATAAATCTGGTCTGCAGGTCGTACCGAGCCACAGCATCGAAATACTCCGTCTGGAATCTCTCTCTAAATACTGCCCAAGCAATGGGTGCCACTAATCCCATGGCTTGCGCTGCCCACCAACTGCGAGCCAAGTCCAACAACTGCAGGCGTACCACCGCCACCTTCTCATTCTCGGGTGTCCTAGCTGCTTCCAGAATCACCTCGGTATCCTGAAGCCATGCATCTGCGGCAATCGCATCCTCGGTGTCGTCGAAGAAAGGAGGGTCCAAGCGCTTGAAGCTGTTCGCCGCCTGGTTCCCTGGAAGTCCGCCTCGGGTCAAAGCATCTTGAACTGTCTGGTGTAGGGCGTCGCTTCGACGATCCTGGGAAGCTATCAAGGTTCTGATGAGGCCTACTAAGGTACCATCATCTGGCTCTGCAGGCTGGACGGGCCGAACTGGTGACTCTCCTCCAGTAGGCACAACTCTGGATGCTATCCCAGAATGCTGAGCTCGATCTCCGGGTTGCTGCTGATCCACGGGAAATGCTCCACCTCATTGATCGGTAGGACCAGGTACAGTGCCGCTGAAGAAGACGACACAGGAAACAATAAGGAAAGGACCAGGACAGATCAATGATATAAGCACAGGATCAGGGCAAGAATCCAGGGATTCAGAGGATACGAACAGAGATCAAGGACGAGTAATGATTGAGACATCTATCTGGTAAACCCCCACACATCTTGATTTACAAGACCTGTATGGGCCACCACTTAAACCATGTCACGCCCCAGAATCAGAATACTGGAGAGCGGGGGCAGACATGGCCAGCTACGTATATTGAAATGGAAACCACCTCGATATATGGTCACGGCTGTCTAGATATGTGAGGGTTTTCTATAAGCCAACAGTCTCTTATGGTCATGAACAAGCCTAGTGTCTCAATCACCACAAGTAAGTAAAGTCGCAAGATGTATGATCATTAAATATACAACAATAAGGCATCCCAAATATTACATATTCAGCTGATCATGAAGCTAGTCGTTACAAAATGTTAGGACTAGCAAGAGTTTAGTCATACATGATCAACCCTAGGATTTGTCAATCATGTTTACAGCCCGTAGGCAGACAGTAAGTAAAAGTGCTCCGAGCTAACAGGTGCTCGTCAGCTAAACGCCTCAAAAGAATAATTTTTTACAATAGAGTGAGCGAAGCAAAATAGAAAATCCACTCTTGGCCCGGATTCCGTCTAGTGTTCACCATAGGGCTGGAAGCTTGGTAGATCCTCGGGAGCTGCTCCAAAATCTGGCCACACAAAACCAGCTGGGTCAACCCCAGAAAGAGCAAGTGCCACAAGAGGGCCACGAAATAAGAACAAAAGCCAGCAATCAGCACAGAAAATCTAATATTAAAATTAAAACTTACAAAAACATGGCAGGGTGATATACGACGAGATAACCATGGAACTATTCCGATAGCCAGGTTACAACCCGTAAACCAAACAAGGACCGGGGTTGTAACCCTTCATCTGAACAGAGCTTGGTTTCCCACCATTTATCGGCAAGATAAGTAATGTAAGTAATCAAGACAGGGAGCAATCTTGCATGGGATCAAGACATGACTAGACTGGTTATACCTCATTCAATCAATCACGGCCAAGCAGATCCTACGGCTTACTACTTTAACTAACTAGGGTTATCACAGGCCTAATTACTAACAAGATGCAGTGAGATTGTTCCACAGCCACAAGCCCTGTAGACCATCCAGGTTACCCAGGACGAAAATTAGGGGTTGAATTCAGGTGGATACATCGTCCAGGAGACAAATGTACCCTTAGGTGACTTAGAGGGTGCAACACTCGACGGTGCGCTGGAAATGTGCCCTACTCGACGGCAGGCTACAGATCCCATGAGCGCCCAGGTAACGGGATTGCCTGTAGCTGTGTCATCTCTTCATAACTACTGTGTTATTCTAGTTATTAACCTTAATCCATTTTAGTAGGTACTCCTGACCGTGGTACTCAGGAGGCCTATCCTAGACATGATGCGAGACTGGACAAGTGGAATTAACAAGCAAGCAAGAAAGAACCATCCACGGTGTCAAGACAGGTCAAGCTAAGTTATCAGGTCATGTCAAGTCAGGAGTGCGTCATCATGGGCCATTATCAAGTTATCAAGATAAATCATGTCAGGGTACTTGTCAGGGGTGCGCCACCACGGCCACTATCGTGTTATGCAAGTTCTTTGTCATACCAGGTCATGTACAATAGTCATTCCAAACATATTAAGTAAAATCAAGTTCATGAAAAAAGACGTAAGGATATAAAATGGGCATAAAATATCTAATAAAATATCAGAATACGGGGCTATAGAAGAGCCAAGCTAAAAGGAATAAAACCAAAACTCCAAGAGCCAATGGATTAAGCAAAGGGATCAAGGGGCAGCATACGAAAAAGTCACGCACGCTGAGAGCAGCGTAGGTGAAAAGTCACGCACGCTGAGAGAGCAGCGTAGGTAAAAGTCACGCACGCTCAAGGGAGCAGTGTACGTGAAAGTCACGCACGCTACAGGAAGCAGTGTACGTGAAAGTCACGCACGCTCAAGGGAGCAGCTGCGTGAAAAGTCACGCACGCTCAAGAAAGCAGCTACGTGAAAAGTCACGCACGCTCAAGGGAGCAGCTACGTGAAAGTCACGCACGCTCAAGGGAGCAGTGTACGTAAAAGTCACGCACGCTACAGGGAGCAGGGTACGTGAAAGTCACGCACGCTCAAGGGAGCAGCTGCGTGAAAAGTCACGCACGCTCAAGAAAGCAGCTGCGTAAAAAGTCACGCACGGTCAAGGGAGCAGTGTACGTGAAAGTTACGCACGTTGAGAGAAGCAGCATACGTGAAAGTCACGCACGCTACAGGGAGCAGCTGCATGGAAAGTCACGCACGTTCAAGGGAGCAGGGTACGTGAAAGTCACGCACGCTCAAGGGAGCAGCATACGTGAAAGTCACGCACGCTCAAGGAAGACACGCTTCCAACCGGAAGCGTACCCTAGTCTGCGTATGCACGCTAAAGAGCGCGTGCAGCTCAGTGTGCGTGAGCTAAACAGCTCTGCACACTACTCACTGTCTTCTCCAAACAGCAAGAACACCATGGATGAACCCAAGGCTTCAAAGCATCATAACTTGGCCATCCGAACTCCAAATCCAGGTTTCCAAAGTTCCAACTTGGGTAGAATTGAATGCTCTACCACATAGAAACATCAAAAACCCATAAAATCCAACTTAAAGAGATCAAACCATACAAAATCCAAAAATAGAAATAACTTAGATCTATCACAATGGAGGCTCCAAATCACAAAAACCCAAAATGTTGATCACTATGTCCTAATCTAGCAAATGAACCAAGAAAATAGGGCTCTCATGAAGTGGCAAGGTGCACTTGCCTAGGGTTAGGAGAGTTGTGGAGGAAGGAGAAGAAGAAGAAGAAGAAGGAAATTAATGGTGGAAGTTATGAGGAGAGAGAGTGGTAGGTGGGGATATAAAGAGGGGGAGTTGTGGGGGGTTGAGGGTGTAGCATAGGGCTAGGGTGATCCAACACAAAAACCGAACCAAACCGAACCAACCCAATAAAACCGAGCCATGAGAAAACCTAAAATACGAGAAATACTGAAATTCCACAAGTTGAGGAAAATAAAAAATATATGGCAAAATCCAGATACGAGTATAAATACGAAATACGGAAAATACGGGAAATACGGGAAATGAGGGTGACACCATGCGGCTGCCCAGCGCTATGCAGCTGCCCATCTGCATGTGGCTGCCTATTTGCATACGGCTGCTCACCCCCTGCGGCTGTCCATCCTCATGCGGCTGCTCATCCTCATGCGGCTGCATATTTCATACGGCTGAGAAGATTACCCCCATATGCGGCTCGGCCAAGATAGTCCAGTTGAGACACGTGGTGCTCTTCGCTACAATTGAGACACGTGGCAGTCTTATCTTTCCTGTAATTATGGGTGCCCACAAATCCCAACAAAATTAGATTTGTTGCGATCATCATAATGGCCCAGATCAAATCAAATCAAGCAAATGGGACACGTGGCAGGCTATCACAAATCACGAATATTCATGGCAATCGATATTTATTGCCCACAGAGATTTGATGCAATCACATTAATTGCTCAAATATTATTATATTCAAGATGAACAGCCCAGATTCATTGGTCCTGAACCGCCGACTTCTGAAGCAGGCAATCATTTGCAAACCCTAATGATGACCCCACTCCTATAAATAGCAAGGTGCCATTCCCTTGCGAAAGAGGACATTCTCTCATTGCAGATGTAGCAGAGAAGAGAAGGACAGAGAGAGCCAAAAAAAAGGAGAGAGCACTACCGAGACATCCAGAGAGCCAGCAACCGAAGGTGCAGAGGAGTCTCCCCATACGTCCAAGGGCATTTCTTCACCAGAGCCAAGGCTACATCCGATCGTCCAAGGAGTAAGGCAGAGCTGCCGTCGCTTTTTCGAGCCTCTACCGTCACCCCCAGAAAAAACTAAACAATTGTACTTAGATTGTTGTACCTAGATTTTCGTCCCTAGGCTTTCTTTGTACAAGCGAGTTTGTATTATGAGTCTACTTTCAGTCCTCCGATATAATTGTTCTGTACTTTCACAATCAATGGCAAACAGTCATCTCTCATGGACGTCGTTCAGGGAGAGAGGGAGCTAACGAGGAACTATATCGAGCGGTTCCACCAAAATATAATGAGATTGCCCCAAGGCAATCTCGAGAGCTCCTTGATTGAAATCTGCCAGAAGAAGTTGCTCTCCGCAATTAGCCTCTGGATGGGCGACGATCAATTCAGAGATTGGACGACCTTCACTATAAGTGCTACCAATACGGAGGAAAAATTGAAGAAGGCTCGCCAGTTAGGATTACACATCCCAGATTGAGAATATAAAGGCAAACGTCTTGGTTCCACATCCAGCAACAACAACAACAGTGACGGCACCTCCAATCGGGACAATAAAGGCAAACAGGCCATGGTCGCTGATGTGACCCAGAAGCCCGAACAAAAACAGGTGGAAGGTCAATGGCCCATGGTGAATTACTCATTTGAAGATAGTCATATCAAACCTATCTTCGATATGCTCTTGCAAGGGGGTGGGATCCAGCTTCCTCCACCAAGGCGCGAGCCCCGAGCGACAGAAATGAAGGACCCAAAATATTGTCACTTCTACCGCTATGTCCATCATTCCACTCATGGCTGCTCCCAATTAAAGTGGTATATCCAGAGTCTTATCGACTCTAAAGCTCTGTCGATAGATTTCGAAGAGGTTACTGTGGCGGCGAACATGGTATCAATTCAGTTCGGCGACTTCCCTGCAACAAGTACTCCAGACGGGGTAATACTTGTCCCTCGGGCAATAATGGAGGTTACCAATCTTCCACCCGTCCGGAACCAGACATCTGGATTGGTACCTCTTACCACATCGCGAGGAGAGATCATGTGGGTGCATCCGGACTTAGTGCCCGAAGTTACCCAGGCGGTGCCATCTCCTACCAACAAGAAGAAGGGCAGGAAGTCTAGATCCTGTCACACAATTTCAGCCAAAGCTGGAACAGGGGCAGCCGTTGTTACCCGGTCTGGGGCACAAGTCCAGCCCACACTGGACAGCTCAGTCGAAGATCCTCAGCCGGCAACGTTTCCTCACTCTAATGTTCCAAGGCCATCTCAGCCTCTACTGGCGGATAAGTCCAAGCCAAAGGAAATCCGCTTCGACAGGCCACTCCGTAACGACGTACCTCAGGGGCTGGAGAGACCTTACAACTTTGACATATTAGCACAACTGGCTAATACGCCAGGAAAGTTGTCGTTATACGAGCTCCTAAGGCTCTCCAAGGATTTTCGTGTCGCATTGAGCGAAGCACTCCAAAATGCTGACGCCTACTTAGCCCAGGTCAAACCTCCAAGGGAAGACTTGTCAGCTGATCTACAGGGCAGCGATGGCACAAATGCATTGCCCAACACCATATTTACTCCATAGGACATGTTGATCAAGACCAACATGCATGATCGCCCTTTGTACTACACTGGATACATAGGTGACATCAAGGTGGATCGGATGCATATCAACCCTGGCTCATCGATAAGCATCATCCCGAAAAGCTTACTTCAAGTTCTTCGCATCCCTATGCACCGGCTAGCGGCGACCAACACTGCCATTAGCGGTTTCAACTCGGAAAGGAGTTATCCCCTAGGGAAGATTCGATTGAAATGTCAGATTGGTGACTTGAAGATGGAGGTTACCTGCTACGTCATAGATGCAGACATCTCCTACAACATCCTCCTGGGACGTCCATGGATATATGACTACATGATCGTGCCATCCACACTTCACCAGTGCTTCAAGTATGTCAGTAAGCATGGCTTCGTGAAGACTGAATTTGCCGACATCGATCCCTTCAAAGGGGTTGAGTCTTATTACTCTTCGGAGGCTTGTCTATATGAAGAATCCAAGAAGTACATAACTGACAAGCTGGAGACCATCACAGGGTCAGAGGAACCCTTGAGAATTCATCTCCAGGCCCGTAAACCGGGCAAAGCCGTACCCCTTGTCGCAGCTGTGTACAAAAAGGTGCCCGGTTCTCCTGCTTCACCTCCACAGTTGGAACCAATGGTCATCCGACTCCCAAAGCCAAGAGCCAAAGCTCATTATAGGGCCGATGGTGATCCAGTTGCCAAAATCCAATCAAAGGCAACCGGAAGACACAAAGTCCCTAGCCGAGACAATTATCATCCGTCTTTCCAAGATGAGCCAGCAACCGAGTGCCGATCCAACACACTCAGTCAAGCCAATATCACAAGCTCAACCTTTGGTGGTCAAGTTGCCCAAGACAGCATCCCGACCTTTGGGCTCGCAGGGGGTAGCCGAAGAGGACATAAAACTCGCCAAGTACCTGGTTGCACAGGTGGATAGCCCCTCTCCTGATGATGTAATCCATATTGACAAAATTCCTTATTTCATCAATAAGAGGCTACCATTGAACTATCCTGAATGTAATATACTCAATTCGATGTATATTATAGGACTCGGTCGGGACATTAACCTGCATACACATGTGACAACCGTCCATACCCCGAACCGACTTGCTCCCATTAAAGATGCCTACTTTCTAGTCCTAGGCAGAAGAGAAGGGGATCACACGATCATCTTTGGCCGAAAAGAAGGTCCTCAACCCTTCATGCCTCGAGAGTTTGATCTCGAACCCGATACGCAAGGCTACCACTCTACCTGTATAGTCCTCAGGCCAAGTATTTCATGCAAAAGTAGGGGTATGATATGGAGGCTACCCTAGGTCTTAATTACGGCAGTGGTCGACGATCGCCTCTGCAGCTCTCAACTCCATCTGGAAAACCTCGGGATTATTATGGCAAATCCAGACACGGCCTCGGGTATGTTACACCAGCAACAATGCCCGAGAGTTCTGATAAAGAATGCGAGTGGCACTCTCATTCGTCCGAGTCACCCGCTTACGACTTCGATGGCAGCATTGGAGATATATTCAGACAGACATTATCTGTCAACATGACATCCGCTGATATCGAAGAGGAAGACGAAGATCTACTCGAACCACTTGAGTTGGAGCCCTGGGTCCAACAACTAGATGCACAATGGGAGAAACGCTTTAAACTTCGTGACCCTCCCACTGAAGATGAGGTCGTGCAAGTTAACCTCGGTGATGAATCCTCTCCAAAGCCAATATTCGTCAGTAAAAGCCTGACAGACGGCGAGCGGGAGTCATTATTGCAACTCGTCAGAGAATACATTGACGTCTTTGCCTGGTGCTATGAAGACATGACAGGGTTGAATCCCGAGATCGTACTTCATAAGCTCAATATTTACCGGATGCAAAACCAGTCAAACAACAGCAGCGACAGTTTCGTCCAGACATCATGAACTCCATTGAATCAGAAGTAAACAAGCTTATAGCTAGCAGTTTCATCCGTGAAGAGCAGCACCCAGACTGGATAGCTAATATAGTACCAGTCATCAAGAAGAACGGAAAGATCCAGATTTGCATCGATTTTTGCAATCTGAATGCGGCATGCCCTAAGGATGAATTCCCTCTTCCGATCACTGACATAATGATCGATAATACATGTGGCTTCGAACGTATGTCCTTTATGGATGTTTTTTCAGGATACAGTCAAATTAAAATGTCTCCTGATGACGAGAAGCATACGTCATTCCGAACACCGATCGGCGTGTATTGTTATACGGTCATGCCCTTCGGCCTGAAGAACGCCGGTGCTATATATCAACGTGCTATGAGTGTCATTTTCAGATATCATTTGCGCAAGACGATAGAGTGTTACGTTGATGCCATCGCCGTCAAAAGCCGCTCCAAAAATGATCACTTACAGGATTTGAGAACAGTGTTCGACCTCATGCGAGCGCACAACCTGAAGATGAATCCCACCAAGTCTTTCCTGGACGTGTCCAGCAGGAAGTTCTTGGGCTTTGTCATTACTTCTCGGGGCATTCACATAGATCCCGATAAAACAAAAGCAATCCTGGAGATGAGTCCACCGAGGAACATCCGTGAACTCCGTGGCCTTTAGGGAAGACTAGCCTATATCAGGAGGTTTATATCTAACCTCTCAGGATGATGTCAACCCTTCACTCAACTCATAAGAAAAGGTGTCTCTTTCGTATGGAACGAGGAATGTCAGTGTGCCTTTGATGACATTAAGGAGTACCTGACGAATCCGCCAGTTCTGGTAGCCCCAGTCGCCGGAAAGCCCTTCCTGCTCTATGTACGGGCGATGGAACACTCCCTCGACGCTTTGCTAGCACAGAATAATGACGCGGGACATGAACAAGCTATCTACTATCTCAGTCGAATGATGGTAGGACCGGAACATAGGTACACCACCATGGAGAAGGAGTGCCTTGCCCTAGTGTTCGCCATTCAGAAAATATGACACTATGTGACCGGGCAGACCATCCATGTTGTTTTACGGGTTAATCCTCTCAGGGTTCTCATGACCAAGCCAGGCGCACTCAGTTCTCGTCTGGCCACCTGGGCGATACTATTATCCCCATACGATATGGTTTTTGTTCCGCAGAAGGCTGTCAAAGGTCAAGCCCTGGCCGACTTCTTAGCAGCCCATCCAGGCTTAGAAATAGCCAAAATTTATGAAAAAATCCCCGACGAAGTCGCTGCCTCAATCATGACTTCGCATGACGCCATTTGGCGAATGTTCTTTGACGGTGCTTCAAGAGCGGGACCACAAGGTGATATCGTCGCTGGAGTTGAGGTAGTATTAATTTCTTCCTCTGGGTTGGTGGTCAATCGGGCATATTCTCTTACAGAACCCTATTCAAACAACGTAGCCGAATATAACGCTCTAGTCATCGGACTCCAACTCGTAAAAGAAGTGGGGATCAAGTACCTGGAAGCATATGGTGACTCGCAGTTGGTTGTTAACCAGATCCGAGGTTCATACGAGGTTTGCAATGAGGACATGATTCCCTACTATCAGACAGTAATTGCCATCATTGCAACCTTAGATGGGTTCTTTATAGAGCATGTTCCTAGGCTCCAAAATATCGAAGCCGATGCCCTAGCAGGCCTCGTCGCTTCCTTGGCACTTCCAAATGATACTCATCATCTAGTCGACGTGATAGGCCATGAGCTGGTCTGTCCCAAGAACAATATTCAACTGGGTACAAGTTACTCTGCCCAGATAACCGACGACATACAAGACTGGAGACGCCCGCTCATTGACTTTACAGTCTACGAAATTCTGCCAGATAATGTGAAGGAAGCAACTTCAATCAGAATGCGCTCTCTCAGATTCTTCTATGATACAGAGACGAAAATGTTATATCGACGATCCTACGATAGGCTACTATTAAGATGCCTGTCAAATGCAGAAGCCAAAGAAGCCTTACGTGAGGCTCACGATGGCACTTATGGAGCTCACCAACCTGGTCCGAAATTACAAGATCGTCTCCGCCGGATGGGTTATTACTGGCCCACAATGGTAGCAGATGTCGTTGATTATGCAAAGAAGTGCAAGGCTTGCCAGATCCACGCAGATTTCATACATCTGCCATCTGAATTCTTGCACCCAATATTAGCCTCTTGGCCATTTAAAGCATGGGGAATGGACATCATTGGGCCAATCACCCCACTGTCATCGAGGGGGCATCGGTTCATACTTGCAATCACCGATTACTTCTCCAAATGGGCGGAAGCTGTTCCGCTTGCAGAGGTGAAGACATTAAACGTGATTAGCTTCATAAAACATCACGTCATCTACCATTTTGGACTGCCCCGGAGGATTATTCACGACAATGGTCTGCAGTTCGCAAGCCACATTTTCTATTGATTTTGTGATGAGAATCAGATTCAGAACATGGCCTCGACGGCATATAACCCATCGGCTAATGGTCTGGCTAAAGTTTTCAATAAAACCATAATCAAACTCCTCAAGAAGTTAGTGTCTTCAAACAAACACGACTGGAATGAAAAGCTTGACGAGTGCTTATGGGCGTATTGCACTACGATTCGGACGGCTACAGGAAATACACCATTCTCCCTGGTTTACGGGAGCGAAGCAGTTCTCCCATTGGAGACTCAGATCCCCTCACTTCGAGTGGCCCTTACTTACCGGTTAACGTCGGACGATACCTATCGCCGATGGCTACAAGAGTTGGAAGCGTTAGACGAGAAGCGTTTACAAGCTCAACAAAGCATAGAGCTCTACCAAGCGCGCATCTCTCGGGCTTTCAACAAGAAAGTCAAACAGAGAATATTCTAAGTCGACGATCTCGTCTTGGCCATTCGCAGACCAATGGTCATGACTCACAAGACCCTCGGTAATTTCCAGCCTAAATGGGAGGGTCCGTTCATCATCGAGACAGTATTCTCCAACGGTGCGTACCGTCTCGCAAAACAAAATGGAGACTTGCTCATGATGCCCATCAACGGCAAGTTCCTCAAGAAATATTATGTCTAAATGACATCTTCCAACTATCTTTCAGATTGTGAGTTTTGTACCCTCTGGTATCGCTGAACTTATACTCTGACCTCAAATCTCCCATATTGTTGAGTTATGTACCCTCAGGTACCACTGAACTTACTCTCTGAGTGCTCCGAGTGGATTCATATCTCATCTTCTGGTCATACCTCTGAACTTCCACACTAAATGCTTTTTTCCACCAGAGTTTGCCTCAAAATCTATTACTCGTACCACCAGTGCACAAAAAGGGTAATATGTCCACAAAATCTCCAATAGGAAAAACAACCACGTCTATATTACCTCTGAGTTGTTTTTCCGTCCATCACAAATAAACCACCCAATACATAGAACTTCTACGTTGATAGCACCTCTGAGTTATTCTGTGTATCCCCATTAGGCCTACTCCTACCACATCCTCATTACCTCTGAGTAGGGAGACTCTACTTTAGACCCATATTTACCACATCCTCATTACCTCTGAGTAAATATGTTGGTATTCTCTCTACTTATTATCAGTACTCGCATCGCCAGTACACAAAAAGGGTAATAAGTCCATAAAAGTTATCATAATCTATTACTTGCACCATCGGTGTACCAAAGAGTAGTAGGTCCACAAAATATCATTCAAATCTATTTGCTCGCATTTTCAGATGCACAAAAGGGCAATAGGTCCACAAAAAAATCCTCTAGTGGGATGTCCTTTATCAAACACAAATATTGTATTAGGCCCTCTAGTACAAGCACCACAAAATACCACAAATAAAGAATGGAGTGAACGTATTCTATTTATTCAAAATCAGTTACATTCATAGGACTACACCTCCAGTAAAGGATTGCACTGAAGTCCAAAAGAAGCAAAACGCAAGCTACAGCTATAGACAGACAGAAACACAAAGACAGCTACATACGTTTATTTTTCATATTCCCAGAAATAGCAATTATATGGCAACCCACGAATTCCTACAGTGAAGGATCATAGTCGTGCTGAAGCATATACCATTCCCTTAGTCATTTCATATACGAAAGATCTATTTGACTGAGGTCTTTGGCGGGACAGGAGGGTCAGAACTCCCAATACTACTGCCCTCAGACTTGGGCTCCTCATTTATAGCAGCCTCAATCTTGGGAGCAATCCCCTCCCCGATGGACGCCAGCTCTTCTTTTACCTCAACTTTTGGAATCACCTCCTCCTTAACAAACGGTGATTCTTGTTTGATGAAAGGGGGCAGCATCTCCTCCTTCACAATGGTCTCAACCTTCGGCATGGATGCTGCAAAAAAAATCAAAAAAAGAAGATAATCATATAAAGACATGGGCTCCTTTTTCAGTTATGCGGCCTAGCCAAACAGAACTCATATGGCTCAGTCATGAGGTACTTATGCGGCTCAGTCATAAAGTGCTCATGCGGCTCAGTCATGAGGTACTTATGTATTTTTTGTAGCTCAGGCATAAAGTGCTCATGCGGCCCAAGTCATGAGACCGGCTCAGTCATGAAGTGCTCATGCAGCTCAGTCATGGGCTACTTATGCGGCTCAGTCATGAAGTGCTCATGCGGCTCAGTCATGAGGCACTTATGCAGTTTATGCAGCTCAGTCATGAAGTGCTCATACGGCTCAGTCATGAAGCACTTATGCGGCTCAGTCACGAAGTACTCATGCGGCTCAGTCATGGGGCACTTATGCGGCTCAAGTTCGAATGAGCAGCGTTTATGCGGCTCATCCCATGCGGCCCTATCATACAGAACACATGCGGTCCAAATGAGATAGGGCATGCATCGACCAGGCTTAGAGCACAGAGGCAGTATATGACAGGCCCGTGCATAAAATATACGATATGACCATTCAAAATTTCAGTCGTCGCCTTTCCACCATCCTTACTCTTGATAGGGGGTTGCACGTCGGGATGAATAGAAAGAGAGTCTGCCGCTCTCGACGGAGAAGCAAGTCCCTTCCCTTTGGCCGCCGCACCTGTCGACTTAGAAGCTTTTGGAGCCATAGCAGAAAGTATAATGAAGTCGAAGGAGAAGAAGGTGAAAGAGAAAAATCTCTCTCCGAATGACCCATATTTATAGAGTTTTTGAAGAATGCCTCTTCGATTCTCGAGATCATTAAAGATAATGACGACGTTTGGAAACTTTATCCCTAGTAACTGCCAGTTTTATCTTGAAGAGTGTCTCTTTGATTCTCGAGATCATTAAAGATAATGACGACATTTGGGGACTTTATCCCTAGTAACCGTCGGCTTTATCTCGAAAAGAGATCCACAACCGGATCATGAAATTAAATGCAGCAGTGACAGCTAGCAGGCTGGATGGGGTCTCTCTATGGCTCAAGATTTCTCTGCGGCTCAAGATCTCTCTGCGACTCGAAAATTTCCTGTGACTAAAGACTCCCTGCGTCTTGACATATTTCCATGCTCCTTATTCAAAGTGTTCCAAATTTGCAATTTGAAAACTTTGAAGGGGTCTTGTAGAAGCATAGAAAATATGGGATTCATGCGGGTCACAAATTTGCCGCATAAGTACTTTGGGCCAAACTGGTCCACATAAAGGAGAGCCGCATGACAGATTCGACACCCTATGCGGCCCGTCGACAACCAGACTGATTCGAGCCGCAAAAGAAAGATATACGACTAAGTTGATCAGTTCGTCTGATAAAGCTGACAAATTCTGTCAAAACTGACAAAAAATGACAGCTCTGACACTCTGACAAAAAAGATAAGATGTGAGACATAAGCAGACAAAATGTTATGTCACCAAAGGCAGGGTTCATGCGCTTTCATGCGGCCAGAAGGAGTGTTACCCAAGCCGCATGAACCTTATGTGGCTCAAACATATATGGCCCCAAGGTCTCCGAACTTCATGCGGCCAAGGATGATTGTAACCCAAGCCGCATGAGCTTTATGCGGCCCAAAATATAGAATCTATGCAGCTTAAAAGTCCTTAAGCTATATGCGGACTAAGGAATATTGTGACTTAAGCCGCATGAGTCTCATGCGGCCCAACGTGGTCGAAAATTGAGAGACTCATGCAGCTCAAAATAATTTCTATCCTGCGATAGGACACGTAGCAGGCTGACCAAGTCTTAATCACCCAGATTTGCTGCAACAAAATCCCAACAAATCGACAGCTGGCGGCCAAAGAGCGGGTCTTCAGGTGCTGATTAGCCACGTGGCCACAGGCCATCTATGCGGCTCAAAATATATACTACTATAAATAGCAGGGTGCCACAACACTGTAAAAGACTAGCAACCTTCAAAAGGCAATTTCTTCAAGAGCTAAAGACTGCGTCGGATAGTCCAAGGAGTAAGACAGAGTTAATACACTTTTCTGAGCCTCCACCATCACCCCCAGAATCAAAAACTAAACAATTGTACTTAGATTGTTTCCTAGGATTTCTTTCTAGGCTCTTCCTTGTATAAGCGAGTTTGCAATCAATTTCAGTGTTTCTGTAATACATGTCTTTGATATTTAATGGCAAACAGCTTCAAAGCCCAAAAAATATGGGCCAACTTTAGAAATATCCCATCCTTGGAGATGGGACAAAATCTTCTAACAAATAGGGACACCAGTATGCAGCCACATCTTTCTATGCTAGCGGCAGATAAAGGCATCGTCGGTCATATGCCCCTCCTCTGGGCCAGGGCTCATCACATTGGGATGGCGTAGTATCAACCACCACATCAAATAGTGATAAGGCAGCTTTACTCGGGAAATTTTTTCACTTTTTCCCTTTATGACCACGACCTCCCTGGTAAACTCTCGCAGACTCCGCTGCAGGTTGCACACCATTACAGACAGCAAGGCCAAACGATAGTCGAATACCAGCTTCACAGCAGGAAATATAAGATTCCTGGCCACTCTTTCAACAGAGCTTGAGCCACTAGGGAGCATATAGTCCCGAAGCCATATCATTAGATAGGCAGCTAGCACAACTTTTGAAGACATCTTGTGCATGCAATGCCAGAAACTGCTATATATGTTATCCGCTGGTCTCTGGTACTCATCCTCTTGGGATTCTTTTCGTCGGCGTCCCTCATTTTGGTGACGATTTTAGCAATTATGAAACCTTAAGGTGTGGTGAAGCAAACCTTCATCGAGTCGCTAGTGTCCTGAGTGAAGACATAATCCCTCCAAACGGTCACATAAGGGGACGCCCGGGTCGTATCCCTCCGTTGATTCATATAATCATGACACAACACTTTCTTGAAGACCATCATTATTTGTGGGTGCTATTCTTCCAAAGCGGCGAGCTCTTCGTTCGTTGGAAAATACTCTTCATATACCTCAGTCCCCCAAGGGAGTCTCAAGATTTTGAACATCTCGTGATGAGCTAATCCCAGTTCCCCTACAGACGTATAAAAGTCCCAGTATAATGGTTATACAGCTCTAGGAGGGCCAGAAACATGGGCCGGTTCAACTCCACCCCAGCCTGAGTAGCCCGTATAGCAGGTTCCAAGCCAATCTCCTTATGCTCGTCCTTGAACTTTGACAGTATCCAAAGTGTCAGATCATCCCACTTTGGCACATGATAGCACCAACCTTCAACCCGAAACTCCCCGTTCGGGTATGAAACCTTAGCTACCAACATCCGGTTGGCAAAGGTCGAGGCACTAAAGGTGAATGTCTGGTTGGGAACATCAATATTTATGCTCCTGGGATACAGAACCCACAGAGAGAAAGATGACCCACCTCGCATAAAGGTGATAGTGTCTTTCTGGTTCGAAACAGAGTCGATCCTGAAAGTCTCCAAAATTGCTCCTCCTTGAGACAGGGTAAGAACCCATCCCATCCTCCGCTTCGAGGCTAAGCAAGTGAAAGCAGTCAGTGGCAGTTGACGCTCGATCTTTGGTATATACATACGTAGGCCCTTCGCCTCAAAGGACCAGTCTTCCTTGACCTTAGAAGCTTGGCCGCATAAAATGCCAGTCTGTCCCCAAACAGAAATTGGGGCTTCAAGTAAATTTTGGTGGCACTCTCCACAGCACGGATTAGGCCAATCTCCGTCATGGCCTGGAGGAAGGAAGTGGGCTGGTCCCTGATCAGTGCTATCCTTTCCGGCGGCTAGTCCAACATAATCAAAGCCTTGGTCGGGTTGACCACTTTTTCGTTAAAGTCTAGACCCATCTGGCAGAGGGAGTAGTCAAACAAAATCTTATTCAACCGCAACAAAGTCATAGTCATCACAAAAAGATAAAAAAGAAAAAAAGTTAGCAAAAACTTGGCCCTTTTGATAAAAAAAACAAAAGAGTTATGCACGATCTCGCATCAACGCATCTAAAACTTTCGTACATCAGCAAAAACCAAAGACTCAGCGCATCATCAGGATAGAAGTCCATGCACGTTGACTGAGTTCTACCTCAGCGCATCTCCAAGACCGAAGTCCATGCACGTCGGTATGAAAGCTTCAGTGCATCTCCAAGACTGAAGTCCATGTGCGTCAGCGTAGTGAAGCTTAGGCGCATCTCCAAGGTGTAGCTCGATGAGCTATACCCATGCTCTTAGCAAAATGGTTGGCGCATGTTCCAAGATGGTTACCTATCCATGTGCTCAAACCGTGCACAAAGTGGCTGTTATTTAAAGAAGACTCTCCACGGCGGCCACCCACCGATGGCTTCTTTGCGTACGTCGGGTGCGTCGTATCATCAAGTTGGGGATCGTCGGCGTTGACTTTGACGGATGTCTTGCCTTTGTATTTTTCCTTGCTGGCAGCACCACGGAGAGCTTTGGGAGCCATCGCACATAAATTAGGGTTTTTTAAGAAAGAAAAAAAACTCTAAGGAAAAAGAAAAAGAAAGAGAGCAGAAGAGTCTCTCTCTTCCACCCAGGTGCCTATTTATAGGCTTGGGCCACACGTAACCCGATGATACATGACGTCAATAGCTAACATTTCGAGTTTTGTAAAGAGACGACTTCAAATCTTCGAAAAGATTATCATTAATCCGATTCAAAAATTGAGGTGTTATCTCTCCATCAAATCAACAGTATACACCAACACAGCCATGCGCCCAAGCAGAGCATGCACCCAAAGTTTCTACTATTCATGCTTCTTATTCAAAGTATTCCAGAACTTGTCCTAAGTTTTCAAAACTTTGAAGGGGGTCTTGTAGAAGCATGGAATTTTAGGCGCATCAAGGACCGAAGTTCCTATGTGCCATAAACAGTATACGTCGAAGACGTAGGACAAATGTCAGCGCATCGTTCAAAGATAGAAAAGATGAAAGCACATAAAAATAAGATTTTTATTTAAATGAAAATCTATTACATGGCTTCTCAATATATTGAAAGTCTACTACAAAAGCCTAGTCTAATCTCTATGCATAGGCACATCACTCTGACGTATCAGCATAGGCACATCACTCTGACGTCTCATCATAGGCACATCTTGTCCTCGTTGTGAGCGAATCACTTCCTTGTCAATGAGTGAATCACCTCCTTGTCAATGTACATGCCCCTTTGCCAGCCTGTGGCTCTTCCAGCATAACAAAAGTTGGGGCATGATGACCCCAAACTCCACGTTCAACTTTGCACTTGATGTCATCTCGTAGAAGAACACTGCCATTAAGGTACACGAGCATGAACTATTCTGAATAAAGCTAACTCGACGCATATCAGTCTTATGAAGGAGTTTGTCATCAAAATTAAAGCTTTTTTGAATGAGGAGATCCACAACCCACAGTGCAACATCGTGCCAAGGAGGAGGATCGGTCGGGTTCATTCTCAATAGAAAGTTATATAAAATGAGAATGAGCTTCTCTTTACTGCAAACACTGCTATTTATAGGCCAGGAAAACTAAACCCATACGTCAAGTGGCAATTCTTTCCAAAATTTATGCAACGAACCTAGCATTAATTGTAATGAATCTGCCATCTCAAATTTAGCTAAGTCAAAGTTATTAAATCGAGCCTCGAAATGCTCAAACATAGTTGACTGAAGGTGATGTGTCTCACAGCTGATACGCCCATCAGTTCCATACACCTCACATCTAGTGCGCTCAGTGGTATATGGGCCCCACAAACAAATGCACCTACCTGAGTATGTCTCCCATCAATCATTTAAATGATCTTACGATCTGTGAAGATCTCCACCCTCTCTCCATATAAGTAGTACTTCCACAACTTCAAGGCAAAAATCACTGCTGCCAACTCCAGGTCGTGGGTAGGGTAGTTCTTCTCATGGGGACGTAACTGCCTGGAAGCATAGGCAATCACCTTCCCATACTGCTGTAAGACACAACCCAACCCCTTTCCTGAAGCGTCACTATAGATAGTGAACCCTCCTGAACCTGATGGCAATGTCAGAATCGGAGTTGTCGTAAGCCGCTTCTTCAACTAATCAAAAGCTGCCTGACACTCCTCTGACCAAACAAACTCAACATCCTTCCGGGTCAGCCTGGTCAACGGCTCTGCAATCCGAGAGAAATCCTGCACGAACCTCCTGTAATATCCTGTCAGTCCCAAGAAGCTCCGGATCTCTGCTACTGAACTCGGTGCCGACCAAGCCTCAACTGTCGTGATCTTCTTCGGGTCCACTGATATCCCATCTCCAGTCCCCATATGACCCAAGAAGTCAACTTTGTCCAGAAAGAACACGCACTTCGAGAGCTTGCCATACAGCCTCTCCTTCCTGAGTGTCTCCAGAACCACTCTCAAGTGCTCCTCGTGCTCCTCTCCGGTCTTCGAATACACCAGGATATCATCGATAAACACCACCATGAACTTGTCCAAGTACTGGTGGAACACCTTGTTCATCAAGTTCATAAATATCGTCGGGGCGTTGGTCAGCCCTAATGGCATAACCAAGAACTGAAACTGTCGATACCGTATCCTGAAGGCGGTCTTCGGAATATCCTCCCTCTTCACCTTCACCTGGTGATAACCTGACCTTAGATCAATCTTGGAGAAAACCTGAGCTCCTCTCAACTGATCAAAGAGATCATCGATCTGCGACATTGGGTATCTGTTCTTGATCGTCAGGTTGTTGAGTGCCCTGTAGTCGATACACATCCATACCGACCCATCCTTCTTGGGTACAAAAAGTACCGATGGACCCCAAGGTGAAGGACTCGATCGGATAAAGCCCTTGTCCTGCAGCTCATCCACCTGCTTCTTCAGCTCCACCAACTCACTGTTGTTCACTCGATAGACATGCTAAGAAATCGGTTCCGTGCCGGGAACCAAGACTATCGAGAACTCAACATTCCTATCTGGTAGAAGCCCTGGCAACTCCTCCGGGAAGACATCCATGAACTCTACAATCAAAGGATGTAGAGCCGCCTGCTCCTCAACTGAAGCTCCACAGAAAAGTCTGCCGTCCTGCTCTGTCTGCCGTCGGGTGTACTCGAACTCTGGCTCTCCTGGCGCTCCAAACAGAACTCTACCCCCTCGGCAATCTATGCTGGCATGGTGCCTGCTCAACCAGTCCATACCTAATACGATATCGTAGTTTGGTAGTGGCATGACGAACAGGCTCACCTCCAACTCTCAGCCTCCCAAAATGGCACTCTGTCCTCTGTAAACATCACTCACGAGGATAATACCACCTCCGGTCGTGATCTTGTAGGTCCTAGGCAATGATTCAGATACTAGGCAGTGTCTAATAGCAAATGATACTGACACAAAACTGTGGGAAGCCCCGGAATCAAATAGAGCAAAAACTGGAATGGAGTCGAGAAGAACCGAACCTGCAATCAACTCCCCGATGGCCTCTGCATCCTCGGTCGCCATGGCGAAAGCTCGCCCCTGCTGGCCTCCCCTAGCCTGCTACTGGTGCTGTACGAACCGCTACTGCTGAGTCGGCAACGGTCCCTTCTGCGGTCCCCCTGGAGCCTTGGCTCCGGCTCCCTGAGCTGCCCTGCCCGCAAAAAAGGAACAGTCCCTCAACAGATGCTCTGACGATCCTCAGAGGAGGCATTTCCCTAGCCTCTTCCTGTACTCGGTCCATCTGTGCCCCGACTTCTTGTAGAAGGTGTAATTGATAGTCTGCTACCTCGGGGCCTGCTACTGCTGCCTCGGCTGCTGATGCTGTACTGGCTGATGCCTCGGCTGCTGAAACTTCTGTGGCTTGAACCTCTGCTGCTGCTCGTGCTGCTGCTGAAAGTACGGCCTCTTGGCCGGTCCTCCGCTACCACTAGCTCCCTGGGTGTCTCGTCCCCTCTTGAGCCTTAGCTCAAGATCATCCTCTGCGGCTAAGGCATCCACCAAGATCTCCTCAAAGGTAGCGCTGCGGGCACTCTTGGTATAGGACTTAATCTCCTTTACCAATCCCTTTCTGAACCTCCGGGCCTTCGTCGCCTCGGAAAACCCCTCAATAAATCTGCCCAGACGGCAGAACTCCTCCGCATACTCCTATACGGACTAGCTACCCTGTACTAAGGCCTCGAACTGAGTCTCGAGGGCTCCTAGCGCTGCATCTGGGAAAAACTTCTCCTTGAACAGCTTCTTGAATGCTGCCCAAGTCTGCCTTGGAGTACCAACCCTCGGGTCGGTCTGGTACCAAGTGCGGGCCATATCCTGCATCATGCTGGCTGCCGCCTCGATCTAAAGCCTCACTGGAATCTCAGCTAATCTGAAAATCTCCTCCATATGCTCTATCCACTCATCGGCGTACAGAATGCCCTCTGTACCCCGAAAATCCCTCGGGTGCATCTTCTGGAAGTCTTGGATGTTCTTCTCCCTCGACGGATGCGGCTGCTGAACTACCGCTGGCTGAGCTGCTGCCCTCTCAACTGTAGTCAGGGCCAGATCAATGCCCCGACTAAACTATGCAGTCTGGAGCTGCTGCTAGGCCTGCTGGGCCTCCATGAACTGCTGAAAGAATGAGAACAGCTGAACTGCGTCAACTGTCCCCGAAGGTGGGTGCTGCTGCTAGAGTACCTCTAGAATCACCGGACCCTGCCTGTGCACTGTCGGTGGAGGGGCTCCTCCGAACGCAATGAAAATACCCACCCCAGCTGGCATGACTGGGGCTGCGGTACCCGGGGCCAGCTGCTGAGGACGAGAGGTGGCAGACCTCTCATCGGTGTCCCCCTGACCTGGGCGATATGATCTAGTCTCAACCATCCTGAAGACAGATCAAACAAGAAAATAATTATTAAGAATGAGTCGAAATAGCAAAGGAGGACAGTTTATATTCAAAGGAAGACAATAAGCAGCAAAATGTAGATATACGGAATCTAATAAAGAGTTTTTTTTCCTAATGTGATTGAGTACCTTCAAAAATATCTTAATCCTACGACAAGCTGCAGTGATACTCTAGTTCGAATACTACTGCATTTCTAAACTAGACCTGCATGGGCCACCACTAAAAACGTGTCACGACCTGCACCCAATGTAGGGGCACGAGAAGTGGTTACGTCCAGCCTACGCCGCAGTGTCGGCACTAGAAGGCTATCCTAGGTCACATACATCTAACAATTATAAGGTACCTGTACAGTATATATACTTCGAATAGAGGTGACATGATAAAGTACAACTCAATCACAACTAAGGAAGAAATACGATAAGATAGAATAGATGGAACACAGAATCCACAGATGATAAATACAAGATAGAGAGATAGCTAATGTCTAAGATAAACAGGTCCATATATCCAGAATACAAACTCCAATATATATACAAGTATATCCAATAGACAGAATGATAATAGAAACTAGTCTCGCTAACTAGCCTAGTCCACAGGGGTAATATCATCTGTAAGTGCTGGGTCCTTCTGAGGGTCCAGCTCGCATGTGTCATCTAGGCCTGCTCCGTAATAAGTGGGACACAACTCTTCAAAGTCATCTGTATTATTTCAACAGGTCCAGTCAGGACTGGAGCGAGTACAGTACATCTCACACAGTTCATATCATGACAGGAATATAATACAGGCAATAGAATAAGATACATTCATATCATGACAGGAATATAATACAGGCAATAGAATAAGATACATGAAACACTGAAGTGTATACATGAGTAAAAGAGAAGACTGTAATAAAATATCAACTATAAGTAAAGAGCTACAGTGAACTAGTGATTTAGAGTACAAGCTAGACATGTGAACGGCTTGATAATAAATATGAGAGGTTGCATGGCTACACTACTTTAGAAATTGTCCACATGACTATTTATACTCCCCCGTACCCCAATCAATACACAAGGATCCGTTCAAGTTATGTTATTGTACATGATTTCACATGGGGGCCCATAAATGGGTGCACATGAATATAAACATGGGGGCTCCGTGAATATGAGAGTACATGAATCACGAGAGTGCACATGAATGGTGAAAGCACAAGAATACATGATGAAAGTGAAACGCACATGACATGATGTATCTAATGCTCCCGAAGGGGATAACATCGTATGAAAAGATCCATATAGTACTAATTCGTGTTTCTATCGTGTCAGCATCAAGTAAAATAATCTAAAGCAAGAAAATAGTCCTAGCAAGTATGAAACGGTCAGAGAATGTACTCGCCTGATATCCTGAGTATCTGAATGAAATACTGCCTAAGGAGTGGTATCTGGCTCCTAATCAGAACAGTACAAGTCACAACATATCCAAACAGGTAAAATAAGCTACTATGATACATTCTACATGATATTGGGTCAATTCTAGACTAAAGTCAACCCTGGTCAAC
This sequence comes from Iris pallida, assembly GCA_029216955.1. Classification (NCBI taxonomy): domain Eukaryota; kingdom Viridiplantae; phylum Streptophyta; class Magnoliopsida; order Asparagales; family Iridaceae; genus Iris; species Iris pallida. The sequence goes on from JANAVB010031617.1 coordinate 51,932,142, forward strand.
TTCAGTCAACTAACTAGTCACTGCTAGGTCAACTAGGTCAACCTAGACCCAATCAAGTCTCACTAGGCCTAACAGTCTATCCTAGCAAGCACACATCATCCTCAAGTCACACAAGTCTAATATAACCCAACTCATGTATATATCACTATATGCCATAGGCTATACTATCTAGGCTATGTGTAAAACCCCTAAATTTCTACTATTTTTTTTTAATTTGGCACTGATTTAAAATTTTTGTATTGTACGTCGCGTAGTCGTATTGTACGTCGCGCATGAAATTTTATTTTTCTTGCTCGTCGAGCTCGAATATGTGCGAGCGTGCATATTTTAGAAAAACATTTTTATACACTTTCAAAATATTATACATAATTATTATCCTTGCTATAAAAAGCCTTTTTGTTTTTAGCGGTTATTAATTATAAATAATATTTTATTGTATACTAGGAAAAGCATAATCATGTATGCATTATTTGTGCTTACATATATATTTTATAAATATTTTATTAAGTTTATTTTTAAATAAAAATGTATTTTCAAAATTATTATTATAGTATTTTTAGAAAACATATTTTGAAATTATTATAGCAATTTAAATCTTGATTTGATTTATGGATAGGTTTTATATAGTAAATTAACATCTATATTTGGAATTTTATTTATCTTAATTGATTTTAAAATAAAAGGTAGGATTTAATTAGATTTAAATTGGATTTTGATTTGGATTGGATTTATTGAATTAATTAAAATTATAGATTGAATTATCTATTTTTGGGTTTAAACTATTCTAATCTTTATCCAACTGGGAATTCCCACATCCTATAAATAGGCAGGTACTCATCCATGTATTTCTATTCTCCAAATTTTCTCTACAAATCTACGTGCATCGTGTCTGTGTCCATCCGTTCTTATTCCATTATTATACATATACATTGCTCCTCCTCCGTGCCGACAAACCCAACATGATACACCAAAATCCTAATCCTAAATCTATCTTAGCTAAATTCCGGCCTTCTACCTCCTGCAAGAACCCACGGTAGCACCCGACCCCATTTTTGCCTTTTCTACACCCTGTCCGGCCAACTCTATCCTTCCACCACCACCCTGTCGCCCTATGGCCAACCCCGTTCATCCTCACGACCTAGCAGCTCCACCACAGCCCCAAACCCAAACCCGAACTCCGACGACACCCTCCGTCGAACCCCGACACAGCCACCCCGCCACCCAAGAACCTCAGGCACCACCACCACTAAATTCGGCCACCCCGGCCAAGCAGCACCACCACACGTCGGCCACCTCGTCGCCTCCCCCACAATAGATCAACACCACCAAACTTGCCGCTGGCCTCGGCCCTTCCTCCCAGCGGCCAGTCACCAACAACCACCGACCAAAATCCTCCAACTTCAACATCACCGCCAGTCCAAAAATCACCACAAATAAATAATAAAATTGGAACCGGACTTACCTCCTCGCCGCTGCCGTCGCCCGACCAGTGGCGTCGCCACGCGCAACTCAGCCTCCCTGGCCGCCCACTCCGACTCTATTCCTCCCCTCGATTCCGCTCACTCCCGCCACCGAAAAACCCATTCCGAGCTTCCCCGCCGGCGTCGCCACCGCCTCCACCGGCGCCGTACGGCTAGACAAACCCCTCGCAGAGCCGCTCCTCTCCGGGCCGCTCTGCCACCCTCCGGTGCAGCTCCGACTGGAGCCCGACCCCGACTCCACTCTCACTTCCCCTGACCGCCGCCTCCGCGGAGCGCCCACCGCGTGCGTCCGCCTCGTGAGCGCCTCCCTCTACCGCGAGAAACCCTCCACCGCCTCGATCGCTCTCCCCGTTCCTCCGCCTCCTTGCCCTAGCCGCTCGCTCCGCCGCCGCGTCGACCGCGCCGACGCGGGCGCGTCCGCCTCCTCCGCAGGTGCCACAGCATCCGCCTCCTCCACCCTCGAGCGCCGCTTGCCGCCCCTTGCCACCGGCGCAGCACCGCCCGTCTCCCCGCTCTCTCTCTCTCTCACTCTTCAGGTCGATTTGGAAATAGGGATTGGCTGAGTTATTTTAGTTATAATGGTTATTAATTATTATTATTACTTTTATTATTATTATTCTAAGTTATTATTACTGTTATTATTATTATGATTTTATTATTAGTATCATTATTATTATTATTATTATTATTCTGTTTATTATTATTATCTTTATTATTATCTTTATTATTATTATTAATATCTATGTCCCTTTTATATATAGTATATATTTGGTTAGATTAATTATTAAAATTGTTGATATTAACATTGGCATTTATGAATTATACTATTAGTGTTTTATTATTATTCAGTATAAAATATTTCAAAAATTAATTTAACAAATATATTATTTGGCTTGGGCCGTTTAGAAGTTCCATATATATTATTAAAAAAATTATCTATTTTAATAGACTATCCTAGAAATTATTGTTTGACAAAAAATTGAGCTTTCAGATTTTCAAATAATTATCTAAATTATTTTTGACCAGTAAAATATAGTTTTCTACCTAAATTATATTTCTACAAACTTAAGTGTTTTCGGGAACACAGTTTCTTTTATATTTTTGTATTATCTAAACACTATTTTTAACTTGCAAAAATATAAGTTCTCATTTATTATAAATTTTCTTAAAATCATATATATCCAATTTCTATCAATCAATCTCATATCCGTGACCAATCCCAAATCTCCTATTCCTCACCAATTCTAGACTACCCTATGCCGACCTTAACTATTCTGACCGTCCCAGACCCAATGGAACTGTCCGTGCCATCAACAGAGGTCCACTTGCATAGTTGTTGTACCGAAGTCGCGGTTCGTACCATCTTGATCATCGCAGCACACGAAGCGTCCTACCAGGCAAGACACCTTGCCATTTGCTGTTTATTTATTTTAGCTCATATTTCATGCATTATTTATTTTTTTTATGCAAAATAAACTGTGATACATGGCATAACTGTTAGAACTTACTGTTCATTTATATTTCCTGCTATGTATTATTTTTCTTATACATTAAACCTAGATTTAAGGGACCACCTTGTGTGTTGCATTCATTGGCCTTGACACGTTGTAACACGAAGTTGTGTGTCATATATAGAACACGGACGTGCGTGATTGGCTGGCCACCAGTACGTACAAGCCGTGCGATAGGAATAACCGCTAATAGAGGTTGCATACTAGTTTGACTTAGCGGTTATAGAGGTTTACTGTTGTGGATACAACATATTAGGCATTGGACGGGGAGGACAATTCCTTAGCGTCTGGGCTTCGATGCACTTTCCCTTTTGTAACCCGTGAGCTCCGCCGGAGACGCGGGTCAGATTACCCATGATTACTGACGGCCACTGGCGATTCTGCGGAACGTTATGCCCTTACTGATGGGGCCTCTGGTGCCCCAAGGGGGGACTATGCCGATCCTATTCAGCCAGGGCCCATGCGTAGGAAGGATTGTTCTTAACTACATTTCACTTAGAATGGTTAGGCACCTTTATCCGTTAGGTACGAGTACTTTTGGTTTGGGTACATGTATTTGACCGTGGCTTGGAATAATAACTTGTTGCAGATTAGTTCGTCATATCTTGTCCTTGTTTGGTTGTAGGTGTGACTTACTACTTCGATGAGAAGGTATTGAACCTTGCTGGGGTCCGGATACTATATTGGATTCATGGCATGGAAAGATACGTCACCGTGAATTAGTTTACCATCTCATGTCCTTGTTTGGTTGGGGGGATGGTACGCTCATTCAATAGGTGTGTATTGGACCATGTTATAATTCAATTGACTTATTTATTTGAGCAATATTTATTCAGTTTATATGGCATGATATTATGTGTCTTGTTACGTCCCTCTGAGGACCTGGTTATCTCGCCAGGTGTGTGCTATTGTCTTTCGCAGGTGCTCTAGCTCTAGCCGTGATCATCGCTATTTCTTCGAGGATGATTGCACTTGGATCGTCTTCGCTTCGCTCGCCAAATTCATTTCTTTTCTCATGTATTTTTTCTTTACTTATTGGTAGTGGATTTGTCTCCGCCCAACATATTGTTTCAAGACAGTTCATTATCATTATATGATATCTTTTATTCATTTATTTTGTGTGGATAAGATTAGTTATGGTTCTACTACATTTTATAGCTTATGTATCCATACGAGCCCTATGTACTTCGTATGATTACAGCTGGCATGTCTACGTTCCTAGTCCTACGTATTTTGGGACTGGGGCATTACATGTTTTTGTGGTGGCCCATGCAGGTCGAGATAAATTGTTTGGTTACTTTACCGTACCAAGCAAGCCTGCGAATAGGATTAGAAGTCTAGGATCTCATCCACATACTTGACCTCTTCGATTCCATATTCGAACTACCATTCGACTCATCGATTGCATCTTGCTTGATTCCTTCTATCATTATTCTTATCTTCCCTTCGTGCTTGCTAGAGATTGACCCTACTAGTTAGATGTCCCAAACACCCTCAGCTTAATTCTTTAAGTTGGGTAGAATACCCCACGACTTGATACACCCTTGACCATTAAGGGAATACAAATAGTAATATCTAGACCATAGAGACTAGAGAAATTTAACTCATTTGGTCAACCAAGCCTTGGTCAATAAAACCGTAGAATGATGGTATAGGAATAAACAAGACTTAGATCCTTATGACTCTTAGACTATTCATATTTGTTTTATTCATCTACCATCGTGCCTATATTTTTACTATCTAACTAATGATGCTAATGTAGCCTAGTTTTTGCAAGCTAAATTCTTTATCAAGCTTGTTCATGACATATGTTATTGGATGCATCCACTAATGTATTGTCTACTCAGAACCGGTGCATGATGGTCTGATCAACCGAGTGCACTTTGGTTCGCTTTTATCTATTGTTCTACGTGGATGGGGACATAGTTAAACTTACCCTCCAGAATTTCATCCACGACTGCCTTGACGATTCTTTTGAAATCTATACGACCGCCGTTGAACCACGTATTCATAATTGATAATGTCCTCATTGAACTCCTTAATTCGCTTTCGCCTTCACCGATTTTGGAAGGACGAAGGCACTTGTACTTGAAATTCCTCTAGCTGTCCTATCAATCATGACCATTACCACTCGATGTTGCTATGTCTTCATCATAAACTCCTCGTCCTTCTTCTCGGTCCTACTATGACCCTCATTCACTACCCACGGCCATATCCGTATTATTTTTTTATGATCTAGATCGCAACTTCTTATGACATGATTTTGTTGAGCCTTATAATTGATTGTTCTCCACCGATATCCCCTTGTGTCTTTTCACCCCTACTAATTTTTAATTTCGAGGACGAAATTCTTTTAAGTTGGGTAGGATGTAAAACCCCTAAATTTCTACTATTTTTTTATTTTAATTTGGCACTGATTTAAAAAATTTGTATTGTACGTCGCGTTGTCGTATTGTACGTCGTGCATAAAATTTTATTTTTCTTGCTCATCGAGCTCGAATATGTACGAGCGTACATATTTTAGAAAAATATTTTTATACACTTTCAAAATATTATACAAAATTATTATTCTTGCTATAAAAAGCCTTTTAGTTTTTAGCGGTTATTAATTATAAATAATATTTTATTGTATACCAGGAAAAGCATAACCATGTATGCATTATTTGTGCTTACATATATATTTCATAAATATTTTATTAAGTTTATTTTTAAATAAAAATGTATTTTCGAAATTATTATTATAGTACTTTTAGAAAACATATTTTGAAATTATTATAGCAATTTAAATCTTGATTTGATTTATGGATAGGTTTTAAATAGTAAATTAACATCTATATTTGGAATTTGATTTATCTTAATTGATTTTAAAATAAAAGGTAGGATTTAATTAGATTTAAATTGGATTTTGATTTGGATTGGATTTATTGAATTAATTAAAATTATAGATTGAATTATCTATTTTTGGGTTTAAACTATTCTAATCTTTATCCAACTGGAAATTCTCACATCCTATAAATAGGCAGGTACTCATCCATGTATTTCTATTCTCCAAATTTTCTCCACAAATCTACGTGCATCGTGTCTGTGTCCATCCGTTCTTATTCCATTATTATACATATACATTGCTCCTCCTCCGTGCCGACAAACCCGGTACGATACACCAAAATCCTAATCCTAAATCTATCTTAGCTAAATTTCGGCCTTCTGCCTCCCGCAAGAACCCACGGTAGCACCCGACCCCGTTGTTGCCTCTTCCACACCCCTGTCCGTCCAACTCCATCCTTCCACCACCACCCTGTCGCCCTCTGGCCAACCTCGTTCATCCTCACGACCTAGCAGCTCCACCACAGCCCCAAACCCAAACCCGAACTCCGACGACACCCTCCGTCGAACCCCGACACAGCCACCCCGCCACCCAAGAACCTCAGGCACCACCACCACTAAATACGGCCACCTCGGCCAAGCAGCACCACCACACGGCGGCCACCTCATCGCCTCCCCCACAACAGATCAACACCACCAAACTTGCCGTTGGCCTCGGCCCTTCCTCCCAGCGGCCAGTCACCAACAACCACCGACCAAAATCCCCCAACTTCAACATCACCGCCAGTCCAAAAATCACCACAAATAAATAATAAAATTGGAACCGGACTTACCTCCTCTCCGCTGCCATCGCCCGACCAGCGGCGTCGCCACGCACAACTCAGCCTCCCTGGCCGCCCTCTCCGACTCTATTCCTCCCCTCGATTCCACTCACTCCCGCCACCGGAAAACCCATCCCGTGCTTCCCCGCCGGCATCGCCACCGCCTCCACCGGCGCCGCGCGGCTAGACAAACCCCTCGCAGAGCCGCTCCTCTCCGGGCCGCTCCGCCACCCTCCGGTGCAGCTCCGACCGGAGCCCGACCCCGACTCCACCCTCACTTCCCCTGACCGCCGCCTCCGTGGAGCGCCCATCGCATGCGTCCGCCTCGTGAGCGCCTCCCTCCATCGCGAGAAACCCTCCATCGCCTCCGTCGCTCTCCCCGTTTCTCCGCCTCCTTGCCCTAGCCGCCCGCTCCGCCGCCGCGTCGACCGCGCCGATGCGGGCGCGTCCGCCTCCTCCGCAGACGCCACAGCATCCGCCTCCTCTACCCTCGAGCACCGCTTGCCGCCCCTTGCCGCCGGCGCAGCACCGCTCGTCTCCCCGCTCTCCCTCTCTCTCTCACTCTTCAGGTCGATTTGGGAATAGGGATTGGCTGAGTTGTTTTAGTTATAATGGTTATTAATTATTATTATTACTTTTATTATTATTATTATTATTAGTTATTATTACTGTTATTATTATTATTATTTTATTATTAGTATCATTATTATTATTATTATTATTATTATTATTATTAATATTCTGTTTATTATTATTATCTTTATTATTATCTTTATTATTATTATTATTAATATCTATGTCCCTTTTATATATAGTATATATTTGGTTAGATTAATTATTAAAATTGTTGATATAAACATTGGCATTTATGAATTATACTATTAGTGTTTTGTTATTATTTAGTATAAAATATTTCAAAAATTAATTTAACAAATATATTATTTGGCTTGGGCCGTTTAGAAGTTCCATATATATTATTAAAAAATTTATCTATTTTAATAGACTATCCTAGCAATTATTGTTTGACAAAAAATTGAGCTTTTAGATTTTCAAATAATTATCTAAATTATTTTTGACCAGTAAAATATAGTTTTCTACCTAAATTATATTTCTACAAACTTAAGAGTTTTTGGGAACACAGTTTCTTTTATATTTTAGTATTATCTAAACACTATTTTTAACTTGCAAAAATATAAGTTGATCTCATTTATTATAAATTTTCTTAAAATCATATATATCCAATTTCTATCAATCAATCTCATGTCCGTGACCAATCCCAAATCTCCTATTCCTCACCAATTCTAGACTACCCTATGCCGACCTTAACTATTCTGACCGTCCCGGACCCAATGGAACTGTCCGTGCCATCAACAGAGGTCCACTTGCATAGTTGTTGTACCGAAGTCGCGGTTCGTACCACCTTGATCATCGTAGCACACCAGGCGTCCTACCAGGCAAGACACCTTGCCATTTGCTGTTTATTTATTTTAGCTCATATTTCATGCATTATTTATTTTCTTTATGCAAAATAAACTGTGATACATGGCATAACTGTTAGAACTTACCATTTATTTATATTTCCTGCTATGTATTATTTTTCTTACACATTAAACCTAGATTTAAGGGACCACCTTGTGTGTTGTATTCATTGGCCTTGACATGTTGTAACACGAAGTTGTGTGTCGCATGTAGAACACGGACGTGCGTGATTGGCTGGCCACCAGTACGTACAAGCCGTGCGATAGGAATAACCGCTAATAGAGGTTGCATGCTAGTTTGACTTAGCGGTTATAGAGGTTTACTGTTGTGGATACAACATATTAGGCATTGGATGGGGAGGACAATTCCTTAGCGTATGGGCTTCGATGCACTTTCCCTTTTATAACCCGTGAGCTCCGCCGGAGACGCGGGTCAGATTACCCATGATTACTGACGGCTACTGGCGATTCTGCGGAATGTTATGCTCTTACTGATGGAGCCTCTGGTGCCCAAGGGGGGACTATGCCGATCCTATTCAGCCAGGGCCCATGCGTAGAAAAGATTGTTCTTAACTACATTTCACTTAGAACGGTTAGGCACCTTTATCCGTTAGGTACGAGTACTTTTGGTTTGGGTACTTGTATCTGACCGTGGCTTGGAACAATAACTTATCGTGGATTAGTTCGTCACATCTTGTCCTTGTTTGGTTATAGGTGTGACTTACTACTTCGATGAGAAGGTATTGAACCTTGCTGGGGTCCGGATACTATATTGGATTCATGGCATGGAAAGATACGTCACCGTGAATTACTTTACCATCTCATGTCCTTGTTTGGTTGGGGGGATGGTACGCTCGTTCAATAGGTGTGTATTGGACCATGTTATAATTCAATTGACTTATTTATTTGAGCAATATTTATTCAGTTTATATGGCATGATATTATGTGTCTTGTTACGTCCCTCTGAGGACCTGGTTATCTCGCCAGGTGTGTGCTATTGTCTTTCGCAGGTGCTCTAGCTCTAGCCGTGATCATCGCTATTTTTTCGAGGATGATTGCACTTGGATCGTCTTCGCTTCGCTCGCCAAATTCATTTCTTTTCTCATATATTTTTCCTTTACTTGTTAGTAGTGGATTTGTCTCCGCCCAACATATTGTATCAAGATAGTTCATTATCATTATATGATATCTTTTATTCATTTATTTTGTGTGGATGAGATTAGTTATGGTTCTACTGCATTTTACAGCTTATGTATCCATACGAGGCCTATGTACTTCGTATGAATACAGCTGGCATGTCTACGTTCCTAGTCCTACGTATTTTGGGACTGGGGCGTTACACTATGAGCCAAATATATATTAGGTAACACACCATATCCATTTCCATATATCTATATACATACTATTCATATAGGTAATATGCAATATCTATATTACATTACATCACCCAAGTTTATATATATATATATATATATATATATATATATATATATATATATATATATATATATATATATATATATATGTGTGTGTGTGTGTGTGTGTGTGTGTGTGTGTGTGTGTGTGTGTGTGTGTGTGTGTGTGTGTGTGTGTGTGTGTGTATGTGTATACATTTAAACATATAGAAGGGTAGGGGGTATCATGCATGTGTGTGTGTGTGGCATGGGTGAGTGAACATCCTCAGGTTTCAGTGTGTGCAAGTGTCTCCTGTGAACCAACATGGTTCTCAGTTTTGTGTGTAACCTATGATGTGAAAGAGATGGGTGTGTGTGTAACAGTTAGTAGAGAGTGTCATGTGACCCAATGTGGTTCTCAGTGTGACAGTGGGTAGATAGGGTACCTGTGTGAAGAGAGTCAACTCAGGTTTGTGTGAGTGTCACATAGCAATCACCAATTAGGGAACTCATTCTAGTTCTTATCATTTCCAGATATCTCAGTTTTGGGTGTATGTGTAGATAGTGTGCTAGTGTGTCCATTAGAGTATAGGTGAGCATTGTATTTCATTTTCAGATTTCATATGTACGTGTGTATAATGTATAGTTCAATGTGTGTGACAGGAATGTGATTGTGTGTGCAAACTCAGATTTAGGTGTAACATTCAATGTGTATTTGTGAGTGCAAAGTGTGTGAACATGTGTGGCATAGAACCTAAATCTCAGATTTCAGTGTTTAGGTGGTGTATGTGTGTCAATAGAATAATATCCTGTTCTCAGGAATTCAGACAGTACAATGTGTTGCAAAACCCAATTTTCAACAGTGTATGCATAATGTGTGTGATAGTGAATCAGTGTGCCTGTGTGTTACACATGAAAGTGCATAGGAAACAGTGGGTTATACAGTGTATAAACTGACATGAACATTAGAGTGAGTGTGTGTGTAACATAGAGGAGAAAATAGTTTACTTAGCAGCTAAATGATACCAAAGCCCTATTTCGAAAACCCCATAATCCAGAGTCCTTAGTTAACATCAAACCTAACATACATAGATGAACTAATCTTGGTAATTAATCAGGGAAATTTAGTTTAGAACTCTCCTAATTTCAGAAAACCAAATCAGTGCACATGTATCAGTCAAATAAGGAATCACCAATTCGAATACAAATCACAACTAATATTCAAATTAAATGGTTGGTAAACATTGTTACACATGTATACATGTCACAGGGTGTGTTTGTGTCCAACCAAGTGGACACAAACGTGTCCAAATCAAAAACAAACATACAGGGTGCACACAGTGTACATAACCCTCGTGCAGGGGTTTCGAGTCGTCGTGGACACAGCACACGACACATGTGGCCACGTGGTCATGTCCACGTGTAGCCCACGTGTCAGGATACACATTCGACACCCTGTGAGGTGTCCACATTGTGTCTACAACGGACAAGAGGCCCGTGTTTGTGCGCGTGTCTGTGCGTGTTTACTAACAGCGCACGACAGTACGTGTCCAGTGCGGGCGGGATTGCACCGCGTGTCGTGCATCATCTGCTCCCAAATTTTGGGAGCATGATGACAGACAGTGTCCCTTCCTCCCTACCAATTTTCGTGTCCTCATGTGTCCTATACAGTGAGTTCTAGGGCCCGATAGGCAGGACACTTAACCGAGTCTCGTGCAACGTGTCCAACACCAAAATCCGACCCAAAACGACACAAAAATAATTTCAGTCTTCACAAAAATTAACATACACATATAGATCTAGGGATCCATGTAATTAGTTTTACAAAACACGAAAATAAATTCCTAACAGGCATTTTAACAAACACCTATCTATACACTATGATACGTGTCCAATACGGACACCAAATGGACACAAAATTTACTCAAATTTTAGGGACAGCTAGGGGACTCCTAGATCTAGCCCTAAATGCAAAGAAATCAGAAAAAAGAATGGGTTTGAGTGGTTTACCTATTGAGTGTCAAACTCAAAGAAAGCTCCAAATGGAAGGAATCCAAATAGCAACTCCCAAGCTCCAAATTGCACAAAAACTGAGATAAATCTCCACAAATAGTAAATAAACATTAATTAGATCCTAATAAAAAGACTAGAGTCAAAAAGGAATTGAAATAAATTTATTAGGAATTTAGGAAAGTGGGGATTTACCTTTCCTTCTAAAAATTAGGTTGAGCACAAAAGAGGCAAGAACAAGCTTAAAAGAATACTTATAGGCAAGGGGGAGCCCTAAGTGGCCGGCCGTGGGGTTTAGATAGGGTTAGGGTTTCATACTATGGGCCTATGGGCTTAAGTCACAAGTTATTGAATGGAAAATCACAAGCCATTGAATGGAATCATAAGTCATGAAACCATTTCACTTAATCTTAATCCTCATATTTAAAACTAGTTTCTAATGACTAAAAATAGGTTAACTTAAGTTAGACTAGGGTCACCATAGTTAGGGTTAGCTTCTAGGCTAGTCTACAAAGTCTCAATAAGTCAAAATCAAAGATAGAAATCTCCAATTCAATAAATTAATTAAAAATTCAAAAATTCACCAAATGACCAAAATATCCTCAATCTAAAATGTGGTAGTGACAAATATACCCTCCTTAAAATAATTTTGTCCTTGAAATTAAAAGGCAAAACTAACTAATGAGAAGGGTAGACAATCATACCTCAAGGTCCAAAAAGATAAGGGTATCGCTCGCGCATCTCATCCTCCCGTTCCCAGGTAGACTCTCCTGGAGAATGATGCCTCTATGCGACACGAACCAAGGGTATCACCTGGTTCCTCAGTACCTTCTTTCGGCGATCCAGAATCTCTACTGGCTGCTCTGGATAACTGAGAGTAGGTCCCACCTCAATCTTCGAGTGATCAAGTACATGGCTAGGGTCAGCCACGTACCGTCTCAACTGTGATACGTGGAATAATTTATGGACACCCACTAGTGCAGGTGGCAAGTCTAGCCTGTACGCCATGTCACCGACTCTCTCGCTGATCACGAAAGGTCCGATGAAGCACGGGCTAAGCTTCCCACCTCCACCAAAACGTTTGGTACCACGAGTCGGAGATATCCGCAGAAAAACCATGTCTCCGACCTAAACACAAACAAGGTCTCATGTTACTATATAATCAAACATGATCAAACAAACAAAACAACAACAACCTACTTCTAATCCTATCTCTAATCTGTACCTCAAACTCCAAGGGCCTCCGGTGGCTATCGGTCCAGTGTCGATGTATGTCCTGTGCCACGCGAAGTCTGTCCTTGATGGGCTTCACCTTCTTAGCTACGTCAACAACCATCTCTAGTCCCAGTAAAGCTCGCTCACCAACATCATCCCAAGATAAGGGTGTATGACACCTACTCCCGTACAAAGCCTCGAAAGGTGACATCTCAATGCTGGCATGAAAACTGTTGTTGTAAGCAAACTCTACCAAATGTAGGTGATCCTCCCATGAACCTCCAAAATCTAAGACGCACGTCCGCAGCATGTCCTCGAGCGTCTGAATAGTCCTCTCTGACTGTCCGTCCGTCTGGGGTTGGTATGCAGTACTAAACTTGAGCTGAATGCCCAAGCTAGTCTGCAGACTCCTCCAGAAATGGAAAGTAAAGCGACTATCCCGATCCGAGATGATGCTGACCGGAACTCCATGAATCCTGAAAATCTGCCGCATGTACATCTCTGCAAGCCTCTCAGTAGACGTACCCACTTTAAATGGCAAAAAGTGGGCCGATTTGGTCAACCTGTCAACGATGACCCAAATCGCGTCTTTCCTTCCTGGTGTACGCGGCAAATCAGATACAAAATCTATAGTGATATGCTCCCACTTTCACTCTGGAATGGGCAATGGCTACAATAATCCGCCTGGCCTCTGCCTCTCTGCCTTGACCTGTGACAGACCAAGCACCTGGCTACGAAGCGAGCTACTTTCCGCTTCATCTCGTACCACCAGACATGTTCCCTCAGATCCCTGTACATTTTGTTGGCACCAGGATGTATAGAGTACAGAGATCTGTGGGCCTCCTGCATGACCTGCTCCATGAGCTCTCCACTGGGCACACATATGTAACACCCCAGACCCAAAATACGTAGGACTAGGAACGTAGACACGCCAGCCGTATAATAAATATGCGTAAGCTGTAAATGCAGTAGAACCATAACTAATCTCATCCACACAAAATAAATGAATAGAAGATATCATATAATGATAATGAATTGTCTTGATACAATATGTTGGGCGGAGACAAATCCACTACCAACAAGTAAAGAAAAAATACATGAGAAAAGAATGAGTTTTTTTTTGGTGAGCGAAGCGAAGACGATCCAAGCACAATCATCCTTGAAGAAATAAAAATGATCACGGCTAGAGCTAGAACACCTGCGAAAAATAAGAGCACACACCTGGAGAGATAACCAGGTCCTCAGAGGAACGTAACAAGATACAGGAAGAACATGCCATATGAACTGAATATTAATGCACCATAAAATAAAGATAAAGTAAAAGTGTCCAAACCATAACACGGCTCAATATCCCATCGTCGAAACAGTAGGCTACCCCTACAACCAAACAAGGACAAGGGGTAACTTACTATTCTGTGATATGACATTTTTCCATGCCATGATTTGGAACATGAAATTTGCTAAGGTCTCCTAACCTTTCTAGTAGGCAATTTAGAAGACATATCGATGTATGGGCAGGTGAAGGCTGACTCCCCCAGGACAAGGTAATAACTCACAACACGCACACGTCAAGTACCAATACTATCAGCCGGCATAACTCGAGGCTAGCGGCCCACGTGACCCATCAGTCCACATAGCTCGAGGCTAGTGACCCTCGCGACTCGACTACCGTAGTACGCAGTTACTACAGCTTTTGGATTTGGGTAGCCCATACATTTAATTGTCTTCTCCCTCCCAAGGTCACTAACAGAAGGTAGTTCGCTAAGACTAGGTCCATATGCATTCAAAAGGCAAGAAGGAAAAATAACTGAAAGCAAAATAAAGTAAACTAAAAATAGCAAGTAATGGATCCAACTGAAAACAAAAATAAATATGCAGTAAATAAATAAATAAAGATGCATCTAATTATAAACAGTAAATAAGGCAAGGTATCTTGCCTGAGGGTGGTGCGAGAAGCAGCAAAATCCAACAATCAGAATCGTCAACACGAAAGTCAAAATCCACAAGAAGCTCCGGATGCTGAAACAAACATCACGAACGAGTTTGGAATAAAAGATATGCCTTGGAAACGCTTGTCCAAAAGTCAAATTCTGGAACAGGAGCAATTTCGTAATTTCGGGTCAAAACGATGTCCGTCGTTGGACCCGCTTTGCACCGAAATGTGTGCCAATATCTACGGTCTCTAAAGTCGTCAAACTACATGTCTACAGATTTGTTTTAATGAGACGAACCCAATGGTATGTCAAATTTCGGATTTCGGTGGGCCATGCACAAAATTGCTCGTTGAGTGGGATTATGGGCCCGCTAAAATGGCGTCCCGATCAACCTTCTCAGAATTGAACCAAACTTGGCTCACAGGACCAGAAAAATATTTCGAGTCCAATGGCGCAAGTTTCGTCGCGATTTAATGAGTATGCACAAAGTTGTGACTTAATTTGCAAAGGGTCGATACGGGGTATCTCAACGGATACGCACTAATTTCGTCGCGTACATGCAACGAAATCGGATTCCATCAGTTTTCACACATCGACAACATCCATACGCGCCTTTCGATGCATATAGTGCACGACCACGTCGCCCTGTTTGTCGGGACGGACGTCGTATCGGGGTATTTTTCTACTTTTTGAAAACATAATTTACAAGTTTTCGTGAAACTTTAACAACGTGTAACTTTCTACATACTAGATGAAAAGTGAATCCAGAAGGTGCGTTACAATCTTGGTTATGTTGTCTTTGACTATCTTTAATTATTTTCTACAAGTTTTTAATGTACAACATGAAAATTGGCCGACAAGTTGTCGTTTAGAATTGGTTTTAACAGTCCAGAAAATCTGATTTTTTTTGCTAACTTTGGTTCGATTTTTTGGACCAGTTAGATGGTCATGTCGAAATCCATCTGGAGGATCTCGAAGAGGGTCAAGTCTACTTTCCAGAAAATCTTACGGATCAAAAATCGGTGTTACGAGTAAAAAGTTACGTCATCGGGAAGTAGGGTACCTTGAGTGGGAAAATTGCTCCGTGGATGACAAGGGGCTGACTTTCGATGCTCCGTTCGTCGCGCACACAACTCCGTTGCTGGTGAAACGAACTCGTAGACGAAGAAGGTATGTTCTGTCACAATTTTCGTTTTGGAAGTCTAGGGTTTTGAGGTCTGTGGAGGAAGATATAAATATAACAAGTTTGCACAAAACCTAGTACTACTAGGATTACCAATAAAGCCTAGGAAAGCCCCACGGGTTGGGCGCTACTTATAGCAGCTTAGGTGGGTGGGAGGGCCCGCCCACTTTAGTGGGTGGCTGACTCTCTTTTTTTTTTTTTTTCTTATTCTTTTCCCTTTTTTATTTCTTTTTCTTTTTCTTATCTTTAAAACTTTTATATATAACTATATATCCAAAAATCTATCTAAATTCAAATAACACTTTAAATGACACATATCCAAATATTTAGTATATTTAAATATATCTACATATATATATAAATTCCATTCACAATAAACCAACTCAATATATTAATAATAATATTTAAATAGAATAAACATGTTTAATAAATCTCCAAAAATAACTTTAATAATAATAAATTAATAAAATCGTCCCAATGGGTGCACTTATACTGTACACACTTTTTCGGGTCCACAAAATATACTATTTTATAAAATATTATTTAAATAATAAAATACCAATAATTGTACCAATAATTAAATAATTTGAAATTGTACATAAAATTCTAAAATAATTTAGAAATTATTTTTACGAAGTAAAATATGTCTACATGACCACCTTGGTCACACCACATGTCTACTTGGGCTTGGGTTTTGTCCAGGCCCAGTTCGGACTGGTTTAGACAACCCGGGTCATCTAAAAATCAATCTATAAAATAATATCTATTAAAATAATTTAAATGAGTCAATTCACAACTTGGCCTAGTTTTCCTAGTTTGGACAGAATTATGGCTAGGCCTCCCACGGCATGGCTAATATACTGGTCAAAGCACACTGCTACATCTTCCGTGCCAAAGTTCATGGTCGTCTATGCTCCAAAACTCAAAAATGGCTAAGGTCATTTCTACTAATAAAAAAAATCATAAATTGCATAAATTTATTTTTAAATAATAAAAAAATAATAAATTTAAAAAAATTAGGGGTTTTACATCCTATCCAACTTACAAGAATTTCGTCCTCGAAATTTAGGAAAATTAGGATAGGTAGGGTTGAGGGATAGGAAGAGTTCGTCAATACCAAAATATAATTAAATTTTGGAGGAGGCGATAAAACGGCGTTCAACACAACTATGCATTTAGGAACTTGTTAATTCGACACACACAAAATTCCTCAGGGTTATGGGATTGATTGAGGGTCGCTAGTGAAGGTAACAAACTTGGATAACGCGAATTAAAGAGTAGCAAAGAATTCGGTAGTTCAAAGAAAATAATTTGACCATTGGGAGACGTGGTTCCCTGAGAGAAACTGGATACTAATCGTCTTGGTTGAGAGTTGGATTTAAGTGAACGATTAGAATCATTCTCGAGTGCTCAAGAATAATTGGGAGGGCACGATAACAATTCTAGAGTTGAGGAATGAGGAGTAGTTAAAGGCAAGGATACAGCCACATGAGTCGGTCGGTGGCTATCTACATTTGTGTATAGATAACTGATAGGACAACCAAAGATGATACCTTGAGTCTATCTAGCAAGTACATTGTCTTGTCTTTCCAAAATAAGTAAAAGACAAGAACAACAAAGGTTTCAAAGACGATGCTATTGAGTACGAACACGAGGTTCATAGGCGACAAAAAATAATTCAAAAGAGAATTGCCAAGGCTGTCGCGGATGATACTCTAAGGCAAGTTTACTATGTCTCCATCCACGTAGAATAATATATGAAGGCGAACCAAAGTGCAATTGGTTGATCAGACCATCATGCACCGGTTCTGATTAGACAATATGTTAGTGGGTGCACCCAATAAAATATGTCATGATCAAGCTTGATAACGAACTAAGCTTGCAAAACTGAAGCTAAATTAGCAGCATGAGATAGTCAAAATATGAGCAAGGGAGGTACTGATGAACGAAATTTTAAATAGTCCAACATCTTTTAAAATTAAGTCTTGCCCGAAGTATGGGCCTTTACAGTTGTCCTAGTTTTTCTCACTTATGGTTTGGTTGTCTGGATAAGTTAAGGTCCTCTGAATTTATAGTCTAAATGAGCTTATCAACACGATTCATAAGGACAAAGGAATCGTTAGGTGGTGAGGTATTCTACCCAACTTACAAAAGTTAAACTAGTAGTGTGATGGGGCAATGGGTCAAGCAATCAAGATAAAGTACAATTTTAAGTATTTAAGGAATTAAGTAGAACAAAATCACATATCGGGTCGAAAGAATTGAGTCGAGGTGGAAATACAGTCACATAGCTGGGTAGATGACTAACAACACTTGTGTACATACTACTATCATGGTCATGAGTGATATGGCAGTTTAGTGTGGAATACTGTGGAATTCATCCAACTTATTTGGACTCTCTTCGTTGTCCACCATTAAAATTTTGCTCAAATTTTCTCCAAAAGTCTCTAAATAAAATTTTCAAAGATAACCACCCAAAATTTGTATTCACTGCAAGTCGTTCAATTTAATCATGACCAAAATTTAAATCACTTTCATAAATCTCAAAGCAAACATTATCACGTTACTACTAACCTTTTCCAAAATTAACGTTTAAATTCAACTATTTAACTCAAGAGTTCATAATTTACGAATCCATAAAAATTTCACAATCAATCAAAAATTTAACACTCTAAAATTTTCAAATAACTCATAATAAAACTCTTAGCATATTAAAAGCAATCTCAAAAATTAAGCTCAATGCTCTCATCAATTTTAACTTCTATTCATGCTAAGTTATTCCAACAAATTCACAACCTTTAAATGGTAACTTCCTTTAATTAATCAAAATAACTTTCCATCACATCCTTCGAAATTCTCCCAAAATTTTTTGATATTAGCAATCCCTCATTAAACTAAATTTTCCAATAATCTTATCAGTCAAAATCTTTTTTTTTTACCAAAAATCTAAATAGATTTGTAAATCCTCAATCATAGGACACAATTTAAAATAAAGAAAAATTCTCAAAAATCGTTTTCAATTATTGTAAACCAAAATTTACCATCGTTACTTCCACTTAAAATTCAAAATTTACTAAACACAAAAATTGCAAGTTGTACGACTCAAATTTAAATAATTCCTTCTGCCACAATTAAAATCTAAGATCATTTTTAAACCAATTTATAACTGTTCAAAGGTGTATAACTATAATCCAATAAATCATAAATATTACAACTCGAAAATTAAATCAACTTTATATTTGTTCAAAGTGGTATAGCTATAACCCAATAAATCATAAATATCATAACTCGAAAATCAAATCAATTTTATATTTGTTCAAAGATGTATAACTATAACTCCATGATTCATAAATATCAAAACTCAAAAATCCAATCAATTTTTTAAATCAATGGTGTAAAGAATCTAGCTATGTATTTTTTTTTCTTCCTGCAGTATCAATCCTATGGTGTTTACTATTTGGAAATCTCAAGATTAAAACTTTCCTTGGTAATATCCTACTTTACAAATTGCTAATCATTAAATCACACTTTCTTAAAAAAAAAACTTTTTAACTCAATTAGAGTCTTAAATGTATTCCAATTGCCAATATAATCATTATAGCCATATGTTTGACCTTTGAGCATATACTAGTGTAGTCATCTTCCTAGTTGATACTAAGCACGAAAATAAGAATCAACGGTAGAAAGGAATCAAGCAAGATGCAATTCAAGGAAGTCGATCGAGAGTTCGAAATTTGAAGCCAAGGGAAGAGGTCAATCTGTATGGATGAGATTTCTAGATTCTAATCCTATGTTGCAGGCTCACATCGGTACAGTAACGTAGCCGAAGTGACAAACTCGACCTGCATGGGCCACCACAAAAACATGTAACGCCCCAGACCCAAAATACGTAGGACTAGGAACGTAGACACGCCAGCCGTATAATAAATATACGTAAGCTGTAAATGCCGTAGAACCATAACTAATCTCATCCACACAAAATAAATAAATAGAAGATATCATATAATGATAATGAATTGTCTTGATACAATATGTTGGGCGGAGACAAATCTACTACCAACAAGTAAAGGAAAAATACATGAGAAAAGAATGAGTTTTTTTTTGGTGAGCGAAGCGAAGACGATCCAAGCACAATCATCCTTGAAGAAATAGCAATGATCACGACTAGAGCTAGAACACCTACGAAAGACAAGAGCATACACCTGGAGAGATAACCAGGTCCTCAAAGGAACGTAACAAGATACAGGAAGAACATGCCATATGAACTGAATATTAATGCACCATAAAATAAAGATAAAGTAAAAGTGTCCAAACCATAACACGGCTCAATATCCCATCATCGAAATAGTAGGCTACCCCTACAACCAAACAAGGACAAGGGGTAACTTACTATTCCGCGATGTGACATTTTTCCATGCCATGATTTGGAACATGAAATTTGCGAAGGTCTCCTAACCTTTCTAGTAGGCAATTTAGAAGACATATCGATGTATGGACAGGTGAAGGCTGACTCCCCCAGGACAAAGTAATAACTCACAATACGCACACATCAAGTACCAATACTATCAGCCGGCATAACTCGAGGCTAGCGGCCCAAGTGACCCATCAGTTCACATAGCTCGAGGCTACTGACCCTTGCGACTCGACTACTGTAGTACGCAGTTCATACAGCTTTTGGATTTGGATAGCCCATACATTTAATTGTTTTCTCCCTCCCAAGGTCACTAACAGAAGGTAGTTCGCTAAGACTAGGTCCATATGCATTCAAAAGGCAAGAAGGAAAAATAACTGAAAGCAAAATAAAGTAAACTAAAAATAGCAAGTAACGGATCCAACTGAAAACAAAAAATAAATATGCAGTAAATAAATAAATAAAGATGCATCTAATTATAAACAGTAAATAAGGCAAGGTATCTTGTCTGAGGGTGGTGCGAGAAACAGCAAAATCCAACAATCAGAATCGTCAACACGAAAGTCAAAATTCACAAGAAGCTCCGGATGCTGAAATAACATCACTAACGAGTTTGGAATAAAAGATATGCCTTGGAAATGCCTGTCTAAAAGTCAAATTCTAGAACAGGAGCAATTTCGTAATTTCGGGTCAAAACGATGTCCGCTGTTGGACACGTTTTGTACCGAAATGCGTGCCAATATCTACGGTCTCTAAAGTCGTCAAACTATATGTCTAGAGGTTTGTTTTGATGAGACGAACCCAACGGTATGTCCAATTTTGGATTCCGGTGGGCCATGCACAAAATCGCCCTTGAGTGGGATTGTGGGCCCGCTAAAATGGCGTCCCGATCAACCTTCTCAGAATTGAACCAAACTTGGCTCACAGGACCAAAAAAATATTTTGAGTCCAATGGTGCAAGTTTTGTCGCGATTTGATGAGCGTGCACAAAGTTGTGACTTAATTTGCAAAGGGTCGATACGGGGTATCTCGACGGATACGTACTGATTTCGTCGTGCACATGCAACGAAATCAGGTTCCGTCAGTTTCCACACGTCGACAACATACATACGCGCCTTTTGATGCGTATAGTGCGCGACCACGTCGCCCTGTTTGTCGGGACGGACGCCGTATCGGGGTATTTTTCTACTTTTTGAAAACATAATTTACAAGTTTTCGTAAAACTTTAACAACGTGTAACTTTCTACATACTAGATGAAAAGTGAATCCAGAAGGTGCGTTACAATCTCGGTTATGTTGTCTTTGACTATCTTTAATTAGTTTCTACAAGTTTTTAATGTACAACATGAAAATTGGCCGACAAGTTGTCGTTTAGAATTGGTTTTAACAATCCAAAAAATCTGATTTTTTTGCTAACTTCGGTTCGATTTTTCGAACCAGTTAGAAGGTCATGTCGAAATCCATCTAGAGGACCTCGAAGAGGTCAAGTCTACTTTCCAGAAAATCTTACGGATCGAAAATCGGTGTTACGAGTAAAAAGTTACGTCATCGAAAAGTAGGGTACCTTGAGTGGGAAAACTGCTCCGTGGATGACAAGGGGCTGACTTTCGATGCTCCGTTCGTCGCGCACACAACTTCGTTGCTGGTGAAACTAACTCATAGACGAAGAAAGTATGTTCTGTCACAATTTTCGTTTTGGAAGTCTAGGATTTTGAGGTCTGTGGAGGAAGATATAAATATAACAAGTTTGCACAAAATCTAGTACTACTAGGATTACCAATAAAGCCGAGGAAAGCCCCACGGGTTGGGCGCTGCTTATAGCAGCTTAGGTGGGTAGGAGGGCCCGCCCACTTTAGTAGGTGGCTGACTCTTTTTTTTCTTTTCTTATTCTTTTCCCTTTTTTATTTCTTTTTCTTTTTCTTATCTTTAAAACTTTTATATATATAACTATATATATCCAAAAATCTATCTAAATTCAAATAACACTTTAAATGACACATATCCAAATATTTAGTATATTTAAATATATCTACATATATATATAAATTCCATTCACAATAAACTAACTCAACATATTAATAATAATATTTAAATAGAATAAACATGTTTAATAAATCTCCAAAAATAACTTTAATAATAATAAATTAATAAAATCGTCCCAATGGGTGCACTTATACTGCACACACTTTTTCGGGTCCACAAAATGTACTATTTTGTAAAATATTATTTAAATAATAAAATACCAATAATTGCACCAATAATTAAATAATTTGAAATTGTACATGAAATTCTAAAATAATTTAGAAATTATTTTTACGAAATAAAATATGTCAACATGGCCACCTTGGTCACACCACATGTCTACTTGGGCTTGGGTTTGGTCCAGGCCCAGTTCAGACTGGTTTGGACAACCCGGGTCATCTAAAAATCAATCTATAAAATAATATCTTATTAAAATAATTTAAATGATTCAATTCACAACTTGGCCTGGTTTTCCTAGTTTGGACAGAATTATGGCTAGGCCTCCCACGGCATGGCTAATATACTGGTCAAAGCACACTGCTACATCTTTCGTGCCAAAGTTCATGGTCGTCTAGTGCTCCAAAACTCAAAAATGGCTAAGGTCATTTCTACTAATAAAAAAATCATAAATTGCATAAATTTATTTTTAAGTCTTTTTAAATAATAAAAAAATAATAAATTTAAAAAAATTAGGGGTTTTACAACATAACCTGGAATCGTGCCTCAATGCACCATCCTCTGCAAAAGAAAACTCGCCATCCACCTGCCCTGCTCGAACCTGCTCTCGGATACACCGCAGAGCAACATCCTCGAACTGCGTCGACTTGATCATCTCCACCAAGTCTGACTGAATCTGAAGGCCCCACATCTGCATCTGAACTCCGGGCACAATCACCTCAATCCCGAGGCTCTCCAAATCAGCAAGCAAGTGATGGTCCATAGTCAAACACATGGCTGTCGGATACCTACTCAAGGTATCGGCAACCACGTTGGCCTTCCCTGGGTGATCCTGAAGTGAGATGTCGAAGTCCTTCATCAGCTCTAGCCATCTGTGCTGCCTCATGTTGAGCTCTTTCTGTGTAAACATATACTTCAAGCTCTTATGATCTGTGAAGATCTCAACCCTCTCTCCATACAAGTAGTGCTTCCACAACTTCAAGGCAAAAATCACTGCTGCCAACTCCAGGTCGTGGGTAGGGTAGTTCTTCTCATAGGGACGTAACTACCTGGAAGCATAGGCAATCACCTTCCCATACTGCTGCAAGACACAACCCAACCCCTTTCCTGAAGCGTCACTATAAATAGTGAACCCTTCTGAACTTGATGGCAATGTCAAAATCGGAGCTGTCGTAAGCCGCTTCTTCAACTCATCAAAAGCTGCTTGACACTCCTCTGACCAAACAAACTCAACATCCTTCCGGGTCAGCCTGGTCAACGGCTCTGTAATCCGAGAGAAATCCTGCACGAACCTACTGTAATATCCTGCCAGTCCCAAGAA
Organism: Iris pallida; assembly: GCA_029216955.1. NCBI lineage: Eukaryota > Viridiplantae > Streptophyta > Magnoliopsida > Asparagales > Iridaceae > Iris > Iris pallida. The sequence continues at coordinate 51,955,923 of JANAVB010031617.1, forward strand.
GCTTCGGATCTCTGCTATTGAACTCTGCGCCGACCAAGCCTCAACTGCCGTGATCTTCTTCGGGTCCACTGAGATCCCATCTCCAGTCACCATATGACCCAAGAAGTCAACTCTGTCCAAAATGAACTCGTACTTCGAGAGCTTGCCATACAGCCTCTCCCTCCTGAGTGTCTCCAGAACCACTCTCAAGTGCTTCTCGTGCTCCTCCTCGGTCTTCGAATACACCAGGATATTATCGATGAACACCACCACGAACTTGTCTAAGTACTGGTGGAACACCTTGTTCATCAAGTACATAAATACCGTCGGGGCGTTGGTCAGCCCAAACGGCATAACCAAGAACTCAAATTGTCCATACCGCGTCCTGAAGGCGGTCTTCGGAATATCCTCCCTCTTCACCTTCACCTGGTGATAACCTGACCTCAGATCAATCTTGGAGAAAACCCGAGCTCTGCTCAACTGATCAAAGAGATCATCGATCCGCGGTAGTGGGTATCTGTTCATGATCGTCAGGTTGTTGAGTGCCCTGTAGTCGCTACATATCCGTACCGACCCATACTTCTTGGGTACAAAAAGTACCGGTGCACTCCAAGGTGAAGAACTCGATCGGATGAAGCCCTTGTCCTGCAACTCATCCACCTGCTTCTTCAGCTCCACCAACTCACTGTTGTTCATTCGATAGTTATGCTGAGAAATCGGTTCCGCACCGGGAACCAAGTCTATCGAGAACTCAACATCCCTATCTGGTGAAAGCCCTGGCAACTCCTCCAGAAAGACGTCTATGAACTCTACAATCAAAGGATGTGGAGCCGCCTGCTCCTCAACTGAAGCTCTGCAGAAAAGTCCGCCGTCCTGCTCTGCCTGCCGTCGGGTGTACTCGAACTCTGGCTCTCATGGCGCTCCAAACAGAACTCTACCCCCTCGGTAATCTATACTGGCGTGGTGCCTGCTCAACCAGTCCATACCTAATACGATATCGTACTTCGGTAGTGGCATGACGAGCAGGCTCACCTCCAACTCTCGGCCTCCCAAAATGACACTCCGCCCTCTGCAAACATCACTCACGAGGATAACACCACCCCCGATCGTGATCTTGCAGGTCTTAGGCAATGATTCAGATACTAGGCAGTGTCTAATAGCAAATGATACCGACACAAAACTGTGGGAAGCCCCAGAATCAAATAGATCAAAAGCTGGAATAGAGTCGAGAAGAACCGAACCTGCAATCAACTCCTCGATGGCCTCTGCATCCTCGGCCGCCATGGCGAAAGCTCGCCCCTGCTGGCCTCCCCTGGCCTGCTGCTGGTGCTGTACGAACCGCTGCTGCTGAGTCGGTAACGGTCCCTTCTGCGATCCCCCTGGAGCCTTGGCTCCGGCTCCCTGAGCTGCCCTGCCCGCAAAGAGGGAACAGTCCCTCAACTGATGCTCTGATGATCTACATTAGAGGCATTTCCCCAGCCACTTCCTGCACTCAGTCCATCCGTGCCCCGGCTTCTTGCAGAAGGTGCAACTGATAGTCTGCTGCCTCGGGGCCTGCTGCTGCTGCCTCGGCTGCTGATGCTGCACTGGCTGATGCCTCGGCTGCTGAAACTGCTGCGGCTGGAACCTCTGCTGCTGCTGGTACTGCTGCTGAAAGTGCGGCCACTTGGCCGGTCCTCCGCTACCACTAGCTCCCTGGGTGTCTCGCTCCCTCTTGAGCCTTAGCTCAAGATCATCCTCTGTGGCTAAGGCATCCACCAAGATCTCCTCAAAGGTAGCGCTGCGGGCACTCTTGGTATAGGACTTAACCTCCTTTACCAATCCCTTTCTGAACCTCCGGGCCTTCGTCGCCTCGGACAACCCTTCGACAAATTTGCCCAGACGGCAGAACTCCCCTTCATACTCCTCTACGGACTGGCTACCCTGTACTAAGGCCTCGAACTGAGTCTCGAGGGCTCCTAGCGCTGCATCTGGGAAAAACTTCTCCTTGAACAGCTTCTTGAATGCTGCCCAAGTCTGCCCTGGAGTACCAACCCTCGGGTCGGTTTGGTACCAAGTGCGCGCTAGATCCTGCATCATGCTGGCCGTCGCCTTGATCTGAAGGCTCACTGGAATCTCAGCCAATCTAAAAATCTCCTCCATATGCTCTATCCACTCATCGGCGTACAGAATGCCCTCTGTACCCCGAAAATCCCTCGGGTGCATCTTTTGGAAGTCTTGGATGCCCTTCTCCCTTGGCGGATACGGCTGCTGAACTGCCGCTGGCTGAGCTGCTGCCCTCTCAACTGTAGTCAGGGCCAGATAAATGCCCCGACTAAACTCTGCAGTCTGGCGCTGCTACTGGACCTGCTGGGCCTCCATGAACTGTTGAAAGAATGAGAACAGCTGAACTGCGTCAACTATCCCCGAAGGTGGCTGCTGCTGCTAGAGCACCTCTGGAATCACCGGACCCTGCCTGTGCACTGCCAGTGGAGGGGCTCCTCCGAACACAACAAAAATATCCACCCCAGCTGGCATGACTGGGGCTGCGGTACCGGGGGCTGGCTGCTGAGGACGAGAGGTGGCAGACCTCTCATCGGTGTCCTCCTGACCTGGGCGATGTGATCTAGTCTCGACCATCCTGGAGACAGATCAAACAAGAAAACAATTGCTGAGAATGAGTCGAAATAGCAAAGGAGGACAATTTATATTCAAAGGAAGACAATAAGCAGCAAAATGTAGATATACGGAATCTGATAAAGAGTTTTTTTTCTAATGTGATTGAGTACCTTCAAAAATATCATAATCCTACTGTAGGCTGCAGTGATACTCTAGTTCGAATACCACTGCATTTCTAAACTAGACTTGCATGGGCCACCACTAAAAACGTGTCACGACCCGCACCCAATGTAGGGGCACGAGAAGTGGTTACGTCCAGCCTATACCGCAGTGTCGGCGGTAGAATGCTGTCCTAGGTCACATACATCTAACAGTTATAAGGTACCTGTACAGTATATACACTCCGAATAGAGGTGACATGATAAAGTACAACTCAATCACAACTAAGGAAGAAATACGATAAGATAAATAGATGCACTACAACAAAAATATCTTTTAATGACGGCTAAAAACCGTCATTAATGACAAACCATGACGCTTTTTTTTTCCAAAGCAAGCGTGATGAAAACGGGTGTTATAAATGTTTTTTAAAAGCGTCATAAAAAAACGTCATGAATATGATGAGTTTCTGCTACACTTATTTTCAGCGTAGTTTGAAAGCGTTATGAATAGATAATCTGTATAGACTCAATTCAGCACATTTATAACGCTCAATTCTGCACAATTATATATTACTTTCCAAAAAAATTATAGATCAATGCTCAATGTTGCTCAATTCAATTTCAAAACATTCATTTTGAACCATATTCACAAGAAAACATCTAAATGTTATAGAGTACCATTTAATCCAATTACAAATATATACATAATATATATCACCATCTTTATTACATTTTTTCAAAATAGGACATCTAAATACATATATTTACAACTACTACTAGTAAGTAGACCCTCAAAACTATTAGTACATTGGCTTCAACTTTGAGCACATCAAAACTGTCGGCATCACGTAGCAAAACCCTGAAAAAGATTAAAAAAATATCATAGAAGAAGCACAACAGGTATTAGTGGAAACTCACCGAATCACAGATAAGCAAGTAAGTCCTTGAAACACAAGCAATAAAACATAGAGGAAAAAAAATTTTGATTTGTGTATTGGTGCAAACCTTGCTCTCCTGTTCTGGAACCAGACCTCTACTTGCCGCGGCCGGAGGTTCAATCGCTTTGCTAAGGCTTGTTTTTATTTCTGAACATCATCATCATCATGAGAACAGTATATATATATTAGAGGAAGATCTAACTAAGCTAGTTTGAATTAATTATATATATATAGATGCTAAGTAGAGCGTTACTGGATTGAGAGTGCTATGTTCTCTGAACCTTTCCTCCAAAAGAGCAGACTGCTCCTTCGTAAGCCTGAGCTTCTTCCTCACGTTGCCGTCCTCTTTGTCGTCTCCGTCGATCGCCTGTGAAGAGGAGCCCCTCTCCTCAAGAAATGGCCAAATGTCAAAAATAGCATTACCAAAATACAACACGGTTGGCTTAGAGTGCATAGTAAAACTGCAGGAACAAAGCTGCCATGTAAGAACGAGTTAACCTCACTTGCAAATTGTCAGAAAATAACCAAAATAAGGTAAAAAATAGTAGGATCAAAATACATAAGGTTGGCTCATAATGCATAGTACAACTACAGGAAATGCCATGTAAAAACAAGTTACCTGCGAACAAAGCTGCTAATTGTAAAAACAAGTTGACCACACCTGCAAATTGTAAAAACACTCATGAAATGACCAAATGTCAAAAATAGCATGATCAAAATACAATATGGTTGGCTCAGAGTGCATAGTAAAACTGCAGGAGCAAAGCTGCCATGTAAAACCAAGTTAACCGCACCTGCAAATTGTAGACACAGTCCAGAAAATGACCAAAGTAAGGTAAAAAATAGTAGGATCAAAATACATAAGGTTGGCTCATAGTGCATAGTAGAACTACAGAAAATGCCATGTAAAAACAAGTTACCTGCACCTGCAAATTAGAAAAACTGTCGAGAAAATGACCAAAGTATGGTAAAAAATAGCAGGATCAAAATACATAAGGTTGGCTCAGAGTGCATAGTAGAACTGCAGGAACAAAGCTGCCATGTAAAAACAAGTTAACCACAACTGCAAATTGTAAAAACAGTCAAGAAAATGACCAAAGAAAGGTAAAAAAATAGCAGGATCAAAATACGTAAGGTTGGCTCATAGTGCATAGTAGAACTGCAAGGACAGATTTTTTCAAAACCATAATTCATTGCAACGGAAGTCACAAAACCATCTCCAAATTGTATCTCATCATTGCCAATATATAAATTTTTTGATAGGAACACAATAAAGTTGTAGGTATGTAGACAATGGAATAGAAAAAAATTGTTTGCAGTGAAATATGGGTTATGAATTTGGTTTTCCAATTGAAACATGCCCTGTTCCTTATATTTCAGCTAAGGTAAATATCTGGAAATATGGGTTTGGGAAAAACTCTACTGTCCTATCCACTCATTGTCTCCATGTAGCAGCAACAATATTATCACTTCATAATAAAAGCAAAGAATTCAAGTTAGTCACATTTTTGTATCATAATTCAAATGTAGCAGCGGGACTAGCAGCAGCATTTTGAATCTATCATAATTCCAAATTTCTAATACACAAGGCGAGAAATGTAAGCAGGTAATGTATCACAATTCTCGAAAAATTACTCAAATTTGTATAGATTCCCCCAAAATGCATCATCATATATAGAATAAGCAGTATATTAAGAAAATTAGGAGGTTGGCTCAGAGTAATGCATGTTAATATCGTTGGCACATTAGGAACACCGGTACCACTTCCAACTATCAGAACAAGTTGAGGAATGCATCAAAACTTAGTATCAAAAATTGTAAATTTTGATACTAAGTTTCGTTACCTCTTCCCCCAACATGTTTGATAAGGAATGCAACCAACATTACTAACAATTTATTTTATACAAACCATTTGTTATTCCCGCCTCTTCACAGCCCATACAAAAAAACAAAACTAATAGGAAACAAACTTAAGCACGAGTGAATAAAATAATGACAAAGAGTAAAAATCAAAATTCTTCCAAATAATAGGTAATAGAATGGTTGGCTCAGAGTAATCAATGTTAATATCATGGGTATATTAGCAAAGATTGTTACCTCTTCACTCATCAGAACATGACGAGGAATGCATCAAAACTTAGTATCAAACTATGTGATATTAAGTATCTTTACCTCTTCACCCATCATTTTTGACGAGGAAGGCAACCAAACTCCCCAAACCATCTATAATTCCTGCCTCATCACAGCCTAAAATAAAAACTCATCAAAAAACAAGAAAGGAAGAAAAATGCTATTGTACGTAACGGCACCGTCGGAGGTGCTCGGGGCGAGCGACGCGTCGAGCGATAATATCGGGTTCCGCGGACGGTGGTGTGGGGTCCGGATGGCCGGAGGGACGTCGGATTCGTCCTCCTTCACCAACCAACCAAAAGAAATTAGCACAAACAACAAAAAGAGAACAAAGAACGATCCGAGCAGTAAAATAGAGGGATCCGAACCTTGAGTGGGGAGGGAGGACGGACATGGAGCTGAGGTCGCAGGCCTTGTTGAGTGGGGAGGGAGGACGGACATGGAGCTGAGGTCGCTGCCGACCTCTCCAGCTCCTCGAACCTCCTCACGATCTCCGCCGGGATCCTTCCCCCCTCCACCGCCGCCGCGAGGTCCGCGGGGAGGCTCTCCGTCCCCCTTTCCATCTCCGCCAGTGCCATCGCGGCCTCCTCCCCGAGGACCCGCCCCCCTCGTCGTCCCCATTCCACCCTCCCTCGAAATTTTAGGGTTTATGCGGCAGGCTTTGTGCGGCGATCAGACGGTGATGAGAGGGGCGGCAGGCTTTGTGCGGCGGAGGGAGAGGCGGCAGGGGTGGGGTGAAAGAGAGAGGAAAATTTTAGGGTTTGGGGAGAGGAGGGAAGAGGGGGCAGAAGGGGAGCAAGGAGAAGGAGAGTTCTTCCGAATAAGATCGTGGGGGGATGGAATATATTACAGAAAGTTTATTACAAGTTTGCCACCGCTCTAAAATATTAATAACGCTTTGTTTTAAAAACGTTATAAAAAGCCCAGAATTAGTCCAAACCGTCATAGAAAAAAGGTATTTTTCAACTTAATAACGCTTATGTATCAGCCGTCATTAAAACTCCTTGTCGAGCGTCATTAATAGGTCTTTTTGTTGTAGTGATGGAACACAGAATCTACAGATGGTAAATACAAGATAGAGAGAGCTAATGTCTAAGATAATCAGCTCCACATATCCAGAATACAAACTCTAATATATATACAAGTGTATCCAATAGACAGAATGATAATAGAAACTAGTCTAGCTAACTAGCCTAGTCTACATGGGTAATATCATCTGCAAGTGCTGGGTCCTCCTGAGGGTCCAGCTCGCATGTGTCATCTAGGCCTGCTCCGTAATAAGTGGGACACAGCTCCTCAAAGTCATCTGTAATATTTTAACAGGTCTAGTCAGGACTGGAGCGAGCACAGTACATCTCACGCAGTTCATATCATGACAGGAATATAATACTGGCAATAGAGTAAGATATATAAAACGCTGAAGGGTATACATGAGTAAAAGAGAAGACTGTAATGAAATATCTACTATAATTAAAGAGCTACAGTGAACTAGTGATTTAGAGTACAAGCTAGACATATGAACGGCTTGATAATAAACATGAGAGGTTGCATGGCTACACTAGTTTGGAAATTGTCCACATGACTATTTATACTCTCCCGTACCCTAATCAATACATAAGGATCCGTTCAAGTTATGTTATTATACATGATTTCACATGGGGGCCCATAAATGGGTGCACATGAATATAAACATGGGGGCTCCGTGAACATGAGAGTACATGAATCACGAGAGTGCACATAAATGGTGAAAGCACAAGAATACATGATGAAAGTGAAACGCACATGACATGATGTATCTGATGCTCCCGAGGGGGATAACATCGTATGAAAAGATCCATATAGTACTAATCCGTATTTCCATCGTGTCAGCATCTAGTAAAATAATCTAGAGCAAGAAAATAGTCCTAGCAAGTATGAAACGGTCAGAAAATGTACTCGCCTGATATCCTGAGTGTCTGAATGAAATACTATCTGAGGAGTGGTGTCTGGCTCCTAATCAGAACAGTACAAGTCACAACATATCCAAACTGGTAAAATAAGCTACTATGATGCATTCTACATGATATTGGGTCAATTCTAGACTAAAGTCAACCCTGGTTAACTTCAGTCAACTAACTAGTCACTGCTAGGTCAACTAGGTCAACCTAGACCCAATCAAGTCTCACTAGGCCTAACCAGTCTATCCTAGCAAGCACACATCATCCTCAAGTCACACAAGTCTAATATAACCCAACTCATGTATATATCACCATATGCCATAGGCTATACTACCTAGGCTATGAGCCAAATATATATTAGGCAACACACCATATCCATTTCCATATATCTATATACATACTATTCATATAGGTAATATGCAATATCTACATTACATTACATCACCCAAGTTTACATATATATGTGTATATATTTAAACATATAGAAGGTTAGGGGGTATCATGCATGTGCGTGTGTGTATGTGGCATGGGTGAGTGAACATCCTCAGGTTTTAGTGTGTGCAAGTGTCTCCTGTGAACCAACATAGTTCTCAGTTTTGTGTGTAACCTATGATGTGAAAGAGATGGGTGTGTGTGTGTAACAGTTAGTAGAGAGTGTCATGTGACCCAATGTGGTTTTCAGTGTGACAGTGGGTAGATAGGGTACCTGTGTGAAGAGAGTCAACTCAGGTTTGTGTGAGTGTCACATAGCAATCACCAATCAGGGAACTCATTCCAGTTCTTATCATTTCCAGATATCTCAGTTTTAGGTGTATGTGTAGATAGTGTGCTAGTGTGTCCATTAGATTATAGGTGAGCACTGTATTCCATTTCCAGATTTCGTGTGTGTGTGTATAATGTATGGTTCAATGTGTGTGACAGGAATGTGATTGTGTATGCAAACTCAGATTTAGGTGTAACATTCAATGTGTATTTGTGAGTGCAAAGTGTGTGAACATGTGTGGCATAGAACCTAAATCTCAGATTTTAGTGTTTAGGTGGTGTGTGTGTGTCAATAGGATAATATCCTGTTCTCAGGAATTCAGACAGTGCAATGTGTTACAAAACCCAATTTTGAACAGTGTATACATAATGTGTGTGATAGTGAATCAGTGTGCCTATGTGTTACACATGAAAGTGCATAGGAAACAGTGGGTTATACAGTGTATAAACTGACAGGAACATTAGAGTGAAGTGTGTGTGTAACATAGAGGAGAAAACAGTTTACTTAGCAGCTAAATGATGCCAAAACCCCATTTTGAAAACCCCATAATCCAGAGTCCTTAGTTAACATCAAATCTAACATACATAGATGAACTAATCTTGGTAATTAATCAGGGAAAGTTAGTTTAGAACTCTACTAATTTCAGAAAACCAAATCAGTGCACATGTATCAGTCAAATAGGGAATCACCAATTCGAATACAAATCACAACTAATATTCAAATTAAATGGTTGGTAAACATTGGTACACATGTATACGTGTCACATGGTGTGTTTGTGTTCAACCAAGTGGACACAAACGAGTCCAAATCAAAAACAAACATGCGGGGTGCACACAGTGTACATAACCCTCGTGTAGGGGTTTCAAGTGGTCGTAGACACAGGACACGACACGTGTGGCCATGTGGTCATGTCCACGTGTAGCCCACGTGTCATGCTACACATTCAACACCCTGTGAGGTGTCCACGTTGTGTCTACAACGGACACGAGGCCCGTGTTTGTGCGCGTGTCTGTACGTGTTTACTGACAGCGCACGACAGTGCGTGTCCAGTGCGGGCGGGATTGCACCGCGTGTCGTGCATCATCTGCTCCCAAATTTTGGGAGCATGATGACAGACAGTGCCCCCTCCTCTCTACCAATTTTCGTGTCCTCACGTGTCCTATACAGTGAGTTCTAGGGCCCGATAGGCAGGATACTTAACCGAGTCTCGTGCAGCGTGTCCAACACCAAAATTCGACACAAAAAGACACAAAAATAATTTCAGTCTTCACAAAAATTAACATACACATATAGATCTAGGGATCCATGTAATTAGTTTTACAAAACACGAAAATAAATTCCTAAGAGGCATTTTAACAAACACCTATCTATACACTATGATACGTGTCCGATACGGACACCAAATGGACACGAAATTTACCCAAATTTCAGGGACAGCTGGGGGACTCCTAGATCTAGCCCTAAATGTGAAGAAATCAGGAAAAAGAATGGGTTTGAGTGGTTTACCTATTGAGTGTCAAACTCAAAGAAAGCCCCAAATAGAAGGAATCCAAATAGCAACTCCCAAGCTCCAAATTGCACAAAAACTGAGATAAATCTCCACAAACAGTAAATAAACATTAATTAGATCCTAATGCAAAAGACTAGGGTCAAAAAGGAATTGAAATGGATTTATTAGGAATTTAGGAAAGTGGAGATTTACCTTTCCTTCTAAAAACTAGGTTGAGCACAAAAGAGGCAAGAACAAGCTTAAGAGAATACTTATAGGCAAGGGGGGAGCTCTAAGTGGCCGGCCATGGGGTTTAGTTAGGGTTAGGGTTTCATACTATGGGCCTATGGGCTTAAGTCACAAGTCATTGAACGGAAAATCACAAAGTCATTGAATGGAATCATAAGTCATGAAACTATTTCACTTAATCTTAATCCTCCTATTTAAAACTAGTTTCTAATGACTAAAATAGGTTAACTTAAGTTAGACTAGGGTCACCATAGCTAGGGTTAGCTTCTAGGCTAGTCTACAAAGTCTCAATAAGTCAAAGTCAAAGATAGAAGTCTCTAATTCAATAAATTAATTAAAAATTCAAAAATTCACCAAATAACGAAAATACCCTCAAGCTAAAATGTGGTAGTGACAGCAACAAACGAATCTCAACAACTGCCACATGTCAGCTTCTCCGCAGCCCAATAGTGTAATTTCCAACAGATTCAGTTCAAGCTTGCTGGCGCAGCGCCCTGCGCCCAACAAAGTCATGCACGTGGCTTTCCTGCGTGCAAAACTTCCGTGCACGCATCGTATATGCGCGCATAAACGGATATTCCGTTGCCTATAAATAGAAAGATCATTCCTTCATTCATTCCTCTTTACCTCCTCACATTATTGAACTCTTCAAGCTCTTCAACAGCTTCAACTCTTGGCTTTCTCCCCAAAGTTCATCCAGACGTTCAGAGAGCCTAAGATCATCGTCAGATCGTCAACGGAGTAAATAATCAACTCTCCATCGCCACGTTTCCCAAGAACAAAAGTGTACTCCAAGGATTCTATCGAAATCCTATATTGTACTCTGTTTAGTTTGATCTTCTATAAAAGTTTCTTCAGTTACTTTTTAATGGCAAACAATTGCTTGTTGACCTTAAATAATCTAAGATGATTTGGCCTTAAGTATGAATAAGTTGATCTTGTGTTGAGTTTGCTACATAGCATTGGTTGAAACAAATTGAGTTTAGCGAATGGATATTTTCCCTAGTTGCACATGTACTTGGATGAAATTGAGATATATCGAAGATCAATCGACATTGGCTCGGGAATATTGTGGCTCAGTTGAATAATATATTGAATCATTGAATTTGCTATTTTGTCGGATCACTACAAAAAAATGGCTTTTTTTGACGATTTATTTTTTGACAGTCGTGAAAAACCGTTAAGGAAATGGGTTATCTTGACGGTTTTAGATATACGTCAACAAAATATCCTTTTTCTGTTATGTATCAAAAATTGACCATATTACTTGACGGTTTTAGATGAACCGTCAAGAAAAATTATTTGATTTATTGACGGTTTGGTTATAACCGTCAAGTAATGCACTTGTGGAAAAATTCTCGCTTACATTTCAGCTGGCATTTTGGAAAATTTTTGAATTTATTTTTCCTTTGTCATCTATATTGACGATTTAATAGCACAAAGTATATTCAGCTAGATAAGGCATTCTTCGATCATTTCATCTAAAACTCTCTTTCTCCTCTCCTTTTATCTTCTCCTCCCTCCCCAGCCATGACGACTTAAAAGAGCAAGAAGAGAAAGACAAGTTCCGAAACCCTACCCTAAATTTTTCTTTACTCACTCTAGATCTGACTACATCCGGCCCTCGAAATATAGGGTTGTGGTTTTCTTTGCTTGAAAAAGCTCTCGGCACGAGATTCGTCGCTCCTTTCGTCGAAGAAGGCATATGTTATAGCCGGGGCATAATTTTTTGATAGAAAACTGAGAATTCGTAACAATTGTAAAAACAATCGTTATTACGTAACACTTCACAGAAGGTACGTAACAGAAATTCCACTAATGCAACACTTCACAGAAGGTGCACAGATTTCTACCAACGCGAACACTTCACCGAAGGTGCGCTAATAGAATTCTGATAAACGAAGATTGCAACACTTCACAAAAGGTGCACAGATTTCTACCAACGCATACACTTCACCGAAGGTGCGCTAATAGAATTCTGATAAACGAAGAAGGTGACAGGCGAAAGATGGAAAAACTCCTACTGGGGTGAATGATCACCGTTGCTCAAAGCTTTATTCGCCCTACACGAATAGCTTCTAGGAACCAGCAAGTTCGTCGGAGAACTTGGAACACTCTTGCTCTTCTGACTCCTCGGATGAACACGAACTCCCGTGCAAAACTCAACGCTGGTACAAAACCTCTCTTCTCTCTCACAGCTTCTAAGCACTTGTAAACTTTCTGTCTACTACTTGTATATTAGTTCCTCACTGTGAGAGAGAAGAAGGAGACCTTATATAGGCCCCTACAACAACTGTCCGGTTAGCACAATGTTAAGGACGTGGTAATAACCATCCCGAACATGGAGCAACCGCTCAGAACATGCAAAGACACGTTCTGTCACAAGTTGCGCCACTCACGTAACCAGCGTAATTTATACTTTATGCACACAGCCATTTTACGCAACCTGTGCACACTACGCACTCTACGCACACTGCGTACGCTGTGTATGCTGCACACACTGTGCACTCTACGCACGCAGCATACGCTGCGCACACTACGCACACTGCACGCACTGGGCTGCGTACTGTGCTGCGTAGTGGACTGCGTAACTGGGCCGGCGTAACTGGGCTCGCGTAACGGGCCGCGTAACGTGGTCGCACAAGTGGCTCGCGCAACGAGCGCAACTTAAGCGCACTATGCGCCTAGCGACGATGCTGACGTGCTAAGTGCAAAGTGCGCCAACAAAATGCCACATTACGCCTCATGAGCCCTTGAGCCCGAGTCCGAGTCCGAGCCCGAGCCCGAGTCCGATTCGCTAAGCCCCTATGGGGCTTAGCTCCTATGGAAATAAATTTCCCAAGAGCAAAAAGCATGAATGCTTTTATTGTGGATTTAGCCTTTTTCCATTAGAAAAATAACCCCACATGGCACACCCATGTGCACCTCCACACCACATGTGCATCTCTAGAATAGGAAAGCTAATATATAGAGATACATTTGTTTTGGCCTAGCCGACGTGGGACTAAAGTTCTAAACAAAAGAGGCCAAAACCCAACAGCATCTCCGGCGACTTCGCCGGCCAGTGGATCCGCCTTCCCTCGCTGCGGTCCGGCCATCGCCCAAAGAGGGGTGCCATCACCATGGTAATCCCGTCAAACGCTTTTCTTTCATCTTGCTATGGCACGGGCAACCCCAACACTGACCCCGTGTCCGCGTCACACAAGACACGGACACCGGATCCGCTGCTTGCGTCTGTAATTTTAAGCAAAATTTTGGGTTTTTTTTTTCGGGACGTTCAGGGCTCTGGGTTCATCTTGGTTTGAGCTTGGTTAGGGTTTAGTTTGGGATCATTTGGTTAGTAAATTTTATTGAATGTCCAGTGTGAATTGGGGGTCCTCTGGCGGCCGAACATTGCTGAAGGCTGAAGCTTTCCCCTTTTCATTTTCGACGAGTCGACCCGGGATGGAGCAACAGAGAGCAGTTTCTATGTCATATGCGCGTGTCTTGCTTTGCTCTTGCACTTGATACCTGGGCAAGGAAGCATCTTGCTTTGCTTTGCTTTCCACACCATATGTGCATCTCTAAACTAGCAAAGCTAATATATAGAGATACAAGTCCTTTGGTCTAGCCGATGTGGGACTAAAATTCACTTTGAAAAAGACCAAAAACCAACCATCCCCCACATATCTCTATATATGAGTATAAGTGTTCCCCACAGTAACTGTCCATCATTCATTAGGAGAGATGTCGCTGACGACTTGAATCTTCCCGCATGGTTCAAACAACAGACTATAATACAAGAATAGACTAAGCCTTGAATTCTGCATCATAGCTAAAATTCTTTCCACTCACATAATGTAGTTACATGTGCTTCTGGCTACACATTAAAGGTCCTGTGCCAGCCTGGTTTCAGTGTATAATATTGGGCGTCTACAAGTTTACCCTCAAGAGACGGCCTGATATCTCTTTGTCCATACACTATAGGTGAGTTCATTATAAAGAGACATGACATGAAGCGCTTTGCGCTTTCCTTGTGGTGCTACGCCACTATGACATGGCTTAAAGCCGAGGCCTTACCCCGTACCGGGAACCTCATCGTAGTGTCATACTACTGTAGCATGAGGCAACCGCCTCTTTGTAGTGCCAAACTACCCAGCATGAAGCCTTAGGCTCTATTGCGGTGTTACGCCGCAACGACATGGCTTGCAAGGCAGAGGCTTTATCCCTAACCGGGTACCTCATCGTGGTGTCGTGCCACTGTAACATGAGAAACTCCTCCTCTTTGTAGTGCTGACTACACCCCTCTTTATTTTAACATACAGCATTAGGCTAACTGCCTATTTGCGGTGCTACGCCGCTGTGACTTGGCCTGCAAAGTCGAGGCTTTATCCTATTCCTGGGCAGCACCCCACATATAGGAACCTCATTGTGGAGTCACCCCACTGTAGCATGGAGTTTCACTCCTTGTAGTGCTGCTCTACCGTACTTCCTGTAAAGTACACCAGGCATTCACTCTGCCTGAGAACTCATTAAGGTAATTAAGCCAACCTTCCCACAGGAACCGTTTTTCGTAGAAAACAACAGTAGACAACAGTGGTTATAGGTCCGTAACCTCTTCATGCCCTATAGAACATGTACCCACCATTTCTGATATTCTTCCGATTAGTGGTCCTCCCTTGAACCAAAAGCTAGATGCCTAGTAGATAAAACCTTGAACTAATAGCATAAAACTTTATGGTAGGAATACAATAACTAATATCAAAATGCCTTCAAGCCCATTTTACATGCTGAGTCATCGACCAGCTGGCGCTTGAGGCCCTTGGTGAACGGATCCGCCAGGTTTTCCTGACTCCGAACATCAATCACTACAATTACACCTCTCTTAATAAGATCGTGTACTGCCCTGTACTTTAACCGCACAGTCCTTTTCTTTCCGTTGAAGAGGTCATTTGATGCCACCGCCGCAGTCGCCTGGTTGTCGCAATATATCGGTATTGCCGATATTTGCGCCCCAACCACTGGAAGATCATACATGAGCTCCCGAAGCCATTCTGCTTCCTCGGCTGCGGTGTCAAGTGCAAAGAACTCAGATTCCATGGATGACCGCGAGAGCATTGTCTGCTTCTTCGACTTCCATGATATAGCAGCTCCACCCATTGTGAAAATATATCCACCTGTGGACCTCTCGATCTCCAAATCTGAGCACTAGCTGGCATCACTGAAGCCTTCCACTACCTGCGGATCTCCGCTATAGTACAGTGCATATGTCTGAGTCTTCTTGAGATATCTCATAACCCGTTTTACAGCCTTCCAGTGTTCAACACCAGGGTTGCTCGTAAAACGACTCAGCATTCCCACGGCGAAAGCTATGTCAGGCCTTGTGGTAGTAGTAGCATACATCAAACTTCCGATTACGCTTGCATACTCCAGCTGCCTGACGCTTTCCCCTGAATTAGGCTTCAGCTTCAGATCACACCTGTACGGCGTATCGATCCCTGGAAGATCCCGATACCCATAATAAGTGATCATTTTCTCAATATAATGAGACTGTGACAGCGCTATACCAGTGTCTGTCCGGATGATCTTGATCCCTAAGATCACATCAGCTTCCCCCAAGTCCTTCATACTGAACTTGCTTGAGATGAACCTCTTTGTCTCCGTGACACAGCTCATATCCGTACCTAGGATAAGCATGTCATCCACATATAGACAAACGATCACACCTCTTCCATCAGCGAACTTCGTGTAAACACACTTGTCCGTCTCGCTGACCATGTAGCCATTTGACCTTATAACCTTGTCAAATTTCTCATGCCACATCTTGGAAGCCTGTTTAAGACCGTATAAAGATTTCACCAACTTGTAGACTTTGTCTTCAAGACCCTTGACGACAAATCCCTCTGGCTGTTGCATGTATATCTCTTCGGTCAGCTCGCCATTTAGGAAAGCCGTTTTCACATCCATCTGATGTATCACCATCTTATGTATTGCTGTAAGAGCAATCAACATCCTGATGGTGGTCATCCGGGCAACTGGAGCATACGTGTCAAAATAGTCAATCCCCTGCTTCTGAGAAAACCCCTTGGCTACCAACCTAGCCTTGAACTTGTCAATAGTTCCGTCTGCTTTCATCATCTTCTTGAAGATCTATTTGCATCCGATGGATTTCGCTCCTTCAGGAAGATCAACCAACACCCAAGTGTTATTTGAGGTGATGGAATCAATTTCATTGTCAATCGCCTCCTTCCAGAAAACTACATCTCTGGTCTTCATCGCCTCATCATAGGTAAGCGGATCTGCTTCCACATGATAGGTGACAAAGTCACTTCCGAAGTCCTTCGGCCTCCTCACACGCTTAGCTGACGGCTCAGCTTGTTCTGGTTCAATCGATGTTTCAACAACATCTTCTTGGACCACATCTTCATTGAAGACTTCAGTTTGCTGCGCACCCTCATTGTTCTCCGGTACATCCGCAAGTACAATATTCTTGTGCCTTGCAAATTTGTCTTCAAAATATTCTGCATCGCGAGATTCAATGATATGATTTGACTCAATATCAAGAAATCTCCGAGCATCACTCTTCTCGGCATACCCCAAGAAGATCGTCTTAGTAGTCCTTGTCCCAAGCTTATGAATCTTCAGATCTGGAAGCTTGACATATGCCAGACACCCCCACACTCGAATGACATTCAAGTTAGGTCTGACCTTGAACCAGAGTTCATGAGGAGTAACGTCTGAAGTTGCATGAGGCACTCTATTTAGAATAAAAGTGGCCGTCAATGCAGCTTATCCCCATTAGCACTTAGGAAGGCCAGCAGTCAACAACATTGAGTTAATCATTTCTGTTAATGTTTTGTTCTTCCTCTCTGCTACTCCGTTTGATTGAGGAGAGTACGGAGCCGTAGTCTCATTGACAATTCCATGTTCTTTGCAGAACGATGCGAATTCATGAGACCTGTACTCCCCACCTCGATCACTTCTTATTCTTTTGAGTTGTTGTCCAGTCTACCGCTCAGCTTCGGCTCTGAACTCTTTGAACTTCTCGAATGCTTCGTCTTTAGCCTTCAGCAAGTAGACGAACGCATACTTTGAGAAGTCATCGATGAAGGTTATGAAATACTTCATCCCGGCTTTTGTAGAGAACTGCTTGAAGTCACAGATATCTGAGTGTACTAACTCCAGAAGATCTGTACTTCGATTAACCCGACGAAAGGGTTTCCTTGTGATTTTAGTTTGAGCACAAACTTCACATTTCTCTACCTTACCCCCACATTTGGAGATAAGTCCTAGACTAGACATTCTGTTTATTCGTTTACAATGAACATGTCCTAGCCGATTATGCCACAACTCAAGAGTATAAGCAGAAGGAGTGACTTCATTAATTACATTAATTACATTGGACTGATTTACAAGCTGAATTTTGAATATTCCTTCGGTATAAAAAGCTTTCCCGAAATATGTTCCCCTGATAGACATCACCATCTGGCCAGCATTGATGTCCATCCTGAGGCCTGCGTTGCAGAGTAAGCCTCCTGAGATCAGGTTCTTGGCGATAGCAGGTACGTGCTTCACGCCTTGAAGCGTCAGAGACTTCCCCGAAGTCAGCTTCAACAACACCGTCCCGATCCCAAGCACTTCAGCTTGTGCCTGGTTCACCACCATAACCACATCAGAAGTAGGGGTGTAGGTGGTGAACCACTCCTTGCTGGAGCAAACATGGCAGGTGGCTCCAGTGTCTACCCACCAGTCAGTATCAGTTCCTACTGCATCAACCTGCACAATTATAGCAACTACATCAGTGATCATAGTTACCTTACTAGGCTCTCCTTGCTCCGATTGCTTGGCTTTTGCTTTGCACTCATTCTTAAAGTAGCCCTTCTTGCCACACTTGAAGCAAGGCATTTGAGACTTTGGCTTCTTTTTCTTGAAAGAAGTTCCCTTGACTTTTAGATTGTCAGGGTCCTTCTTCTTGCTGTGGGAAGCCGCCTGCTTTTCCCTTGGTTCCTTGGTATGAACCATATTGACGTTAGCCAATTGCTTGGACAGTGCATCCACCTTCAGTTGAGCCCGCATCTGGTCCTCAACATAGATTTCCTGCAGGAGATCTTCAAGGGTGATCTCCAGCTTCTTCCTATGCATGTTTGCATAGAACTTGCTCCATCCAGCGGGGAGCTTTGAGACAATCCCTCCAACAACAAACTTGTCGGGGAGGGGCATCGCCTCGTCTTCCAGCTTCCGTCGCAGTTTCAGGAACTCCTTTACCTGCGGCAGCATAGACTTTTCGTCCTCAAAGAACCACTTGTGATATCTTTCAACCACAAGATTTTACTGCGGTTCTTGTCTTCTTCGTAGAGTTTTTCTAGAGACTCCCATATGTCTCTAGCGATAGTCTTCTTAGAATAGGATTCTGCAAGGGAATCTTCCATAGCATTCAGGATTAGCAGCCTGTAAATACTATTTTCCCTTCTCCATTTTGCTTGAAGTTTAGTAGCCGCGGTGATTGCGGCAGCAGAACTAACATCTGGAACAGTAGGTTCTTCCTCCAGAAGCACGTGATCTACGTCTTTGAGTTGAAGGGTGAGATATACCTTCCTCTTCCAGACTTGGTAATGTTCTCCATCAAACTTTTCTAACTTACAAAAGTCAGAATTGAAGAGTGAAACATTAACGTTTTCCATCGTAGCGATAAAGCTTTGAGATTGTTATTGCCGGGGCACAATTTTTCGATGAAAAACTGAGAATTCGTAACAATTGTAAAAATAATCGTTATTGCGCAACACTTCACATAAGGTACGTAACAGAAATTCCACTAATGCAACACTTCACAGAAGGTGTCACGCCCCAGAACCAGAATACTGGAGAGCGGGGGCAGACATAGCCAGCTACGTATATTGAAATGGAAACCACCTCGATATACGGTCACGGCTGTCTAGATATGTGAGGGTTTTCTACAAGCCAACAGTCTCTTATGGTCATAAACAAGCCTAGTGTCTCAATCACAGCAAGTAAGTAAAGTCGCAAGATGTATGATCATTAAATATACAATAATAAGGCGTCCCAAATATTACATATTCAGCTGATCATGAAGCTAGTCGTTATAAAATGTTAGGACTAGCAAGAGTTCAGTCATACATGATCAACCCTAGGATTTGTCAATCATGTTTACAGCCCGTAGGCAGACAGTAAGTAAAAGTGCTTCGAGCTAACAGGTGCTCGTCGGCTAAACGTCTCAAAAGAATAATTTTTATAATAGAGTGAGCGAAACAAAATAGAAAACCCACTCTTGGCCCGGATTCCGTCTAGTGTTCACCATTGGGCTGGAAGCTTGGTAGATCCTCGGGAGCTGCTCCGAAATCTGGCCACACAAAACCAGCTGGGTCAACCCCAGAAAGAGCAAGTGCCACAAGGGGGCCACGAAATAAGAACAAAAGCCAGCAATCAGCACAGAAAATCTAATATTAAAACTAGAATTATGAAAACATGTCAGGATGATATACGACGAGATAACCATGGAACTATTCCGGTAGCCAGGTTACAACCCGTAAACCAAACAAGGACCGGGGTTGTAACCCTTCGTCTGAACAGAACTTAGTTTCCCACCATTTATCAGCAAGATAAGTAATGTAAGTAATCAAGACAGGAAGCAATCTTGTACTGCATCAAGACATGACTAGACTGGTTATATCTCATTCAATCAATCACGGCCAAGCAGATCCTACGGCTTACTACTTTAACTAACTAGGGTTATCACAAGCCTAATTACTAACAAGATGCAGTGAGATTGTTCCACAGCCACAAGCCCTGCAGACCATCCAGGTTACCCAGGACGAAAGATTAGGGTTGAATTCAGGTGGGTACATCGCCCAGAAGACAAATGTACCCTTAGGTGACTTAAAGGGTGCAACACTCGACGGTGCGCTGGAAATGTGCCCTACTCGACGGCAGGCTACAGATCCCAAGAGCGCCCAGGTAACGGGATTGCCTGTAGCTGTGTCATCTCTTCATGACTACTGTGTTATTCTAGTTATTAACCTTAATCCATTTTAGTAGGTACTCCTGACCATGGTACTCAGGAGTCCCATCCTAGACATGATGCAAGACAGGACAAGTGGATTTAACAAGCAAGCAAGCAAGAAAGAACCACCCACGGTGTCAAGGCAGGTCAAGTTAAATTATCAAGATAAATCATGTCAGGGTACTTGTCAGGAGTGCGCCACGACGGGCCACTATCATGTCAGGTTGGTCATGTCAGGAGTGCACCACTACGGGTCACTGTCGAGTTATGCTAGTTTCTTGTCATACCATGCCATGTACAATAGTCATTCCAAACATATTAAGTAAAATCAAGTTTATGACAAAAGGCGTAAGGATATAAAATGGGCGTAAAATATCTAATAAAATATCAATATACAGGACTATAGAAAGCCAAGCTTAAATAAATAAGACCAAAACTCCAAGAGCCTGCGGGTTAAGCAAGGGGGGTCAGGGAAGAAGCGTACGAAAAGGTCACGCACGCTGAGAGAGCAGCGTAGGTGAAAGTCACGCACGCTCAAGGGAGCAGCTGCGTGAAAGTCACGCACGCTCAAGGGAGCAGCTGCGTGAAAAGTCACGCACACTCAAGGGAGCAGCTGCATGAAAGTCACGCACGCTCAAGGGAGCAGCTGCGTGAAAAGTCACGCACGCTACAGGGAGGAGCTGCGTGAAAAGTCACGCACGCTCAAGGGAGCAGCTGCGTGAAAAGTCACGCACGCTGAGAGAGCAGCGTAGGTGAAAAGTCACGCACGCTGAGAGAGCAGCGTAGGTGAAAAGTCACGCACGCTGAGAGAGCAACGTAGGTGAAAAGTCACGCACGCTCAAGGAGACACGCTTCCAACAGGAAGCGTACCCAAGTCTGCGTACGCAGCACTAAAGAGCGCGCATAGCTCAGTGTGCGTGAGTTAAACAGCTCTGCACACTGCTCACTGTCTTCTCCAAACAGCAAGAACACCATGGATGAACCCAAGGCTTCAAAGCATCATAACTTGGCCATCCGAACTCCAAATCCAGATTTCCAAAGTTCCAACTTGGGTGGAATTGAATGCTCTTCCACATGGAAACATCAAAACTCATGAAAATCCAACTAAAACAGATCAAACCATGCAAAAATCCGAAAATAGGAAAACTTAGATCTAGAGCAATGGAGACTCCAATTCATAAAACACCAAGTTCTAATGTTGATCACCATGTCCTAATCTAGCAAATGAACCAAGAAAATAGGGCTCTTATGAAGTGGCAAGGTGCACTTGCCTAGGGTTAGGAGAGTTGTGGAGGAAGGAGAAGAAGAAGAAGAAGGAAATTAATGGTGGAAGTTATGAGGAGAGAGAGTGGTAGGTGGGGGTTATAAAGAGGGGGAGTTGTGGTGGGTTGAGGGTGTAGCATAGGTTAAGGTGATCCAACTCACATAAAACCGAACCAATCCAAATAAACCGAGCCATGAGAAAACCCAAAATACGAGAAATACCGAAATTCCACAAGCTTGAGAAAAAAATAAAAATACATGCCAAAATCCAGATACGAGTATAAATACGAAATACGGAAAATACGGGAAATGAGGGTGACAGAAGGTGCACAGATTTCTACCAACGCGAACACTTCACCGAAGGTGCGCTAATAGAATTCTGATAAACGAAGATTGCAACACTTCACAGAAGGTGCACAGATTTCTACCAACGCATACACTTCACCGAAGGTGCGCTAATAGAATTCTGATAAACGAAGAAGGTGACAGGCGAAAGATGGAAAAACTCCTGCTGGGGTGAATGATCACCGTTGCTCAAAGCTTTATTCGCCTACGAACTCCTGTGCAAAACTCAACGCTGGTACAAAACCTCTCTTCTCTCTCACAGCTTCTAAGCACTTGTAAACTTTCTGTCTACTACTTGTATATTAGTTCCTCACTGTGAGAGAAGGAGGAGGCCTTATATAGGCCCCTGCAACAACTGTCCGGTTAGCACAAGTTAGGGACGTGGTAATAACCACCCCGAACATGGAGCAACCGCTCAGAACATGCAAAGACACGTTCTGTCACAAGTTGGCTCGCGCAACGAGCGCAACTATGCGCCTAGCGACGATGCTAAGTGCAAAGTGCGCCAACAAAACGCCACATTACGCCTCATGAGCCCTTGAGCCCGAGTCCGAGTCCGAGTCCGAGTCCGAGTCACTAAGCCCCTACGGAACTTAACTCCCATGGAAATAAATTTCCCAAGAGCAAAAAGCATGAATGCTTTTATTGTTGATTTAGCATTTTTTCTATTAGAAAAATAACCCCACATGGCACACCCATGTGCACCTCCACACCACATGTGCATCTCTAGAATAGGAAAGCTAATATATAGAGATACATTTGTTTTGGCCTAGCCGACGTGGGACTAAAGTTCTAAACAAAAGAGGCCAAAACCCAACAGCATCTCCGGCGACTTCGCCGGCCAGTGGATCCGCCTTCCCTCGCTGCGGTCCGGCCATCGCCCAAAGAGGGGTGCCGTCACCATGGTAATCCCGTCAAACGCTTTTCTTTCATCTTGCTATGGCGCGGGCAACCCCAACACCGACCCCGTGTCCGCGTCACACAAGACACGGACACCGGATCCGCTGCTTGCGTCTGCAATTTTAAGCAAAATTTTGGGTTTTTTTTTTTCCGGGACGTTCAGGGCTCTGGGTTCATCTTGGTTTGAGCTTGGTTAGGGTTTAGTTTGGGATCGTTTGGTTAGTAAATTTTGTTGAATGTCCAGTGTGAATTGGGGGTCCTCTGGGGGCCGAGCATTGCTGAAGGCTGAAGCTTTCCCCTTTTCATTTCCGACGAGTCGACCCGGGATGGAGCAACAGAGAGCAGTTTCTATGTCATATGCGCGTGTCTTGCTTTGCTCTTGCACTTGATGCCTGGGCAAGGAAGCACCTTAGTGCCCAAGTGGGATTTTTGCCTCTGACAAACAACTATGGAGTAGACCTAAAGAAACATAAATTTAGGCTGTGAAAAAAGGATAGGGTATATGCTAATGTAAGAGATGGGATGCCTTAATTGATCAGAATGGAAGAAAGGATTCATGTATCTGTCGTCGTCATTGTTGCCCATGATTTGATTTAAGTGGTGCAAATATGAGCATTTTTTTTCTCTGTCTTCACTTGAAAGGAATGCCTGCATTTGATATTAGGAGACTTGAGGAGATATTACAGAGTCAAAATTTATGCCGGAAATAATTTATTCCCTCGAGAAAGTGAAATTCACATGCTCCGATATAGGAAATGATGAAACAAAACAATGCTAATTGCTATGAAAAGAGCATCAGCTCTCAACACATTATATCACATATAGATAGATAATTAAGGAAACTCGGATGAACTTTACTTTTATGTTGTCAGATCTAAGGTCGGAAAGAGTTTGCAAGTTGCATTCTTTGTGCCACACTATGGATGCTTAGCAAAGTCATTTGGGAAACTTGTATTTTGGAATAATTGGCCATATCGCTTATCAGTCATTATATAAATTCTGCAAGATCCATACGTGCATGATACTTAGGATATGCATCAAATTCTGTTTCATTATTCCATCTTCAATAGAAGAAAATAACATCTTCCATCCTTTTCCTAGAATGAAAAAAAAAATTCTAATCAAGCTTGCAGGTTGTCTATATGCGACTACTAATTTCCTTTCATTTTTGAAGTGACATACTTTTCTTAGACCGAGAGAATCTTATCTCACTTGCCCCTACAATTTTATATGCCTCATCAGAACTAGTTATCACAAATAAAGAATGACCCATCCAACTTGACTTTTGCTGATTGTTTATGTATGTATAAATAGGCATATGGATCTTCATAACAATGAAATCCACCAACAGATATTTTCTTTCCTTTTGTGTGAAAGTAATGGGTGGGAGGAATGATCACATCAAAGGTAAAGTATGTGTGACAGGTGCCTCTGGCTTCATTTCTTCTTGGCTAGATAAGCTACTCCTCGAGTTAGGATACTATGTGAAAGGAGCAGTTAGAGATCCAGGTCCCAAATTCTCCTTTTAATATATATTTTCTTCAACAGTCGATTCATTTCCATTTATCACCTTTGATCATTTGGGTGTACAAAACTGGCCTTGTTATAGGAGCCATGTTGCACGGACACGGATTCAACACAACATGTCTTAGACATGGTGACACGGATTTGACACCTATTTTTGTGTGTCCTAATGTATTTTGGAGTATCTTTGGCTTGTCCGATACGTGTGTGCCCGACACGACACAGACACTCCGTGCTTCTTAGTTAAACTTGTTTGTGATAGTTTTGTCTGCCACATTCCTTGTACCTTGATAGGCTGACAAGAAGAAAATAACATCCATTGATTTATAGGAAAACTACAAGAAATTGGAACACCTCTGGCAATTGAAAGGAGCGAAGGAGAGACTCCAGTTGGTGAAGGCTGATCGCGTGGAAGAGGTAGCTTTGGTGGGGCTGTAATGGGATGTGAGGGTGTCTTCCATACAGTTTCTCCTGTTGTTAAAGCAAACTCTGATCCAAAGGCAATTCTCAACTAGCCTTCTCTCTCTGCATGAGCTGTATCAGTTATATTCTGGATATCATATTTACTGCGCCAATTTAAGTTATTAGTATTCGATTGGTTACTTATGTCAATTAAATTCAAAATATTTATTAGTTTCTGATATTATTTAGTAAATGGCTGGACAAGAGTGGCAAGTCTAACACTCTACACAGTGGCCTTCTATAAAGATCCAACTTGCCCATGCAGTTTTGTGATTGCAACTTAATATCGCAGACTGAAATCCTGGATCCTGCAGTTATTGGTACACTAAATGTATTACGATCTTGCAAGAAGAATCCCGAACTTAGAAGAGTTGTTCTAACATCGTCATCATCAACAATAAGGGCAAGAGAGTATATCGACCCAACATTACTATTGGATCAATCATCATGGAGCTCTATGGAACTTTGTGAAAGGCTCAAGGTGAGATGTTTTTTTTGGATTAGCCCTTATCGATCTACGCAACTCTCTGAAAATTAGTGCACACTTTCCTTTATAGTGACATAGACAATACTTAATACGTAGTTTTTTTTTGTTTGTGCATGCATTTATATTTCCATTTTAACACATTTCTGGTGATACTTATCTACCTTATGTTCTCTGACTTCTAATTTGTTGCTCTGCTTCTAGGTTATGAATAGCATAGTCGAAGCTGACAATGTGTTTTCTTTTACAATTATAGTCTATTAATAATATATTTTTCTTTGATTGTCAAGTTATGGTATGTCATGGCAAAAGTCTCGGCGAAGAAGGCAGCATGGGAATTTGCAAAGGAAAACAACATCAAACTTGTAACCGTACTTCCTTCGTTCATCATAGGTCCTAGTTTGCCCCGTGACTTATTTTAACTGCTTCATTTTCAGCTACTAAATATGGACACAACATACTAAGGCATGTATAAAGCATAGGTTGTGGACATCTGTTATTTTCTTTCTGAAGTAGCAGCACCTTCAAACACAAGGTTGAGTATAAAATAGGTAGGGAAAAAGTTCAGATAAGCAGCTATTGGGTATTAACCTTGCAACAAGGATATGAATAGCTGATTTTTCTTCTAACTTGTTCACCCTGCAACTGATCCTTCTGATTATGAGCCAGAGTTATATCATATAGCACCTTCATATGCGGATAAGCAGACACACCAATATTAGGAAAACTTGTATCCATATTTCAACATTGATATGTGGTACACTTCATATGAGCTATACAAATTTAATACTGTAGGCTGTAGCAGGCCCCATGATGATATAATATACCAAATTTTCTATGTTGTAGCCATGTTGTATAGCATTCCATGACATTAGTTTTTACTTATTAGAGTAATCCTTGTAGGGAGTGTCTATAAGCCACAATATTTCACTATGCCTGGACTAGTCTTTCTGTTTCTTTCTTTATACTATTGCACTATCCTTTTTTTTTTCTTTCCATTCTCATTCTTTTAATTTTCTCTCTCTCTAGTCCAAACGTATCCTAATAAAATGTTTTTGTTGCTAGCAGGTGTTTTCCATGTTACCTGGATTTAGGTCAGAGCTGATGCAACGAATAAGAGAGTCAAGCTAAGATTAAGCAATACATGACAATGATGGATTCCATGACAAATGATGGTAATGCTAATTTGTTGAATGTACGCTTCAATCCATTTTATTCTGTGGTGTCTACCTGGCCAACATTTCTCGTGGCTGATCCTTGTTCATGCCTTAGTATGTTGTGTGGGTATGGGGTGTGGGTTGGGGGGGGGGGGGGGGGGGGGGGGGGATGTAGACACTAGGCCAAACCAACTGAAATGATCATGTCTGTCTGCTGATCTTGGTCGTTACTTACTTTCTTGCTTGTTTTTACTGCTGTTATTGATTAATTTATTTCTGCTACTTTACTCTCATATAACAAGTAATAATTGAGAAAAGGTAATAATACTTATTCAAACCCCCTCTAAGGTTAAGGTTAACAAGATTTCATCAAATGAGAAAAGCAAGAAACTTAAGGCTGACCTTCACATGAACATATCCTACCTTAATGCCTAGACTTTTCTGTAGTTTGGCGAAACATGGAGGCTTGCCCCTTCTAAAATAGCATTAAAATAAAAGTTATTTCTATCTATCAAGCAGTTGGCCTTTGAGGTTTTCCAGCAAAGCCCTCAATTGCTATGACAATTTTGGTTACAATACAGAAAAAGTAGATATGTGGTAAAGATGCAGGAAACGGGATTGATCTAAACATCAGATATCTGGTCAAGTGCAGTAATTTACTCAATTCGAGCATCAACAAAGAACTTAAAGTTGGGGGTATATATTCCAAATGAGGTCATTAAAGAGGTTCTACTTTCTCAGGAACTGAATCAGTGTACTACAATTATTTATTTTAAAGGTAATGATTTTTCTTACTTTTGGCCTTCACACAAAAGATATACATCCAAGGGTACCTACAAACTATTCTGATAGCAGGGTAACAGGTCCGCATGCTAAGACGAAGGGTGTTTCTATCCCTCCTTTGTGGTCCAAGTGGAAAAAGAAAGGGAGGAAGTGGCAACTTGTAAAAAATTTATGAATGATATACCAAATCTAATATAAACAAGACTCGATAACAGTTCATAAGTATGTATTCAGTATTCATAAGTGTGTATCAGTATCACAAGTGAAACCATCTGGAGTATTGTCAAAGGAGAAATCATCAAAATATAGTCTTGAATTTAAGTATCTTGTCAATGGTCTCTCCATCAAAATCATCAATCCAGAAATCAACCAGAAAATTAAACAAGATTTTCTAATTAACCCAATATACAACTACATAAAATTTGAAACCAAACCAAATTTCGATTATAAGGGAAGGAATTTCTTGCTAACAATACTAGTATGTTTTATTAATTTTTTGCTCAGAAGAAAATGTGCCAACATATTCTCCACAAATTAATTTTTCGTGAACAGTTTGAGACTAGAATTTGTTTACTGTGTTGACTTGTAGGCCTCGTGGTTATTTTATTTTGTTCTCCGTTATCAATTTATACAAACATGTGCACATAACTGATTAAATATATTTCTCTTCTCTCAGGAACTACATAGAAAATGAAGGTGCTATGAATATGTGATGGATGTACTTCGGCCAGGTTTGCTACCTATTTTGGTTTTATTTGTATTAATTATCAGTTTTGGATGTTTAACATGTATGGAAACTAAATACTTTGGTTGGATATGTTTGTGGTTGGACAAGTGTTGGATGTTTGTGGTTGAACTTGTTAGATGTGTTAGAAGTGTGTGGTATATGAACAATATAAAGTTTATTAATATAAAAATTAAATTGTATAGTTATTTGATGTATGTATATCTTCTTGATTATTGATATTATGTGTGTGTTCAATTCATAATATATAATTATAAATGAGATTTTGGCTATACAAAATTTAGCTTCTCTTGACGGTTATAAAATGTCAACAATTAACTCAATCCTGCTGCAGAAGGGTCTTTCATTAACGGTTTTTAACCGTCATCGAGGTCGGAGTCGAGCAAAGTTTTCAACTACGTTGACGGTTTTTCAAAACTGATTTCTTGACGGCTAAAAAAGATTAAGAAAAATATTTTATATGACGGTTGATAACCGTCAAGAAAAGTCCTGTCAGAGACCGTCAAGAAAAGTGAGGACTTTTCTTGACTCTAGCCTACTTGATGGATACACAACCGTCAAGATAACCCTTCACGGGGATTAACCGTCAAGAAAGCCCTTTTTTTGTAGTGGATTCTAGTTATGTGACTTATGTCGACTATAGATGGTGAATGATAGTATTAAAGTTTCTTATGACTTGGTTAGGTGAACATGAGCATGGCATGAATGGATATTTGTAAGAGTCGGCTTACGAATGTTGAAATTCTTGGTGATTGAGTTAATGAATTAGGAGTGACAAAATTGATGGATTATGTGAATTGTTGAGTCAACCTATAGTTTGACTGGAACGAATTTGTAAGTTTGAAATATAATTTTTTTTTTTTTTTGCTTCATCTTCCTTTCCAAATATTTAAATCTTAATCCATATTTTTTGCATAGTTAATTTTTAGTAAATAGTTCCATATGGGACTATCTGATGTTTAATTCGAACTCCATTAATGGAGTTTCGAAGCTTCAAAATCAAAACAGTCTCGTTTGAGACAACGAAGGACTGCCAACATTTTGACAGTCCTGGATATTCACAGGAATGCTAAAGTTTTGACAGTACTAAAGACATAGAAGTATGTTTCTAGGACTGACAAAATTTTGGTAGTCAAAAATGCTTAAGGCTATTATCCTTTGCTAAGTATGAATGTCCAGTTGCATTAACTTTTTAACATCTCTCTCTGCAATTGTGTGTCATTTTATCATTGGCCAATTAAAAAGTGAACTATTACCCTAATAATATACAAGATCACTGAACGAAAGGAAAGAAAATCTATTACAATTGATGCACGACTTAATTCAAGAAGTTAAAATATGATAAATATTTTTTAATAGTATTTGACTACGATCAAGTCATGTCCTCGTAATTCTGTTTCTCTAACAAAAAATGACATCCACTAGCTAAAGAGTGGATGCTTAGGAATTTAGGCAGTCCTCCATCGTTCCCAACGAGTATGTGTAGAAATATAAAGTTCGAACTCCGATAAAATTGGGTTTGAAACTTTATAAAAACATCCATTGGCGAATCATAAGTGTATTATCTTATATCTATGTTACCCCTAACAAACTGCCTAGTGCCCTTAACATTTGCCCAGATGAGATTACTTTGATAACACAATAAAAGATAAAAACAAGAAAATAAAAAAAGTCTAATGAAGAGTAGAAATCATAATTAATTTGATCTAAAAAAGAAAAGGAATTGGCATTTGCTAGTTGGCAACCTATAATAAATAAAGCTGGAGTGCAGTCTCACTCAACGTTGTACGGACAGAGATGCGACACGACACAAAGAAGGACATAATGGCATGTAAACCACACATATTTGAATGTGTCCTACGGTGTATTTTGGAGTGTTTGGTTTCCGTTCGATATGTGTCCGACATGATACATCTGAAATTTTGGAGTGTCCAGGTTTTCCTAGATCCCATTGGGTACCTCTAAGATTTTCTATCGTGTTGGCACAAGAAACTACTGAGATCTACTTGATCAATTTGACAATCTACCCAAAACTTGATGAATTTCCCATACGTTTCAGGATCAGAACGGCAGCCGGGCTTGTGGAGGAGCCTTCAACTGAGAACTCGGAACTCATTGAGCCTTCATAAAACAGCTGATGAATTACCTTCAGAAGGTCAAGGGCTGTTGCTAATAAACCATCCGATTTCTTCTCATCCTCCAGAATCATCGTCGTCGTCTCTGACGGGATCGATTTATTTCGGAAGAAGTTGTACTTGGGCACCACGATTAGGTTCTCTCCGTGCCCCTCCCAGACGTGGCTGGTATCATCAATAATCAGAACCAAGCTTTCTTCAGCCAAGACGACGTTGAGGCCCTTCCGGTGTGGCACTGTTGAATCCTCTCGTGCAATCACCTTCGACATGAAGTATTCTCCCTTGGAGTTGGGATCGAGTAGCTCAGCCATCCGGACAGCGTAACTGCGAGTACCCATGGTGTTTATATACATGTCGAACATGGTGCTGGCTCCTCGCAGAAAGTTGTGGATGAATGGTCTCAACTTGGTCCATGTAGCAATGCCACCCAATCTGAATAAGCCTGCATCGGGGTTACTAGCTTTGATCTGCGACAGTTCTTCTTCTTCGTAGGCTTCTTGGTCGATATGTGTTGGTGTTTGGCCTTTATGTCAGAGTAAAATAGTTCCACATTAGCTAGGCCAAATGAAGAGTATCTCTATGTATAAGTTTTGCTTGTTTAGAGATTCACATGTGGTGTGAAGGTGCACATGGGTGCCATGTGGGGATGTTTTTCTAGTGGGAAAAAGACTAAACCAACAAGGAAGCATAATGCTTTTTGCTCTTGGAGTTTATTCCATTGGAGCTAGGTGCATAGTGCACTCGTTGCGCGAGCCTCTGCGCAATTGACGCAGTCGTATCTGTGCACGATATGAACGGTTACGAAATGTTCTGGAACAGTTTTTTTCAAGTCCCGAACATTTCGTAGACTGGACAGTTACTGCATGCACCTATATATGGTTCTCTCTCTCTCTCTCTCTCTCTCTCAGTACAGAGCATTCATAATTTTCTTTTAAAATATTTTCAGAGTTAGGAGCAGAGAAGAGAGCATTGGGAGCCCGCGCCATCCGAGGAGTCAGAAGAGCAGAGTATTCCGAAGTTCTCCATCGAACTTGCTGGTTCCTGGAAGCTGTTTGAGTGGGACGAATCAAGCTTTGAGCGCCGGTGATCATTTACCCCAGCAGCCCGTTCTCTCATTCCATCTATTCCATCTTCTGCACATCCACTTTTATCTCGTTCTGAACGAGTACAGTTCTGATCTAATCAGGAAGTGTTAGTGGACATTCGCTGTTGTTGCTACCGAAATCTTTTGTGCCTTCTTCGAAGTATTACAATCGATTTCATTCTCAGAATCCTCCAGGATCTCTATCGTGCACCTTCTTCGAAGTGTTGCATAAATCAGTTTTCCATCGAAAAATTACACCCTGGGACTAATAATATTAAAGCTTGATTCTTTCGTGCTTAACTTATCGATCATAACTTTAACAAGTTATAAAAATTTAATGGAGAGCACTACCAAGTCTAGAAGAGGAATGTTAGCCTTAATCTTTAACTTGCGAAGTTGACCACGTGCTAACTGAGGAGGAATCAAATGTTCCAGAAACTGGGTCTGCAGCCGCTATTACTGCTGCTACTAAAAGTCAGACCAAATGGAGAAGAGAGAATAGCCTCTGTAGGCTTCTAATTCTTAATGCTATGAAGGACTCCTTGACGGAATCATATTCTAAGAAGACTATTGCCAGAGAGATATGAGAGTCTCTGGAAAAATCGTACCAAGATGACAAGAACATGAGCAAGATATTTGTGGTTGAAAAATATCACAAGTGGCTCTTTGAAGGCGAAAAGACGATGGTGCCTCAGGTGAAAGAATTCCTAAAGCTGCGTCAAAAATTGGAAGATGAGGGGATGTCCCTCAACGACAAGTTCGTTGTTGGAGGGATCGTCTCCAAGCTCCCCACTGGTTGGAGCAAGTTCTATACAAACATGCATATGAAAAAATTGGAGATCAGTCTCGAAGATCTCCTGCAAGAAATCTATGTTGAGGACCAGATGAGGGCTCAACTGAAGGTGAACGCTCTTTTCAAGCAGATGGCTAACGCCAATTTAGTCCACACCAAGGAATCCAAGGGAAAGCAGACGGCTTTCCACAGCAAGAAGAAGGATCCCAATAATCTGAAAGTGAAGGAAACTTCTTTCAAGCAACAAAAGCCAAAGTCCCATTTGGCTTGCTTCAAATGTGGGAAGAAGGGCCACTTCAAGAGTGAACGCAAATCCAAGCCCAAGCAATCAGAGCAAGGTGAGTCTAGTAGGATTTCAATAATTACTGATGTTATTGCCATGATTGCTCAGGTCACTACGGTGGAGGCTGACTCTGATTGGCGGGAAGACACTG
Organism: Iris pallida; assembly: GCA_029216955.1. Lineage (NCBI taxonomy): Eukaryota > Viridiplantae > Streptophyta > Magnoliopsida > Asparagales > Iridaceae > Iris > Iris pallida. The sequence goes on from JANAVB010031617.1 coordinate 51,988,273, forward strand.
GTGCCACCTGCCATGTCTGCTTAAGCAAGGAATGGTTCACCACATACACACCAACTTCTGAAGTTGTTATGGGGGCGAACCAGGCATAAGCTGAAGTGCAAGGGATCGGAACGATGGTGTTGAAGCTGACTTCAGGAAAGTCTTTGACGCTTCAAGGTATAAAGCATGTACCTACTATCGCAAAGAACCTGATCTTTGGAGGCCTACTCTGTAACGCATGCCTAAGGATGGACATCAATGTTGGCCAGATGGTGATGTCCATAAAGGGAACATACTTCGGAAAAACATTTTATACCAAAGGAATGTTTAAAATTTAGCTTGTAAATCAGTCTAATGTTATTAATGCAATCACTTATTTTGGTTATACTCTTGAGTTGTGGCATAATAGACTAGGACGTGTTCATTGTAAAAGAATAAACATAATGTCTAGTCTAGGACTTATCTCCAAATATGCAGGTAAGATAGAGAAATGTGAAGTATGTGCTCAAACGAAGATCACAAGGAAACCCTTTTCTCGGATTAATCGAAGCACAGATCTTCTGGAGTTTGTACACTTCGATATCTGTGACTTCAAACAATTCTCTACAAAAGTCGGGATGAAGCATTTCATAACCTTCATTGATGACTTCTCAAAATACATGTTCGTCTACTAGCTCAAGGCTAAAGATTAAGTGTTCGAGAAGTTCAAAGAGTTCAGGGTTGATGCTGAAAGGCAAACTGGACAACAACTCAAGAGAATAAGAAGAGATCGAGGCGGAGAGTATCGATCTCATGAATTCGCATCGTTCTGCATAGAACATGGATTTATCAACGAGACTACTGCACTGTACTCTCCTTAATCTAATGGAGTAGCGAAAACTAAGAACAGAACGTTGACAGAAATGGTAAATTCAATGCTGTTGACTGTGGGTCTTCAAAAATGCTACTGGAGAGAAGCTGTATTGACGACCACTTTTATTCTAAATAGAGTACCGCATGCAACTTCGGACGTTACTCCTCATGAACTCTGGTTCAAAGTCAGACCTAACTTGAATGTCATTCGAGTGTGGGGGTGTCTGGCATATGTGAAGCTCCCAGATCTGAAGATTCAGAAGCTCGGGATAAGGACTACGAAGCTGATCTTCTTGGGTTATGTCGAGAAGAGTGATGCTCAAAGATTTCTTAATATTGAATCAAATCATATCATTGAATCTCGTGACGCAGAATATTTTGAAGATAAATTTGCAAGGCATAAGAACATTGTTCTTGCGGATATTCTGGAGAACAATGAGGGTGTGCATGAAACTGAAGTTTCCAATAAGAACGTAGTCCAAGAAGAAGTCGTCGAAACAACTGTTGAACCAAAACTCGCCGAGCCGTCAACTAAGCGAGTGAGGAGGCCAAAGGACTTCGTAAATGACTTTGTCACCTATCATGTGGAAGCATATCCGCTTACCTATGATGAGACGATGAAGACCAGAGACGCTATTTTCTAGAAAGAGGCGATAGACAATAAAATTGATTCAATCACCTCTAGTAACACTTGGGTGTTGGTTGATCTTCCTGAAGGAGCAAAACCCATCGGATGCAAATGGATCTTCAAGAAGAAGATGAAAGTAGATGGAACTATTAACAAGTTCAAGGATAAGCCAGTAGCCAAAGGGTTTTCTCAGAAGCAGGGGATCGACTACTTCGACACGTATGATTAGTAGCCCGGATGACCACCATTAGAATGTTAATTGCTTTCGCAGCAATATATAAGTTGGTGATACATCAGATGGATGTAAAAACAGCTTTCCTGAATGGCGAGCTGACAGAAGAGATTTACATGCAACAGCCAGAGGAATTTGTCGTCAAGGGTCTCGAAGACAAAGTCTGCAAGTTGGTAAAATCCTTATACGGTCTTAAACAGGCTCTCAAGATGTAGCATGAGAAGTTTGACAAGGTTATAAGGTCAAATGGCTACAAGGTCACTGAGACGGACAAGTGTGTATACACAAAGTTTACTGATGGAAGATGTGTAATCGTTTGTTTGTACATGGACGACATGCTGATCCTAGGTACGGATATTGGCTATGTCACGGAGACAAAAAAGTTCATCTTGACTAAGTTCAGTATGAAGGACTTGGGAGAAGCTGTTGTGATCTTGGAGATCAAGATCATCCGGACGAAAGGTGGACTGACGTTATCACAGTCTCATTATATTAAGAAGATAATCACACGCTATGGGTATCAGGATCTTCCAGTGATCGATACGTCTTGCAGGTGTGATCTGAAGTTGAAGCCTAATTCGAAGAAAAGCGTCAGGCAGCTAGAGTATGTAAGCGTCATCGGGAGTTTGATGTATGCTACTACTGCCATGAGGCCTGACATAGCTTTCGTCGTGGGAATGCTGAGTCGATTCACGAGCAACCCAGGCGTTGAGCACTGGAAAGCTGTGAAACGGGTAATGAGATATCTCAAGAAAACTCTGACATATGCACTGCACTACAGCAGAGATCCGCCAGTAGTAGAAGGCTTCAGTGATGCCAGCTGGTGCTCAGAGTTGGAGAGCGAGAGATCCACAGGTGGATTCATTTTTATAATGGATGGAGTTGCTGCTATATCGTGAAAGTTGAAGAAGCAGACTATGCTTTCTTGTTCCTCCATGGAATCTGAGTTCTTTGCACTTGATACCGCAGCGGAAGACGCAAAATAGATTCGAGAGCTCTTGTATGATCTTTCAGTGGTTGGGGCACAGATACCGGCGATTCTAATATACTGTGACAACCAGGCGACCGCGACGGTGGCATCAAATGACCTCTTCAATGAAAAAAAGAGAACTGTACGGTTAAAGTACAAGGTAGTGCACGATCTCATCAAAAGAGGTGTCATTGTAGTGATTGATGTTCGAAGTCGGGAGAACTTGGCGGATCCGTTCACAAAGGGCCTCAAGGGACAGTTGTTCGATGACACAGCTTGTAAAATGGGCTTGAAGGCATTCTGATATTATGTTATTGTAATCCTACCATAAAGTTTTATGCTATTAGTTTTAAAGAGAAATTTACTAGGCATCTAACTTTTGGTTCAAGTGAGGACCACTAACTGGAAAAATATCAGGAACATTGGGTACATGTCCTCTGTGACATGGAAAGGATACGGACCTACAACCACTGTTGTCTACTATATGTTTTCTGCGGAAAATAGATCATGTGATAAGGATGGCTTAAATGCCTTAATGAGTTCTCAGGCAGAGTGAATGCCTGGTATGCTTTACAAGAAGCACGATAGAACAACACTACAAGGAGTGTAACTCCATGCTACAGTGGGATGACTCCACTATAAGGTTCCCAAGTAGATGTAATGCCTCGGCTTTGCGAGCCAAGTCACAACGGCATAGCACCGCAAATAAGGAGGTAGCCTAATGTTGTATGATGAAATTAAAAAGTTGTAGACAGTATTACAAAGGGGACGATGTCCTCATGTTACAGTGGCACTACACCATGATGAGGTACCCAGATAGGGGTAAAGCCTCGGCTTCGCAAACCATTTCGTTGCGGCGTAACACCGCAAGGAAGCGCAAGGCTTCATGCTGGATAGTTTGGCACTACAAAGAGGCTTGTGACCTCATACTACAGTAGTACGACACTACGATGAGGTTCCCGGGTAGGGGTAATGCCTCGACTTTAAGCCATGTCATAGCGGCGTAGCACCGCAAGGGAACCACAAGGCTTCATCCCATGTCTCTTTAATAAAGAGCTCACCTATAGTGTTTGGACAGAGATAGCAGACCGTCTCTTGAGGGTAAATTTTTAGACACCCAAAATAATACACTGAAACTAGGCTGGCACAGGGCCTTTAATGTGCAGCCAGAAGCACATGTAACTATATTGCGTGAGTGGAAAAAATTACAGCTATGGTGCAGAATTCAAGGCTTAGTCCATTCTTATATCATACTGTTGTTTAACCCATACGGGAAGGTCCAAGTCGTCAGCGACATCTCTCCTAATACATGATGGACAGTTACTGTGGGGAATACTCAAACCCATATATATAGACATATGTGGGAGGATTGTTGGTGTTTGGCCTTTGTCAAATTAAAATAGTCCCACATTGGTTAGGCCAAATGAAAAGTATCTCTATATATAAGCTTTGCTTGTTTAGAGATGCACATGAGGTATGGAGGTACACGGGTGCCATGTAGGGGTGTTTTTCTAGTAGAAGGCTAAACCAACAAGGAAGCATTAATGCTTTTTGCTCTTAGAATTTATTCCATTGGAGCTAAGCCCCATAGGGGATTAGCGACTCGGACTCAGACTTGGACTCAGGTTCATGAGACGTAATGTGACATTTTGTTGGCGCACTTTGTACTTAGCACATCAGCCATGTTGCTAGGCGCATAGTGTGCTTAAGTTGCGCTCGTTGTGCGAGCCTCTGCTAGCTGTTCATGCACCTGTTCGTGCTGCCCGATCGCTCTGCCAGATGGTGCGCCAGTTGGCATGGCCAGATGGCACGGTCTGATCGCATGGCCAGATGGCGCGGCAGTTGGCGCTGCAGTTGGCACGGTGGTTGGTGCATGGTGTGCATGGTGCGCGTTGTACGCAAGTACATAATTGGCACAGGTCTTGCAGATGGCTTGTGCTGTGCGCTAATTGGCGCAATCGTGTCTGTGCACGATATGAATGGTTACAAAACATTCTGGAACGATTTTTTCCACGTCCCGAATGTTTCGTAGAGAATACGATTACTGTATGCACCTATATATGGTTCTCTCCTCTCTCTCTCTCAGTACAGAGCATTCATAATTTCCTTTCAAAATATTTATCGAGTTAAGAGTAGAGAAGAGAGAAGCATAGGGAGCCCGTGCCATCCGAGGAGTCAGAAGAGCAGAGTGTTCTAAAGTTCGCTGTCGAACTTGCTGGTTCTTGGAAGCTGTTCGTGTTGGACGAATCAAGCTTTGAGTGCCGGTAATCATTCACCCCAATAGGCCGTTCTCTCATTCCATCTATTTCATTTTCTGCACATCCACTTTTATCTTGTTCCGAACGAGTACAATTCTAATATAATCTGGAACTGTTAGTGGACATTCGCTGCTGCTGCTACCGAAATCTTTTGTGCCTTCTTCGAAGTGTTACAATCAATTTCGTTTCTCAGAATCCTCTGGGATCTCTATCGTGCACATTCTTCGAAGTGTTGCATAAATTTTCATTGAAAAATTATGCCCCGGGACTAATAATATGTATGGAGTGGAGGAGGGTGTGATCCAAGTCTAGGATCAACACTAACTTCTTCTCCTGCAACAATCTCGCAATGTTTGCTTCCTGTATATGAAAAATACCCCAACTGATGAGTTGCAAGCCAGGGAGAAGATAACAAAAATCGACACTTGAGCGTTCTTCCTCCTCCTGCTAACAGCATCCGAGGCACACTCCGTACAGAAAACCAGATGACAACGACAGTTTTTCGACGTCCGAAGACTAGAAGCGATAGCTGATCTCTACATTTTGGCGCTCCTCTCCGTTGTATCTATCAACCTTTTGGCACTCCTCCTCTCCATTGCAGCTGTTAGTCATGTCTCTCTTTCGTCACTCTAATTAATGGAGGTTGGTTCTATATATGCAGCAGAGGAACTTGGATGTTTCCTTAATGTGACTCTTTCCTAATTCGATGTCATGCTTTTATAGTCTGGTTGCATACATGGTCACTTTTATTTGTTACATATATCAATAATTTGTTATTTGGAATGTTGACAACCGTCCAAATATATTTTATTTAATATTTCTTCTGCGATTAATATATTATATTCGATAATCAAATACAGTACTTCAAATATATGATATGCTGGCAGCATATCATATGATTAACAATCAACCACGCCATCTCCTTGATGGCGATTATCAACCACTCCAGCTATCATTGTTCCTCTACTATCCTTTCATAGAAGTAATCAACCCCCATTGATCGCTGCCATTCTTCCTCATACCGCTCTGCTCTTTCCGCCATGGACGCATCCATCATCTACTTACGAAGATAATCTTTTCAAACTCGCCATTCTGCTCTCGTCGTAATCTACTGATATTGATAAAACTTTCAAATCTCTATCTTGTAACCCCCAGGCAGATTAGAATCTATACCTCTTCTTCAAATTACTCAGAAAACTTATCCATCCCACATTGTCTCTTCTATATTTCCAAAATTTTGGAAATTTAAGGGATCTGTTAAGGTATCAGAGTATCATGATGGATCATACTCTGCAAAATTCGAAATGTTGGAGGATTTAGAATATGTTGTTAGCAATGGACCATGGACAATCAAGAACCACATGTTGATTCTTGAAAAATGCTATCCTAACAAGCTCTCCAGTGACTACAAGTTTTCTGAAAGTGAATTCTGAGCACAATTACATGGCCTTCCAGTGAATCTCCTTACCATTGATTATATATCTACTGTTGCATCACGGATAGGCACAATTCATCCACCCTCCATTCAAGATGCTTGCCAATGGATCCTCTTTGCCCGGATCAGGATTAAAATTGATATCACAAAGCCTCTTCCTCAGAGTCTTAAAGTGGCAATGGGCAACGATACTGACTGTATTATTCTGTTAAAGTATGAAAGGCTACACAAATTTTGTCAATTATGTGGCTGCCTGGGACACAGTATCAAGAAGTATAGAACTCATAAGGATTATGAAGATATGATCAATGAAGATTGGTCTGGGGAACAGAAGATCTAGTTTCAATCTCTTTTTGACAAACGTCTCGATCTCCCCATTTGTGTTAATCATGCTGACAGATTCAAATATAAATCCCATAACAGAGGTAAATCAAATAAATTCTCTATATCATCTACAGATAAATCTGATAAAGATGGAGCCTCCGTTCAACAACCACATACAAATGTCAAACTCCCTACTCCAACCGCACCTTTCATCATCTCTATGTCTACTGATCCTCCTCCCACTGACCCCCACACTCCGTCCAACCAGTCTATCCTCCTACCTTATACACCTGGAAACTCCTTATTCTGTCCATCTAGAACCTGTGTCCTTTCAGTTAATACTCTAGCGATGGTTACAAATGAGACCCTGGATTCCTCAGGGAAGAATTCCATTCAATTATCCTCTACTATCCCAACAAACTCGGATCTTCCTGTGACTTCTCTAATTGCCTTACGACCTGTTGGTTCAAACCAATCCAAAGACTTCACCAAAACTCAACTGGCTTCCAAGGATTCAACCCAACGCTCACCTGTTTTGAACAAGAACCTACCTACACAAATGAATACCAATTCAAATCCACATATTGATCCCCACTCTCAGTCCAAATCAATTAACCAACCTGTCCATGGTCCACAAGAGTCTTCATCACCTACAATACCTTCATCAATAATTGAGCATATTCCTGACTCTACTCAATACTTAAACCTATCTGTTCTCTCTAACATCAAAGATAGTCACCACAACTCCCTCTATTATCTCCACATTCACATCGTTGTTGAATGCACTTACCCCTCTCCACTCCTCTTCAGTATCTGATCTTACTCCACTTGATACTACTAATCATTCTGCCACTGCTCTTAGAATCAATATCAAAAGACCCAGATCCTCTAGCCTTGGGAATGAATATGAAGTTGCTCTTGACAGACCATATAAACGCATGCTCCTATCTACTGAAGAAGACTTGGGCGCGTCTGGCCTTCAACAGCCTCCAAAACTATGATTCTATCATGGAATTGTCAGGGCCTGAGGAATGACCCGACAATTCACAACATCAAATCTTTCCTCCGTGCATTTAGACCCAAGATCCTATTCCTATCTGAAGCAAGATGCTCGTCAACAGCAGCAACATCAATTGCATTGAATCTGGGCTATGCCAATTTTAGTTCTGTCTCTTCGCAGGATTTTTTTAGGAGGTTTGCTTCTCTGTTGGGATTCTGACATTACTTTAAGCATTATATCTACTTTTGATAATTGCATTCATACTTGCTTAAATCAAATGGAAAACTCTCAACCATGGCATCTTCTCTGCCTTTATGGCCCTTCTGTGATATATGATCGAAGGCCATTTTGGTAAGAACTGGAACTCACTATTACATCCATCTTTGATCCATGTATCTGTATTGGGGACTACAATAGTATACTTTGCACAGAGGAGAAGAATGGAGGAAACGGTTTTAACTATAATCATCATAATTTTTATATAAACTGGTTTAACAGAGCTGCAACAATAAATATTGGATATTGTGGCCCAGCTTACACATGGAACAATCGAAGGAGACCCCAACATTACGTGGCGGAAAGATTGGGTAGAGCGATGGTAGACATCCAATGGCGAACTCTTCATCCCAAAGCTGGCCTCCTACACCTACCTTGTCTAAACAATGATCACAACCCAATCCTTCTCTTACTAAATATTGCTTCCAGAAGACGTAGAACTTCATCTCGCTTTGAAGCAGCATGGGCGTTCGAAACTGATTTCATTCATATTTTCTCTAACTCTTGGTGTAAACTAAAATCAACTGACCTACAATCAAAACTCAAGAAAATGTTACCACAACTTCACCAATGGGGAAAAGCTCGAATTGGCAATTTGGATCAAGATATCAGGTATCATGAAGGGAGACTGCTACATATCCAATCGCAACATACCACAAAGGCAAACAAATCATGCTCAATAAACTTCATTTTCAAAAGAAGCTTTACTGGAAACAAAGATCTATACCTCCTGGTTAAATGAAGGGGACAAAAACACTCGCTTCTTTCATCTGTTAAATAGCACAGAAATACCTTTCATAGCATCACAAAATAAAATGGAGAAAAAGCTACAGACAATCAAGACATATTCGATACTTTTATAGCTTATTTCAGTACCATATTCCATGCAGTGGATACTCATCCTGTACCTGGTCACATACTAGCTGAACTATCTCAAATATCTGTTGATGATAATGAATTACTTTGTTTTATCCCACAAGAAGATGAAATCAGAGCAACTGTCAAGAGTATGCCCATACAAGTCTCTTGGACCAGATGGATACCCTACCTTCTTCTACCAAAAATGTTGGGATTTAGTTGGATCTGAGGTAACCCTTCTTATTCAAAATTTCTTCATTTCTAGTGTGACGCCTCATCTTCTTAACCACACACATATTGTTCGCATTCGTAGAGTTAAACTTCCATCAAAACTAGTGGACTTTAGACCCATAGCGCTTTGCAATGTTCTCTACAAGATTATTTCTAAAATAATTGCAAATAGGCTACGACCTTTGATGCACAAGTTGATCAGTCCCTATTACAATGCCTTTGTGTCAGGAAGATACATAGGTGATAATGTTGTCATTACACAGGAGCTTGTTCATTCTATATCTAACTTTAGTTCTCATAACAGTGCCTTTGCTTTTAAAGTGGATATGTCTAAGGCCTATGACAGATTAGGTTGGGGGATTATCAGTCAATCTCTGCGTGGTCTTGGTATCAGTGGCAAATCACATAATCTCATCATGTAGTGTGTATCTACACCTTCGTTTGCTCTTCTTATTAATGGTGAACCCACAAAAACTTTCACTCCTAGTCGAGGTATTCGACAAGGGTGCCCCCTATCACCATATCTGTTCATCTTGTGTTTGAAATTTTTTTCTATTATCATTAACATCATAGTCAGGAACATGTTATATGAAAGTGTCACACTTCGACATTCTTCCACAGCCTACTCCCATCTTGCTTTTGCAGCTGACCTATTTATCTTTGGTAAGTGTTCCCTTCATACCATCTATCAGGTTAAGGTCTTCTTAAAAACTTTTGAGTGTTGGTCAGAACAATGTATCAATTTTGATAAATCTTCTTATTTCTTCTCTAAGAAATATGATCCAATCATGCGTGAGTTGTATCTTCATCTCTTGGGTGTTCAACTCATGAAAGCTAATAATAAATACCTTGGCCATCTTCTTCTTCAATCTAAGAACAGAGCCAGGACTTTTACTGCACTCCTAAATGCTAGCTCCTCTAAACTTCAAGGTTGGCAAAGGAAATGTCTGTCACATGCTGGAATAACTGTCCTCATCAAGTCTACTCTTGCCTCTCTTCCTACCTACTATTTATCTTCCTATCACATTCCTAAGAAGGTTTCCAAAAATCTAATTAAACACCAATGCAACTTTTGGTGGGCTTCTACTGATAAAAAGAAGATTTATTACACTGCTTGGTCCAAGTTCACCAAACCTAAATATCAAGGAGGGCTTGGTATAAGGGATCCTAACATTACAAACCTATCCCTATTACTCAAACTTACATGGATATTTATCACAGAACCAGACTTAGTTTGGGCTACTATTCTCAATAGTAAATACCTCCATTCGAGCTCCTTTTGGTCGGTTCCCTCCAGTGCCTCTTCATGCATTTGGTCCAACATCCTTTGTAGCAGAGAATTTCTCATGGATAATGTCATCTGGTCTGCAGGAGATGGGTCCTGCATTAATATATGGCTCGATCATTGGGTACCATCATTATCAAATTTTAAAGTACAAGGCTTTAATTATAGCAGTCGATGGGTTGATAAAGTCAGTGATCTTATCAACAAGGACTCTCTAACATGTAAGGTTAATTTGATCCATATCCTCTTCCCACCATTTGAAGCAAATGCTATCATGAAAATCCTCCTATCTTCTAATTGTACAACTGCCAAGATGATATGGATACACGCCGTTAATGGGGTCTTAACCACTAAGTCATCCTACCGAGTCATCCATGGCAAAATCACAAAAGAAATGAGCAATTCTGATGAAGATGATTTCAAAGAATGGAGAAAGCTTTGGCCCCTTAAACACATAAGTCCAAAGGTGGTGCTATTTGCCTGGCAAGCCCTCACCAACTCTCTTCCAACAAATGATAATATCCATCGACGTATCAGCCATGTAGAAGCTACATGTCCTCTGTGCAAGGTACACTCTGAAACTATTAACCATCTTATTCTCCATTGTCCTATAACAGGTACATCTTGGCAACAAATACCGGCGATAACAAATCTGATTCAAGATGACACAACAGTCTCTTCATTCATTACTGATCTTCTGAATGAAGGAGATTGTGACAAGGTTGTGACATGCTTATGGAAGTCCAGAAACAAAGCAATATTTGAGCAGCAACATATAAATGGCAGAAGAATCTTTGAAGAAGCAACGAGCTTAAAGGAGAAATTCGAAGGTTTCAACAAAGGTGTTACCTTTATTGACAATGTACTACTCAGGAATCAACAAAAATCCACTTGGACTCTGCCTCAATCCAAATGCTGGAAAATCAACTATGATGGTACATAATTAGATGGAAAAATGTCTGCAACAATAATTCCTCGAGATGCAAATGGATATTTCAAGAAAGATCTTTCGAAGATTGAAGATGGAGGTTCTCCTTTAGAAGCTGAGGCTATGGGCATCCGTTTAGCTCTGGATATATGTAACAGAGAACAGCTAAGTGATGTCACCATTGAAGGAGATTGCAAGCCTTTGATTGACTCAATCAACATTGTTGATACAATTCCCTAATGGCGAGTTTGTCATACCATCGAAGATGCAAGGAGTGCTTCAAAATCTGCTATAAAATTGTCGTTCCCTTATGCTCATAGGAATGCTAACCAATATGCCCATTCTTTAGCATCCAATGCTCTGCTCTCTAATCTTTCTAACTTCATTTCCTCATGTGAAGAGATCCCAAACTATATTTTATCTCATGTTATCCATGACGTGAACTTTGTATCCTCATGATTTACTTAATGTAGTCCCTTTTCAAAAAAAAAATATCAAGAAAATTTAATTGTAAATACAATACTAACTCGAACTAAAATAAATAAATAAAGCATATAACTCAATATATACTCATTGAAACACAGTTCCATAATCATTCTATTTATCGTACAATCTTTACTCAATCATCTCTATATTAGAATCTTATCCATTGACTAGCATGTAAGAAAGTCTTCTATCTTATTTTTAAGGCAAATTATGTCACGCCCCAGAACCAAAATACTGGAGAGCGGGGGACAGACACAGCCAGCTACGTATATAGAAGTGTAATCCACCTCGATATACGGTCACGGCTGTCTAGATGTATGAGGGTTTATCTACAAGCCATCAGTCTCTTATGGTCAAGAACAAGCCTAGTGTCTCAATCTCAAGCAAGTAAATACATGTTACAAGATGGTAGATCATCAGACATACAAAGTAAGGCATCCCAAACATTACATATTCAGATGATCATGAAGCTAGTCATACAAAATGTAAAGACTAGTAAGAGTTTTAGTCATACATGATCAACTCTAGGATTTGTTAATCATGTTACAGCCTGTAGGCAGACAGTAAGTAAAGTATGCAAAACGAGCTAACACTTGTTCGGCGGCTAAACGCCTCAAAAGAATAATTTTATAATTAGAGTGAGAGAGCAAAATAAACCCACTCGTTGCCAGAATTTCTTCTAGTGTTCACCATCTGGCAGGAAGGCTGGGAGATCCTCGGGAGCTACTAAAAAATCTGGCAATACAAAACCAGCTGGGTCAGAAAACTTAAAGAGCAAGTGCCACATGGGAGGCTTCACTTAAGAACTAAAACCAGCATGTCAGAACATAAACAAATAACAGGAAGATAGGAAATGTAAATAAGGCAACAAATGACGAGAGGACGAGGAACTATTCCGGAAGCCAGGTTACAATCCTTAAACCAAACAAGGATCGGAGTTGTAACCCTTTGCCTGAACAGAACCGGGTCTCTAGCCATTTATTGCTAAGAGTAAAGCGTAAGCAAGCATGTCCTAAGATAGCCATGTACTGGATCTAGACAAGACTAGACAGGATTGGACTCCATCCAACATTCACGGCCAAGCAAAGAGTACGGCTTGATACTTTAACTAACTAGGGTTAACACAAGCCTAGTTACTAGCAAGATACAATGAGATGTTCCGGCAATCACAAGCCCTGCAGCTATCCAGGTTATCCAGGAGAGGTTCATGTAAGAGTTATCAAGAATTATTAGGTGACTTGGAGTGCAACACATGATAGTGTGCATATTATTTGTTTTAAGAAGTGCCCCACATGACAGTGGGTTGGAAATGTGCCCTACTCGTCGGCAGGCTACAAGTCCATTAGGTGTGGCCGGGATAACGGGATCGCCTGTAACTGAAAATATCTCTCTACATGAGCTACTTTGATCACTCTAGTAATTAACCTAGTCAGATTCAGCATGAATCCTTGACCGTGGTAACCAGGGATGCAAGTCCTAGATATGATGCGAGACGAGACTGGTAGCTTATACAAGCACATACACCCACGGTGTCAAGACGAGAGTTACTTAGCAAGTCAAGATTGCCGTCGCAACAGCATATCAAGATTATCATGTTAGGCTACTTATCAAGACTACTTGTCAAGAGTGCGCCGCGGCGGGCCACTATCAAGATTACTTATCTTGTCAAGAGTGCGTCACGACGGACCACCATCAAGAATTATCATGTCAAGTTACTTGTCAAGAGTGCACCACGACGGGTCACTACATAAGAGTTATTCATGTAAAGCCATATTGCCATGCCGTGTTCAAGGTTAAATTAAGACAAGTTATGCCCAAGATTCGCAATCATCAAATCGGGTAGTCATAAGTTAGGCTGAGTACAAGGTGTAAGCAATTTAAAACATAAAATAATATAATAATAAAAGAACATGCAAGGGGCAAGGGCATGGGGGTCAAGGAAGCATGCGGCCAAGACATGCGGTCCGCAGGACTGCAGCGATAAAGGAATCATGCGGTCTGCAGGACCAAGACAGTTCGCATGACCAGAGGGGCCAAGAGACCATGCAGTCTGCAGGACCAAGACGGTCTGCATGACTAGAGGGACTAAGAGACCATACGGTCTGCAGGACCAAGACGGTTCGCATGACCAGAGGGGCCAAGATTCATGCGGTCTGCAGGACCAAGACAGTCCGCATGACCAGAGGGGCCAAGACTCATGCGGCCAGACTCATGCGGTCCGCAGGACCAAGGCGGTCCACATGACCAGAGGGGCGAAGAGACCATGCGGTCTGTAGGACCAAGACGGTCCCCAGGGCGCATGCGGCCGAGAACTCATGCGCAAGACACATGTGATCCGCAAGACCAAGACGGTCCGCAGGGCGCATGCGGCCGAGAACTCATGCAGCCAAACCGCTCATCTTCGCCAAGAATCCGAGAGAGATGGCCATGGAGTTCATGATTTCCAAGCTTCGCAAATCCTTCGATTTTAGTCAAAATCTGGACTCCAACAGGTCAAAATGGGGTAGAACGAATTTCGCTACCACATAAAACAACAAGATTTTGAAAACAAGTAAGTTTGATAGATCAAAACCAAGAAAAATCGAAAATGACATAAACTTAGATCTACACGAAAAATATCCACCAAAATCAAAAGTGCTAAGTACTAAAGTGTTATAGAATCATGTAAGAAAGACAATGATACAAATAGAATTTGGTTCCTCCATGAAGCAAGTTGCACTTGTCTAGGCTCTCTAGGTTGGTGGGAGAGTAATGGAGAAGAAGGATAAGAAATAAATGGAAGTAATGAATAGAGAGAAAGGGGTGGTTGGGTTTTATAAAGAGAGGGGATGGTTCAATATGTTAAACCAACCATCAAAATAAACCAAACCAAGCTATCCATAACAAGTCAAGTTGGACCAAACCATCCCACGGTCCACCCTAGTCAAGATACATCAAGGCAATGCATAAAGAAATACAGAAATATAGTAAATAAAATACGGGTCAAAATCCGTATACGTACTCTGGAATTACATATAACGGAAAACAGGAGTGACAACTCTATCCACCTTAAAAGAATTCTGTCCTCGAAATTTAATCAAAGAGGCTAGAGATGTCGGGGCAAGCTATACTAAAGCACAAGCAATCTAAGACTAGCAACCAATCAAGCAATCATTCATGCAAGCAGCGAATTTAAAAGCATAAGGCATCAGGAAGACATTATACCTTATGAGTCAAACAGGTGTGGATATCGCGAGCGGATATCATCCTCACGCTCCCACGTTGACTCACCTAAAAAGTGGTGACCCCAAGCAACACGGACTAAACTAATAGTCTTGTTCTTGAGTATCTTCTCTCTTCGGTCCAATATGGATACGGGCCTTTCCTCGTACGAAAGGTTGGTACCAACAACCAATTCCGAATGATCAAGGATATGGCTCGGATTCGGGATATACCGTCGCAATTGGAATACATGGAACACGTCATGTACCTCATGTAACGACGGCAAAAGAGCGAGACGATAGGACACATCACCTACTCGCTCAAGGATATCGAACGGCCCTATATACCTATGACTAAGCTTTTTCCGCATGCCGAAACGAATGACATCACGGGTAGGCGAGATCCTAAGGAATACGTGGTCGTCGATAGAAAACTCAAGAGGACGTCGATGAGAATCGGCCCAATAGCGCTGACGATCTTGCGTAACTCGAAGATGATCTCTGACTTGTCTGACCACCTCGATAGTATGCACAACCATCTCTGGACCAAGCATCTGACTCTCGCCCATATCATCCAAGGCTAAAGGAGATATGCACTTCCTGCCATACAGGGCCTCAAAAGGTGCCATCTGGATACTGGCCTGAAAACTGTTATTGTAGGAGAACTCCCAGAGATGAAGGTGATCTTCCTACGAACCACCGAAGTTGAGTGTACATGATCGTAACATATCTTCGAGAGTTTGAATTGTACTTTCTGACTGACCATCTGTCTGCGGATGATAAGCTGAACTGAACTTGAGACGAGTCCCCAAACTCTTCTGAAGACTCCGTCAAAAGTGCGATGTAAATCTTGAATATCTGTCGGTATCACGACCTGCACCCACTTTTTCGGATACGAGACGTGTCCAAGCCAGCCTACGCCGCAGAGTCGACGGTAGAACGCTGTCACGGCCAAGATGCTCAAAATCACAAAATAAAACATTTATTGCTCATTCATATTTCTAAATTTATTTACAACATTTACAATATTTATATTTGAAAGAAAATACAAAATTCTTACACATATTTGAAATGGCTACAACATCTATCTAAAGTCTAAGTTTTGGCCTACAAGTACACCCGTATCTTCCAATGCTAAGAGAAGCCACAGCTAAACCTAAAAAATGTTAGTTTTCAGTTAGAAATGGAACAAGCACACAAATCGACGGCAATGCAAAAACACAATAGAATTAACAAGACATGAAAATAACATATGTGAGATGAAAACTAGAAAGTAACTGATAACATGGCAAGAGGTGAAGAAAACGAGGAAACAAATAAAAGATAACTATCTATGTGTTTTGAAATATCAGTTTCGACATTTGAACGGTTAGGAGGTAAATTCGGCACCCTGCACGTGACGTGTGCAGCTACTATTCTCCACGAAAGACACGGGGAATAGTTCTGGGTAGTCCACATGTCTACTAAGATATTTTCCCTCCCGACTACTACTCATGGACTCGAACAAGTCACGAAACACGAAAACATGACAATCAAGAAATAATGTATGTAGATATCCATGACACTAATCCGTGTAACAATGTGTCAACAAGCAAGATAACATATGCATAAACATGAAATGGAAAGACTACTATGAATCCAAAGCAATCAGAAAGTGCACTTGCCTGAGGTCCTTAGCTGGTGAAACCAATAATACTATACCACTCAGAATAGTCCAGTTGGCTATAGTTGATGTGATGGAGTCCGGGTTTGACAAGAAAATAGAAAATGCGATTAGTCACGATCGTGTTTTATGATCGAAGAGAAATTGTGTAATAATAATATATATAACTATTTGGAAAACTCTTTTTAATATTGGAAAATAAATTTTATTAGTCCAGAAATAATTTAAGAGAATACTTAAAATTATGAAAAATCACTTTAGGATTAAAAGCAGAGTTTGTAAAAATGCATCATTTAGATGAAGAGCTATATTTTATATAGTAAAAATAATTTAAATATATCTTAGGGTTTCTACAGCTGTTTTGCAAGTAGATGAAGGGCCAAGCCCAAACTATGTTCAGTAACCAAACTATACTTTTAAGCGCTTATTTCAATATCAAGAAAATCATTATAAAATAAATAGTATTTACAATATTATTTGTATATCACAAAATAACTAATAATAATATTAATAACCATAATAGGAATAATACCACTAATCATAAATAACAGTAATAAAATAATATGAATGATAATAATTATAACAATGTGTATACTGATGAGTATACATATAGAGTACTAATTAATATACTATAAAAATACTAGAATACAAAAAACCCATTTCTCTCTCATTTTCTCTACTGTATTGGGAGACTTAGACAACACATCAACTGTTGCTGTCATATAAATGTGAGAAGTGACAGAGAGAGAAAAATAAGTTTAGAGGGAGGAAGGAGAGAGAATGAGGAAGCATAAAGAGGGAGAGCAAGAGAAGGGTGCTCACCGGAGATCGTCGGCCGGGCGGCGCTGGGAGAGACGGGAAGTCGCCGGCGTGCGGCGGTCGTCCGCCCAGGCGGAGAGGGTCTAGAGTGGGTCGTCGGCACGCAGACGACGCTGGCGGAGAGGATCAAGCTCGACTCTGGCCACAGGCGGTGGCGAGCGGAGGCGCGAGGCGACCTTGAGCATGGCTCGGGATGCTCGTCGAGGGACGTGCTACGGAGATCGAGGTGGGACACGGTGCTCGATGTCGGCCGGCAACTACGGGGAGACGCTCGCGCGCTGTGTTCATCGGCTAGGGCGCGTCGACTTGCAATGGCGGCGGCGGAGGTCGGCTCGAGCGGTTGGCTTGCTACGGTGCGGGAAGTGGCACGACAACAGCGATGGTCCAGTGGCGACGTGACTGCTTGGAAGTGGTGCTTGGTGGTGGTTCGGGTCGGCTGTCCGGGAGGAGGTCGGGATGAGTTGGGGAGGCACAATCTTGGTGGTGAGCGCCCGATCGATCTGGGACTAGGCCGACAGCTGGAGGAGGGAGCGACCTCGGTTTGAGTCGAGTCCGCGGCTTGGCCGTTCACCGGTTGGCTCTCGGACGGGTGCCCGCTTGGGAACGCTAGAGAAGACGCGGCACGGCTGCGGAACTCCCAACCGGCTGCGGAGATGGAAATCGACGCTACGAGGGTGGCGCATGGCAAGGGAAGTGATTCGACGGAGTATGGTCAGCCCGCGCCTGGCACCAGAAGGTGGGGGCAAGGCGGCTCCAGGGAGGTTAGTTTGGGGTTTAGGGCGTTCTTTGTGGGTCGGGGATGAATGTGTCTGGGTTGGATACAGAGGAGAATAATTTTTGTATATTCTGGAGTCGTATCCTGGTGTCGGACACGATGGATATGTATTGTTTGTAAGGAACTGGATGAAAAGGATGGTTGTACCCACGGACACGAATACCCGGGGTCGGACCAGATGTTGGACACAATAATTGTGGTGGTGGACACGGACACTTCGGCACAGGGTTGCTATTGGCTATTGGTGGTGGTGGTACAAACGGTGTAGATGCTGGTGGTGATGACTTGTTTGGACGTGACTATACATGGTTTGATGGTTGGCAAAAAATGTTCGACGTTCGGCTGGGTCGACTGGTGGTGCGTTGTTGTCCGCTGGGATGTCCGGGAGATGGTCTGGGTGATGGAAACAGGGAGAGGTGACGGTTGAGGATGGTTGGCGTGAGTGGTGTGTTGTTCTGGGATGTTTTTGGCGAAGGGTGGCTGATGGAATTGGTGTTGGCGGAGGGTTGATGAAGGGATTGGCTGGGAAAGAATTCATAAAGCACATCTATATATAGGCAACCAATTTGCTCCCAAAAGATATAACTAGCATATGAATTTAAACTAATCGATAGGAATGATAATTAAGAAATCTTATCATAATTTCCATGTATAATAATTCTCCAAATAAAATCAAATTATTTAAATTCTAATAGATAGTCTTCTCATAAATCTAAATCCGAAACAATTATTTGTACATATTTAATCCATCTAAACTATGATAATAATTTAAAGTATTGCTTAATATTTTATTAGATGATTTTAAATCATATAATTCAATTATATCAAATAATTAATTATTACGAAATAAAATCTATTGCCATCAAATAACTTATTTTAAAACGAATATATTTCCTTGATATCATATAAATAATATTTAAAATATATATTCGATAATATTTAATAATTTAATTCACATATTTTAATATTTAACAAATAATTTCAACCTAGAAATTCAAATATATAATTAAATAATAAACTAGGTCATCAATTTAAAATATGTCTTAAGGAAGCCTGGCAAAATTAGGGTTAGAGATTTAGGGAAGACTTCGGAATTGGGAATTTTATTTTGTACACAAATAACAACAATAATTTTAGAAATCCGGAAAGGGGAGTCACAAATCTACCCACCTTAGAAATAAATTCGTCCTCGAATTTAGGAATGTCGAGTATAGATAGGCTGAAGGAGAGGTAACAACATGAATTTTAATAAGATCATTATTGACCGATAGGATAAAATCAAGGGTGACCAAAACTTGCTTAATAAGAATTTTTGATCAAAAGAAATAGTGATCAAGTATTGACCACGGGAGGATGGAAGTGGAGAAGTACCTAGATATGGCTTGGTGCTGGAGTCTTAGGCTACGGTATTGAATCAACAGGTCCTAAATGTTCAAGAAATCGATAACCCTAAGGACATTTCACTAATCGAAGACCCTACCCACCTTAGAAATTTCTTCTCTGAAATTTTGAATGGCACAATTAGTCATGATCAATAAATGATATGATCATGAAAAAATTACCTAGATAAATTTAAGAAGTAGTCGCGATCAAGGCTACTCATGCAAGTCATCTAAGCATAATTAAAATTAAAAGTTAGCACGAGCATGAACATGAACAAAATAGTCATGATCATAGTAGGATAGGAATATGACATTAGCAATAATTGAGTTGTCGTTTAGGCATGATTATGATTATAGTCAGATAGTTTAGTAGAGTAAAGTCATTCAGGAACGGTCAAAATCCAAATTTGTTCGGCACAATGAAATATTTAGGCAAAATTATTGAGGCATGATTACGGACTCAAAATCAAGGAAATATGCGAATTGACATGATCGAGATATAATCAAATAGTCTAGCTCGATCAAAAGTCATAAGGATGATCCAATTTAAAATCGTCTTAGCGCGATCAATTATGTAGGCATAATCATAGAATCATAATCTAGGTGTGATCATGAATGGAAGGGATTCAAAAATAAGTTTAAGGGATGCTCAGGAAGGCAAATGACCATAAAGGTAAGAGATATGAAAGGATAATAATAAAATAATTTAAGCAAGTGAATTGCATGCCATGAAATCAGTAGCCATATATCAAAGAGGAGGTAGTCTCTATAATATTCGAAAATCGTATGTATATATGAAGTCACTTTGCCGAGAATTTATGTCTCGCTAGTGTACACATGGCTGCAGTAAACCTTGGTTTCATGACACAGCTATGACACGATATCGAATATTTTATTATCTTTGTCCAACATTGACATAACAACTCAAGGAGCAAATAGGACAATTAAGACATAGTTTTAATAGTATTCGATAACCTATGTTACTTAGAATTACTTCAATTTAGGGTTCATGCCACGCCAGTGCGCTGCTAGCTGCAGTGAACCCGTAATATCTATAATTCAAATAAGTGACGACAGTACGCTGCTATCCGGTCATCGTAAGTCATCAAAATTATTCCAACTATATCTCCAAGAATATCAAAGGAGTTTAAAACATCATACAAGTTGATAAAGATAGAAAAGTGTAAGTACCTGTTCTTCATGTATAAGGTCAGCTTCTTGAAAAGAAAAAAAACAATTGATTAGGAAGGATAATGATCGAAGTCAAAATAAGTAAAAATCTTATAATCCTTATTTTACGGATATTCAATATTCAACGATTGAGAGGGAACTTTTGAATCTGAAAACTTAACTCGAAATTAATAGACAATTGAGTGAGAAGTTATTTTAAAAATAATTCATTAGGTCCAAGGAAAAGAATATAAGTGATACGAACTTATGATATGGCGATGTTTAGAAAAGACATAAGATAAAGTTGTACAAATGATCATGATTAGGGAGAAAAATGACCGAAGACAAAAGAAATATAAACTTAAATTTATATTTCTAATATTCAAGATCGAGGAAAAATATGTAAAAAGCACTGTCTACCTATTATGAATATATTTATACACAAGTATATATGTATAGCCTAAGTAAATCCCAAAAATGTCATTCTAAGAGAAGGTTATCCTATTTCCAAGTAAAATATAAATTTAAATAGCAATAATATATATATTATATTCAATATATAATTTATAGTAATTATTCACAATACTAGAAATGGACTACCAATATATACACCTCTATATATCTACATGGACGACGTTGGTCGCACTACATGACCACTAGGACTTGGGCTGGATTCGGGATAGTTTGGAACAACGAGGTCTTCTAAAAGCCAATAATCCTAATAATAAGTAATTAAATTATTCCTAGGGTTATGTCACGATTTGGCCTGGTTTTTCTAGTTAGTACACACCTATGACTCGGCCTTCTCCACCATGGCTAGAACACTAGTCAAAGCACTCGACCACACTCTCAGTGCCAAAATTCTTGGTTATCTTGCACTCCAAAACTTAACCGTGACTAAGGCCTTCTATAATAAATATTTATAAAATTCTAAGAATCACATTTTAATTCAAACAATTAAATAAAAGAATATTTTCCAAACTTTCGAAAAGAGGGGTTACGGTCAAGAATTGGGTTCCAGGAAGGCCTAAGTTGATGAGTAAATAGTCTACCCACCTTAGGTCATACCGTCGTATCAAAATGTAATAGTGTATCTATAAAACCTTCCAAGTCATCTAAATTTAGTAAATTGCGTGGCCTAATCCTTAACTACCCAATAATCAAATTAATAAGGGACTCATATTCCTAGTCATTCTCCTAAATTAATTCAATCCTAATTGTGAATGAGCATTCCCTAGTCGCAGGCTCGCAATAGTACGACTAACTTAAGTACTATCACGAGTTCGCAATCTTTTGCAAAAACTGACCCGCATGGGCCACCACAAAAACTTGTCACGACCCGTACCCGCTTTTTCGGATATGAGACGTGTCCAAGCCAGCCTATGCTGCAGAGTCGACGGTAGAACGCTGTCACGGCCAAGATGCTCAAAATCACAAAATACAACATTTATTGCTCATTCATATTTCTAAATTTATTTACAACATTTACAACATTTATATTTGAAAGAAAATATAAAATTCTTACACATATTTGAAATGGCTATAACATCTATTTAATGTCAAAGTTTTGGCCTGCAAGTACACCCATATCTTCCAATGTTAAGAGAAGCTACAGCTAAACCTAAAAAATATTGGTTTCCAGTCAGGAATAGAATAAGCACACAAATCGATGGCAATGCGAAAACACAATAGAATTAACAAGACATGAAAATAACATATGTGAGATAAAAACTAGAAAGTAACTGATGACATGGCAAGAGGTGAAGAAAACGAGGAAACAAATAAAAGACAACTATCTATGTGTTTTGAAATATCAGTTTCGACATGTGAACGGCTAGGGGTACATCCGGCACCCTGCACGTGTCGTATGCAGCTGCTATTCTCCACGAAAGACACAGAGGATAGTTCTGGGTAGTCCACATGTCTACTAAGATATTTCTCCTTCCGACTACTACTCATAGACTCGAACAAGTCATGAAACACGAAAACATAACAATCATGAAATAATGTATGTAGATATCCATGACACTAATCCCTATAACAATGTCTCAACAAGTAAGATAACATATGCATAAACATGAAATGGAAAGACTACTATGAATCGAAAGCAATCAGAAAGTGCACTTACCTGAGGTCCTTAGTTGGTGAAACCAATAATACTATACCACTCAGAATAGTTCAGTTGGCTATAGTTGATGTGACGGAGTCCGGGTTTGAAAAGAAAATAGAAAATGCGATTAGTCACGATCGTGTTTTATGATCGAAGAGAAATTGCGTAATAATAATATATATAACTATTTGGAAAACTATTTTTAATATTGGAAAAAAATTTTATTAGTCCAGAAATAATTTAAGAGAATACTTAAAATTATGAAAAATCATTTTAGGATTAAAACCAGAGTTTGTAAAAATACACCATTTAGATGAAGAGCTATATTTTATATAGTGAAAATAATTTAAATATATCTTAGGGTTTCTACAGCTATTTTGCAAGTAGATGAAGGGCCAAGCCCAAACTATGTTCACTAACCAAACTATACTTTTAAGCGTTTATTTCAAAATCAAGAAAATCATTATAAAATAAATAGTATTTACAATATTATTTATATATCTCAAAATAACTAATAATAATATTAATAACCATAATAGGAATAATACCACTAATCATAAATAACAGTAATAAAATAATATGAATGATAATAATTATAACAATGTGTATACTGATGAGTATACATATAGAGTACTAATTAATATACTATAAAAATACTAGAATACGAAAAACCCATTTCTCTCTCATTTTCTCTACTGTATTGGGAGACTTAGACAACACAACAACGGTTGCTGTCATATAAATGTGAGAAGTGACAGAGAGAGAAAAATAAGTTTAGAGGGAGGAAGGAGAGACAATGAGGAAGCATAAAGAGGGAGAGCAAGAGAAGGGTGCTCACCAGAGATCGTCGGTCGGGAAGGGCGGAGAGGTCGGCCGGGCGGCTCTGGGAGAGACGGGAAGTCGCCGGCGTGCGGCGGTCGTCTGCCCAGGCGGAGAGGGTCTCGAGTGGGTCGTCGGTGCGCAGACAACGCTGGCGGAGAGGATCAAGCTCGACTCTGGCCACAGGCGGTGGCAAGCAGAGGTGCGAGGCGACCTCAAGCGTGGTCGAGATGCTCGCCGAGGGACGTGCTGCGGAGATCGAGGTGGGGCGCGGTGCTCGATGTCGGCCGACAACTGCGGGGAGACGCTCGTGCGCTGTGCTCATCGACTAAGGCGCGACGACTTGCATCAGCGCGGCGGAGGCCGGCTCGAGTGGTTGGCTTGCTACGGTACGGGAAGTGGCACGACAACAGCGATGGTCCAGTGGCGACGTGACTGTGAGGAAGTGTTTCTTGGTGGTGGTTCGGTTCGGCTGTCCGGGAGGAGGTCGGGATGAGTTGGGGAGGCACGATCTTGGTGGTGAGCGCCCGATCGATCTGGGACTAGACCGACAGCTGGAGGCGGGAGCGGCCTCGGTTCGAGTCGAGTCTGCGTCTTGGCCGTTCACCGGTTGGCTCTCGGGCGGGTGCCCGCTTGGGAACGCTAGAGAAGACGCGGCACAGCTGCGGAACTCCCAACCGGCTGCGGAGATGGAAATTGGCGCTACGAGGGCGGCGCATGGCAAGGGGAGCGATTCGGTGAAGTATTGTCAGCCCGCGCCTGGCGCCAGAAGGAGGGGGTAAGGCGGCTCCAGGGAGGTTAGTTTGGGGTTTAGGGCTTTCTTTGTGGGTTGGGGATGAATGTGTCTGGGTTGGATACAGAGGAGAATTTTTTTTTTGTAAATTCTGGAGTCGTATCCGGGTGTCGGACATGATGGATATGTATTGTTTGTAAGAAACTGGATGGAAGGATGGTTGTACCCACGGACACGAATGCCCGGGGTCGGACCCGAGGCTGGACATAATAATTGTGGTGGTGGACACGGACACTTCGGCACAGGGTTGCTATTGGCTATTGGTGGTGGTACTAACGACGTAGATGCTGGTGGTGATGACTTGTTTGGACGGGACTATACATGGTTTGATGGTAGGCAGAAAATGTTCGACGTTCGGCTGGGTCGACTGGTGGTGAAATGTTGTCCGGGGGGATGTCCGTGAGATGGTCTGGGTGATGGACACAGGGAGAGGTGATGGTTGAGGATGGTCGGCGTGAGTGGTGTGTTGTTCTGGGATGTTTTTGGCGAAGGGTGGCTGATGGAATTGGTGTTGGCGGAGGGTTGATGAAGGGATTGGCTGGAAAAGAATTCATAAAGCACATCTATATATAGGCAACCAATTTGCTCCCAAAAGATATAACTAGCATATGAATTTAAACTAATCGATAGGAATGATAATTAAGAAATCTTATCATAATTTCCATGTATAATAATTCTCCAAATAAAATCAAATTATTTAAATTCTAATAGATAGTCTTCTCATAAATCTAAATCCGAAACAATTATTTGAACATATTTAATCCATCTAAACTATGATAATAATTTAAAGTATTGCTTAATATTTTATCGAACAATTTTAAATCATATAATTCAATTATATCAAATAATTAATTATTACGAAATAAAATCTATTGCCATCAATTAACTTATTTTAAAACGAATATATTTCCTTAAAATCATATAAATAATATTTAAAATATATATTCGATAATATTTAATAATTTAAGTCACATGTTTTAATATTTAACAAATAATTTCAACCTAGAAATTTAAATATATAATTAAATAATAAACTAGGTCATCAATTTAAAATATGTCTTAAGGAAGCCTGGCAAAATTAGGGTTAGAGATTTGGGGAAGATTTCAGAATTGGGAATTTTATTTTGCACACAAATAACAACAATAATTTTGAAAATCCAGAAAGGGGAGTCACAGTCGGATATGATACTGGCTGGCACTCGATGCAATCTGACTATCTGTCTGAGATACATCTCTACAAGCTGCTCCGTCGACTGACCAACTCTGAACGGAAGAAAATGAGCTACCTTCGTGAGTCTGTCAACTATAACCCATATAGCATCTCTCCCAGTTGGAGATTTAGGTAACCCAGTTACGAAATCCATGGTGATATGCTCCCACTTCCATTCTGGGATCGGTAAAGGTTGAAGAAGTCCAGATGGTCTCTGATGTTTAGCTTTAACTTGTTGGCAAACTAAACATCGGAAGATAAACTGGGCTATCTCCCTCTTCATGCCATTCCACCAGAAATGCTGACGGATGTCTCGGTACATCTTCGTGCCACCGGGATGAATGGAATACTGAGAACTGTGAGCCTCTGTCATGATTTTCTATCTGATATCACCACTGGGTACACAAAGACGCCTCCCATGTCAGAGAGTACCATCTTCGTGAATACATAACTCTGGTCTTCGTCCTGCTATACATTCTGCTCTAAGCAGCTGAAGCTTAGAATCCGCTGATTGTGCCATCTTGATCCTTTCAACTATACTAGATTGAACTTGCATGCTGGCCATCAATGCCACATTGGTAAGGAGAACTATCTCTATGCCCATCTTCTGAAGATCGGCTAACAATTTTGGTTGTGCTGTTAGGAAATAAACTCCGGCTCTTCTGCTCAATGCATCTGTAACTATGTTGGACTTCCCCGGATGATACTGCAGGTTGATGTCATAATCCACCAGTAGCTTTAGCCATCTTCGCTGACGCATATTAAGATCCTTCTGGGTAGATACATACTTCAAACAAGTGTGGTTGGTGAAGATCTCCACTCGATCTCTATATAAATAATGCCTCCAAAGCTTCAATGCAAAAACTACTGCTGCTAACTCCAAGTCATGGGTAGGATAATTTCTCTCATGGTCACGAAGTTGGTGTAATGCATAAGCGACTACCTTACCATGCTGCATCAAGACGCATCCCATTCCTCTGCCAGAAGCGTCACAATAAACTGAAAATCCTCCAGTCCCATCTGGAAGAGTGAGAATGGGGACCGTCATCAATCTCTACTTCAACTTCTTAAATGAACTCTAACACTCTGCTGTCCAAGCAAACTGTACATCCTTCCGGGTTAATCGCGTCATAGGCGCTGAAATCCGTACAAAATCTGATACGAACCGCCGGTAATAGCCGGCCAATCCTAGGAAACTTTGAACTTCTGCGACGGTGCTGGGAACTGGCCATGTCTCTATAGCCACTATCTTCTGGGGGTCAACTTCCACTCCACCTCTGGTGATGATGTGACCCAAGTACGATATGCGATCAAGCCAAAATTCGCACTTACTGAACTTCGTATACAACTGGTGTTCTTTGAGAATCTGAAGGACTACTCTGAGATGCAGCTCATGCTCCACTTCACTCTTGCTATAGACCAAGATGTCGTCTATAAACACTACCACGAACTGGTCCAAGTAAGGCATAAAGATGCGATTCATGAGATCCATGAATACGGCTGGCGCATTAGTCGCTCCAAATGGCATAACAAGGAACTCCCAATATCCATATGTTGATCTGAACGCTGTCTTCGGGATGTCTTGCTCTCTAACTCTGATCTAATGGTATCCTGATCACAAGTCAATCTTCGAGAATACTGCCGCTTCCTTGAGCTAATCAAATAAGTCATCTATCCTTGGTAGATGATATCTGTTCTTGATTGTTACAGAGTTCAAGGTACGATAATCAACACATAATCTTGACGGTACATCCTTCTTTTTTACAAGAAACATCGGGGCTCCCCAAGGCGATCCGTTAGCACGAATGAATTCCTTGGTTCTGAGTTCTTCAATCATCTTGTAAAAAATCTCCAACTATGAAGGTGCCATCCTGTAGACTCTCTCTGATACCGGTGCCATCCCTGGAATCAAATCAATGGTGAACTCTATCTCTCTCTCTGGTGGCATGCCTGGAAGCTCTCCGGGAAATACATCGGGAAACTCTTCAACGACTCTGGGAAACTGAACTGCCTCTGCTACTACCATCCGAAAGACTGGGGGAGAAGGTTCAACTTCACCTCTAGAGAATAAAAACTCTGCCTCACCGGGAATACCAAAAATAATCCTACCAATATGGCAGTCTATTCTTGCGTATTGCTCCTTCAACCAATCCATTCCTAGGATCACATCATAGTCGGCCATCGAAAATACTATCAACCTAGAGGGAAACTCACTACCGCTAACTACGATTCAACACGAGGAAAACACTCTATCTACTCCCACAAGACCGTTACCATTAAGTATATTGAGCCTTACTAATAATGACTCGGGCTCCAGTCCTATCCGTGTAGCGAATCGTACAGACATAAATGAATGCGATACACCCGAATCAAATAATACTGATGTTGGAAAAGAGTTGAGAAGAATGGTACCTGCCACCACCTCACCTGAAGCTAACTCTTCCTCCACGGTCAGAACCATAGCCTGACCGTACCCTGTGGGTGCTAGTCCCCTGCTATAAACCTCTTTGTCGGTTCTGCATCTGAGCTTGGGTCTGGGCATACTGCTGGGGTCTCTACTGCTGGAAGGCTTGTGCCTGAGGGGGCAATGGCCTCGGAGGCTGGTACTGCTGCTGCTGCTGTACTGGTGCTGGGGCTGGTCCCCTAACCGATGGACTAGTTAGGTTCGACGATGATGAACTGGCTCTATTCGGGCAGGACCCTATTATATGGTCCGGTGTTCCACAAGCCAAGCACAATCTCTGTGCTCTGCGACACTCCGAAACAATGTGTTCTGGCTTCCCACAATGAGTGCAGCCATTGCGGAAGACTGCCTCTGCTTCTGTTGCTGAGGGTACGTCGGTGTTGAATGCTGAACCGACGTAACTGAATTCGCCCTTCGGGGAACTCTAATCGACAAAGCCCTAGCTGCCGGGGTGTCACGACCCGCACCCATTTTTTTTAAACGGATACGAGACGTGTCCAAGCCAGCCTACGCCGCAGTGTCGGCGGTAGAACGCTGTCACGGCCATGAGATCAAAATCACAAAATAATGCTCATTCACAAAAATTAATTTAACTTACAATGATCACAAGTTTTACCTTTGCAGGAAATATAAACTTGTACAAATAAATGAATGACTACAACTCAACTATCTAGCTAGTCTCTAGGCTTTTGTCTGTGAGTATTCCCGTCACTCCCCAAGCTAAGTGAAACCACGGCTAACCTGAAAAATGTTGGTTTCCAGTCAGGAATGGAACGAGCACAATTTACTGAATACAATTTCAATAAAGAAAATGACTATAAAACAGAGGTTAGACATCAATCATGAGTTTTGAAAATAAACAGTAAATACGGAAAACCAATATAAATAAATAGACACAAAAATACTTTCCCCAACTGTTAGAAGTACCGTTGACATGTGATCAGTCTGGGCCACTACACCGTACGGTCTACGATGTCTACTTGCAGAAAAGTAAGCACTGTCTATCATGTCTACTTGCAGAAAATAAAGCACTGTCTACGATGTCTACTTGCAGAAAATAAGCACTGTCTACGATGTCTACTTGCAGAAAATAAGCACTGTCTACAATATCTACTGCAGAAAATAAGCACTGTCTACAATGTCTACTGCAGAAAATAAGTACTGTCTACGATGTCTACTTGCAGAAAATAAGCACTGTCTACAATATCTACTGCAGAAAATAAGCACTGTCTATGGTTGGACCACACATCCTTGGTACTTCTCATTCCCGACTCAACAATTTATAATAGAAAATAATCTCATAACCAATGGCTAATCAATGAAATATAGTGAAAATCAATATCGAAATGCAGACAATAAACTGTACTCGCCTGTGGTCCTTTGCTGGTGAAACCGACAAATCTGAACTACTCAATGAGCCACTATAGTCAAAACCCGTACAACAGTCCCCAGAAGCTGAAATAAACATTACCAATATTTTTAGAATAGTCAAATTAGCTAGGTTTGCCTGTCCTTAAGTCCAATTCTAGACACAGGGGCAAAACGGTAATTTTGGGTCAAAACGGTGTCCGCCGTTGGACCCGCTTTGCACCGAAAAGCGTGCCAAAGTCAACGGTCTCTAAAGTCGTCAAACTACATGTCTACGGATCCAGTTTTCCGATACGAACCCAACCGTATGTCCAGAGTTGGATTCCGGCGGGCCGTGCACAAAATCGTCCGTTGAGTTGGACCGTGGGGCCCGCAAAACGGTGATCCAATCAACTGTCTCAGAATCGGACCAAACTTGGCATGCAGGACCAGAAAAACGATACGGTCCTGCTGGCGCAAGTTTCGTCTCGATCTGACGAGCGTGCACGAAGTAATTGAGAAATTTGCACATAGGCTGATACGGTGAATTTTGACGGATACGCATCAAATTCGTCGCGCACACGCGACCAATTTGAATTCCGCCAAAGTCCATACGACCACGAAGCTGTTACGCAGCTTTCGATGCGTTCGGTTCACGACCACGTCGTCCGGATTGGCGTGACGCATGTCGTGTGGATAAATTTTCTAGTTTTCAAAACAGGTTTTTGGGAAACTTTGGGATTCGATTTCTCGACGCATAGTCGATGATTTCCAAATCCACAAAAAGGGTCGTGAAGTCCTATATGTTTTCTATAACCGTGTTAAGGTGGAATTTCTAAACAGCTACTGGATCGATCGGAATCGATCCGCCAATGTGGGTTCATGGATTGTTAGATGTCCTGTTTTTGGGACAGATTTTTCGTCGATTTCGTCCCCAATTCTTTTCGAATCTGGATTGATTCCGAACCAACAAACTAGATGGGTTCCTAGGGGGTTATGTTGGCTTTCCATACGATTTTACGGAATTGCAAAACATCGAGTATGCGCGAAGAATTAATATCACGAAGTCGGTACCTTGGTGTATTCGCTGCTGTCATCTTCGCGCGCTCGCGCACGTTCCAGCGCTCGACCGGCCGCTCCGGCGCACGGCGGTGGCCGCCAGGACGTCGACGGGGTCGACAGGCCGCGGGGGTTGTGGTGGCGTAGGGTGGTTAGGGTTTTGTTGTTCCGAACTTCTCTTCCTCGCTCTCTCCCTGTTAATTGATATATAGATATATATATCGAGTTAGTTCGGGATCAGCTCGGTTCGAGAGGGTTGAGTATGCTGTGGGCTGGGTCTTAGGCGTGGAATTGGGTCTGCAACTTGAGCAGAGGGTTCTCAGCAGAGATGCCCTCTCGGCTGTGGAGGAAAAAGTCGGGCCGGGCCTAGCTTCTTCGCCTGGCCTTTGGCCGGCTGAGCTGGGATTCTAATGTTTTTTTTTCTCCTTTTCTATTTCTTTTTCCTAATTCTTAACTATTATATATTAATACATATATATTTATATATATATATATATATGTATATATACATGAATACCTATGTATATGTATACATACATACACACGCGCATATATATATATATATATATATATATATATATATATATATATATATATATATATATATATATATATATATATATATATATATATATATATATATATATATATATATATATATATATATTCTTATTAATACAAGCTACAATAATGTAATTTATATATATGCATATATACCTATATATTATAAATACAAACACGAATAATGAATATTAAGTATAATTGATATTTGAAATCCGATAATTAATTTTATATTCCAAAAAACCCAAATAAACTACAATGATATTTTATATATAATTAAAAGCCTAATTTTCCATATACCGTAAATACACTTCTATATGTATATATAACCTAGATAATTTCCCTAAAATCCAACATATTTGTTAAGGAGAAATATTTACTATATTATTAATAAAATATTATTTCTAATAACAAGCACATATAATATATTATATATATATATATATATATATATATATATATATATATATATATATATATATATATATATATATATATATATAGCAATTGTTCCTAGAATTGTCTCCAAAATTACCAAAGTAAAATACCAATACAATATGTGTCTATACTGACGTCTTTGGTCACACTGCAACACCTCATGGGTTTGGATTTGACTTGGGCCCTAATCGGAATAGGTTCGGTACAACCGGTTTCTCTAAAACTCAATAATATAATTAAATAATAAATAAAACTTCGGTAAGGGTTAAGTCGCAACTTGACCTGGTTTTTCTAGTTAGGACACGCCTATAGCTTTGTATTCCCCTACCATGGCTAAACACTAGTCAAAGCACGCTACTGCACTATCCGTGCCGCGATTTCTAGTCGCCTTGTACTCCAAATCTTAACCATGGCTAAAGTTACCTACCGTAATAATTAACTAAATGATTATTCATAAAATCTAAAAATTGCCATTTAATATTAATAAATAAAAATAATTCAACAATTTCCGGGAAGGGGAGCTTCAAATCTACCCACCTTAAAAATAATTTCGTCCTCGAAATTCAAATTCGTAACTATTCTTGAAATTCCAAAAGAAAGTCTACCTCAATCTTAATCTCCTCAATTTAATCACTCAAAATATTTCTATGACCTTCTCTAGCCATATAGCCTCCAAGACTTCTACCCACCTTTGGTCACACTACTCCATCAAATCTTTTGTCGCTAAAACTTTATGATCTTCCAACTAACTGCTAAAATTTCTATCGATAGATATCTACTTCTTATGGCCACTATAATTATCTCCCAAAATCTGACATACAACAGATTTACACAAGTAGCTAAGAAATATTGCTAAATTCTAATAAACATGACCATTCGTCACTCTACAATAGGAAGGACAGGAAGATAAGGAAAAATAATCGAGAACGAATATGGAGTTTCCAGAGCGGTAGAGGTATCCAATAATGTAGATAGAAAGAAAGTTTATAAACCCCTTGACTTATTTGCTAGATTGTGCTACTCTAGTCCAGTCACTTGCTATGTCTAAGAACCCTTCGTTTCTCAGAGGGATTGCATTCTGCAAAACAGAATTTTGTTCTTGAAGTTCTAAACAAGATTCCAAAATAAACGGAATTTAAGAAATCAAGATTGTGATCTTTTCCGTGGTTATTTAAACATACAACCAAGGGATGTAAATGCAATACAAGGTCGTATTGCGACTTCTAGGTTGATGGAACAAGGGTTACGAATGACTTCACATTCTAAGGGATGGAGGCTACATAATCGGTATAGGGACCTATCTCAAATAGTTCGATTTCATATATTCCCAAAAAATGGTGGTATACATGGATGGGTTTTACTGGATCTTAATAGGTTTCCTGATTGGACATCAATCGTTGGTTGGATGAACCCTGGATTCTAATCTATATTGACTGGACAAGATCCCAATGTTAAAACTATTTCTACTAGGTTAGGGTACCCTAGAATAGGTTTCCACCCAAGTGGTTGAGCTAGTTGCGAGTCAAATGGTTAGCTAGGTCCTTATAGCCCAAAAATACGTCTTCAGTGGCTTTTGTGTTTAAGTGGCACGAGAAGACATAATTGAGTGGTACACTAGTGACATGTGCGTAGTGGGCTTCGAGTAGATCACAACCATATATTGGATCGAAAGGTTTGAGTCGAGGTTGAGTCTCTAATAGAAGTCGAGAAGTATACCAGTATTATGGTAAGGGTTATAGTTAGTCCTTTTTCCCTGAAAGTCGTACCATAAAAATAGAGTACAAGGGGACGGGTTTGAGTGGGACAGGATATACCTAGAGGAACGTGGACTCGTCTAGATCTTCCATGTGAAATTTGTTGGAAGGTAATAGTTGGTCTCGTGCTCTGATTATTAATGACACGGCCGAGAACACAAAATGATCTAAATAGAAAGTGGGAGTCCATGGGACACTAATTATCACCCTAATGGAAATTATTATAATCAATCGGTAATCCTTGCATACCCCAAAATTCTAGAAGGCTTACAGTCTACCCACCTTAGAAGCTAGGACATGGTTTTAGGAATAATGAGGTCAGAAGAATTCCAAGGTCCGGATATTGTACCTCAACTCTTGTTAATAAAGAATAAGGCATGTCGTAATGGGATACGGTAGATATAAGTCAAGTCAAGGATCGTTCTTCACTAAATAGAAAACGAGTGTGTACAATGACATATGGTCGATAAAATAGAATGACCTACTCGTCCACCGTATACGAGAGTTATCGACGGGGTAACCAACTCTAAAGCACATCCTACGAAAAGATTTCTACAAACTGAGTCGTGAGTTTCTATTTGTGTTAAGCCTGCCCGACTATTGTCCCAAGAGTTCTAGGGATATGGGCTTAAGGGTTACTAGTTAAAGCAAGCTTCAAGCAAATAATTAGAGACTCACAACCTTTGGTCTCTAAAGGATAGGTAGTCTCCTAGGTAGGCATTCGACTAAGGGTAAAACCCTAATCGTTCTCAAATTCGAATGGCTAGAAGGTCTCAATAGTAGTTTGAGGGTCGAGAGGAGAACGAGTAACTCAGTCATATGACTAGCCGATGGTAGCTACACTTGTGTATACCACTATCATAGCCATGGAGATACCTTGTGTCTCTCTACCATCATGAGCTTTCGTCTTTCTAATCGGTGAAAGACAAAACAATAAAGAGTTCAAGAGAGATGTCACTGATTACAATTACGTGATTCAAAGGCGAATGTATAATTCAAGAGGAATTGTCAAAGCAATCGTAGATGAGACCCTAGAGACATCTACATCTCAATCCACGTAGGGTAATTAAATAAAGCGCGAACCAAATGCATCATGGTTGATCAGACCATAATATACTGATTCTGATTAGACAATATGTTAGTAGGTGTCCCCACTAAACATATGCCTCGAATCAAGCTCGAGAACAGAGTGAGCTTGCAAAACTAAGCTGTAACAGCAGCGTTTGTTAAGATAGTCGAATACAATTATGCGAGATTTTTGAAAGAAAGCACAAGTAGTTCGAGTTTCGTGAGAATCAAACCTTACCCGGTGTTCTTGCTTATACAGTCTTCCCACTATCTTCTTATCCACAAGGACTTGGTCGACTAATGGGTTATGACTTCTAGCTTCTGTATTCTCGGTAAATCTATTAGTGTCAATCAATTTCCTCGTCAATAGATTACAATGACCACGGAATGCTAGATCGGGAGACGTACTACCCAACTCACAGAACTTCCACTAGTATTGGCTTTGGATCTTATGGGACATACATGGCATTATCCTATCCTCCACAGTATCCTAAACTTGTAATCATGTTTGAAGTTATTTCACCGAGGATTACGCCTCGCCCGTATACTCTGGCTGTGGTAAACCCTTGGTTTCGTAACTCAAACATGATACAAAATCGAACACTTCTTAATTCTATCCAATATTGGCTCAAGGGTAACTACGATCAGGATAGGACCACTAGCCATATTTTAGCAATATTCTATATCCTATATTTTCTTAAACAATTTCAACTCTAGGGGTCGTGTCTTGCCAGTGCGCTGCTGGCTACAGTGAATCTATGGTCTCTATAATTCAAATAATGGCGGCAGTGCGCTGCTGTCCTGCCATTATGAGTTAACTAACATTCTTTTAACTACACATGTAAAACCTCATGAGCTTCTAGAGATTCAAACAAGTTGTCCACGAAATAAACATAAGTATTTGTCCTATTAGCCACAACCCTTAGAATAAAATATTGAACATGGAGGAAATAGCTGGAGAGAAAAAAAAAGACTACAAACATTCTAGCATCTATTTCGTGTGTATTCAAACCATGGAGGAAAAACCTTGAATCGAACCTAACTCGAGGTTCGTATATGGGTAATATAATCAAAATAATAATTCTTAGGGCAAAATAGGAACTAAATAGGTAATTTGGAATAAGATGTGAGGATGATATCTAAAGAGGCAAGGAAAAGGAATTGATGATTCATCTAGGTTAGATCAGTAATTCTAGGGAGCCCTGTCTCACCAAGTGAATAATCTATCCACGTTGGATCATATCGTCCTATCAAGAGGTAATAGTGTACCTATGGGGATCTGACAACTATCAAAATTACTAACTCCTCATCTAAGTTGTATGGCCTAAACTACCCATAGGTAAACTTGTATAAGGGACTCCTAGTCCTAGTCATTCTCTGTAATTAAATTAATTTCTAATTCGTGAATGAGCATTTCTAGTCACAGGCTCGCAATAGTACGACTAACTTAAGTACTATCACGAGTTCGCATGATTTGCGAAGACTGACCTGCATGGGCCACCACAAAACTTGTCACGACCCGCACCCATTTTTTTTTTAAACGGATACGAGACGTGTCCAAGCCAGCCTATGCCGCAGTGTCGGCGGTAGAACGCTGTCACGGCCATGAGATCAAAATCATAAAATAATGCTCATTCACAAAAATTAATTTAACTTACAATGATCACAAGTTTTACCTTTGCAGGAAATATAAACTTGTACAAATAAATGAATGACTACAACTCAACTATCTAGCTAGTCTCTAGGCTTTTGTCTGCGAGTATTCCTGTCACTCCCCAAGCTAAGTAAAACCACGGCTAACCTGAAAAATATTGGTTTCCAGTCAGGAATGGAACGAGCACAATTCACTGAATACAATTTCAATAAAGAAAATGACTATAAAACAGAGGTTAGACATCAATCATGAGTTTTGAAAATAAACAGTAAATACGGAAAACCAATATCAATAAATAGACACAAAAATACTTTCTCTAACTGTTAGAAGTACCGTTGACATGTGATCAGTCTGGGCCACTACACCGTACGGTCTACGATGTCTACTTGCAGAAAAGTAAGCACTGTCTACGATGTCTACTTGCAGAAAATAAGCACTGTCTACGATGTCTACTTGCAGAAAATAAGCACTGTCTACGATGTCTACTTACAGAAAATAAGCACTGTCTACAATGTCTACTGCAGAAAATAAACACTGTCTACAATGTCTACTGCAGAAAATAAGCACTGTCTACGATGTCTACTTGCAGGAAATAACCACTGTCTACAATGTCTACTGCAGAAAATAAGCACTGTCTATGGTCGGATCACACATCCTTGGTACTTCTCATTCCCGACTCAACAATTTATAATAGAAAATAATCTCATAACCAATGATCAATCAATGAAATATAGTAAAAATCAATATCGAAATGCAGACAATAAACTGTACTCGCCTGTGGTCCTTTGCTGGTGAAACCGACAAATCTGAACTACTCAATGAGCCACAATAGTCAAAACCCGTACAACAGCCCCTGGAAGCTGAAATAAACATTACCAATGTTTTTAGAATAGTCAAATTAGCTAGGTTTGCCTGTCCTTAAGTCCAATTCTGGACACAGGGGCAGAACGGTAATTTTGGGTCAAAACGGTGTCCGCCGTTGGACCCGCTTTGCACCGAAAAGCGTGCCAAAGTCAACGGTCTCTAAAGTCATCAAACTACATGTCTACGGATCTAGTTTTCCGATACGAACCCAACCGTATGTCCAGAGTTAGATTTCGGCGGGCCGTGCACAAAATCGTCCGTTGAGTTGGACCGTGGGGCCCGCAAAACGGCGATCCAATCAATTGTCTCAGAATCAGATCAACTTGGCGTGCAGGACCAAAAAAACGATACGGTCCTGCTGGCGCAAGTTTCGTCTCGATCTGACGAGCGTGCACGTAGTAATTGGAAAATTTGCACATAGGCCGATACTGTGAATTTCGACGGATACGCATCAAATTCGTCGCGCACACGCGTCCAATTTGAATTCCGCCAAAGCCCATACGACCACGAAGCTGTTATGCAGCTTTCGATGCGTTTGGTTCACGACCACGTCGTCCGGATTGGCGTGACACACGTCGTGTGGATGAATTTTCTAGTTTTCAAAACAGGTTTTTGGGAAACTTTGGGATTCGATTTCTCGACGCATAGTCGATGATTTCTAAATCCACAAAAAGG
Source organism: Iris pallida (assembly GCA_029216955.1). Taxonomy (NCBI): domain Eukaryota; kingdom Viridiplantae; phylum Streptophyta; class Magnoliopsida; order Asparagales; family Iridaceae; genus Iris; species Iris pallida. The sequence goes on from JANAVB010031617.1 coordinate 52,025,840, forward strand.
GTCGTGAAGTCCTATATGTTGTCTATAATCGTGTTCAGGTGGAATTTCTAAACAGCTACTGGATCGATCGGAATCGATCCACCAATGTGGGTTCATGGATTGTTAGATATCCAGTTTTTGGGACAGATTTTTCGTCGATTTCGACCCCGATTCTTTTCGAATCTGGATTGATTCTGAACCAACAAACTAGATGGGTTCCTAGGGGGTTATGTTGGCTTTCCATATGATTTTACGGAATTGCAAAACATCGAGTATGTGCGAAGAATTAATATCACGAAGTCGGTACCTTGGTGTATTCGCTGCTGTCATCTTCGCGCGCTCGCGCGCGTTCCAGCGCTCAGCCGGCCGCTCCGGCACACGGCGGTGGCCGCCAGGACGTCGACGGGGTCGCCAGGCCATGGGGGTCGTGGTGGCGTAGGGTGGTTAGGGTTTTGTTGTTCCGAACTTCTCTTCCTCGCTCTCTCCCTGTTAATTGATATATATACATATATATATATCGAGTTAGTTCGGGATCAGCTCGGTTCGAGAGGGTTGAGTATGCTGTGGGCTGGGTCTTAGGCATGGAATTGGGTCTGTAACTTGAGCAGAGGGTTCTCAGCAGAGAAGTCCTCTCGGCTGTGGAGGAAAAAGTCGGGCCGGGCCTGGCTTCTTCGCCTGGCCTTTGGCCGGCTGAGATGGGATTCTAATGTTTTTCTTTTCTTTCTTTCTCCTTTTCTATTTCTTTTTCCTAATTCTTAACTATATATATTAATACATATATATTATATATATATATATGTATATATACAGCAATACCTATGTATATGTACTACATACACACGCGCATATATATATATATATATATATATATATATATATATATATATATATATATATATATAATTCCAATACACAATTTTATATTGTATATTAGTATATATAATTCTTATTAATACAAGCTACAATAATGTAATTTATATATGCATATATACCTATATATTAAAATACAAACACGAATAATAAATATTAAGTATAATTGATATTTGAAATTCGATAATTAATTTTATATTCCAAAAAAAACCCAAATAAACTACAATGATATTTTATATATAAATAAAAGCCTAATTTTCATATACCGTAAATACACTTCTATATTTATATATAACCTAGATAATTTCCCTAAAATCCAACATATTTGTTAAGGAGAAATATTTTACTATATTATTAATAAAATATTATTTCTAATAAAAGCACATATATATTATATATATATAGCAATTGTTCCTAGAATTGTCTCCAAAATTACCAAGGTAAAATACCAATGCAATATTGTCTATACTGACGTCTTTGGTCACACTGCAACACCTCATGGGTTTGGATTTGACTTGGGCCCAATCGGAATAGGTTCGGTACAACCGGTTTCCCTAAAACTCAATAATATAATTAAATAATAAATAAAACTTCGGTAAGGGTTAAGTCGCAACTTGACCTGGTTTTCCTAGTTAGGACACGCCTATAGTTTTGCATTCCCCTACCATGGCTAAAACTAGTCAAAGCACGCTACTACTGCACTATCCGTGCCGCGATTTCTAGTCGCCTTGTACTCCAAATCTTAACCATGGCTAAAGTCACCTACCGTAATAATTAACTAAATGATTATTCATAAAATCTAAAAATTGCCATTTAATATTAATAAATAAAAAATAATTCAACAATTTCCGGGAAGGGGAGCTACACATAAGGCTTCCCACAGCTGAGGCATATGGAACCCGCTCCATATCTTCCTTTTCGTCCTCGGTAGATGGACACTGCTCCTCAGTGAGCTTAAAGTGAGCCGCAAGGGGGCAACTCACTTTCTTCGACCCGTCCATACCGAAACGCTGAAGTACCCGGTGAATGTACTTCTTTTGGGACAAGTGTAGCAGCTTGACTCTCTCTCTCTCTCGGCTGATCTCCATCCCAAGAATAGTCTTCGATGCGCCCAAATCCTTCATAGAGAGGTCGCGCCCAGTTGGCGCTTCAGCTCCGCTATCCTAGTGGCATTCCGACCCACTAATAGCATATCATCAACATAGAGCAATAAAATGATAAATCATCCTCGATAAAATACCTCACAAATGTACAATGGTCCGACGTCGTCCGTGCATAACCATGCTCCCCCATAAACGACTCAAACTTCCTGTACCACTGCCTCGGAGCCTGCTTCAGACCATACAAGTTCTTCCTCAACCGGCAGACCAATGTGACTTGCCCTTCTCACAGAATCCCTCTGGCTGCTCCATGTACAACTCCTCCTCAAGATCACCGTGGAGGAATGCCGTCTTCACATCCATCTGCTCGACCTCCAAGTCGAGACTGGCTGCTAATGCTAGCACCACCCGAATAGACGAATGCTTGACGACAGGCGAAAAGATCTCATCATAATCCACGCCTTTCCGCTGACCGTAGCCTTTAACTACCAGCCTCGCTTTGTATCGAGGGCGAGTAGCATCATCCGTCTGCTTCACTCTAAACACCCATCGATTCTTCAAGCCTTCTTGCCCTTTGGCAACCGCACCAGCTCATAAGTGGAATTAGTGTGCAAGGAACTCATCTCCTCTGCATGGCCTCCATCCACTCCTGCCTGTGTTCGTCTTCCATAGCCTCTACAAAACTTTCGGGCTCTCTCCCGTCAGTCAATAGCACATACTCATCCGTAGTATCTCGTAGATGGTCGACGATCTCTGTCGCTCCTTCTCAGTGGAGCCACTGGTGCTGGCTGTATACCAACAGCCTCCCCCCCTTCAGGAACTGCCTCTCCGACATGCTCATCCTCCTGAGGGACACCCTGACCACCATCAGCAGACTGATGATCAAGGTTGGGAGCTACTCCATGTACTGGCTCCCCCATAACTGGATCCTCTGCGATGTCCTCTGGAAACTGCTCGAAGCGAAATGACTCTAACTCAGGCAATTCCTCAGCCTCAGAAGGCGTCTCGGAATCCTGAGTGTTGGTCATGGTCTGATCCTTGACGAACACCACATCCCTGCTTCTGTAGAGCTTTCTTCACACCGGGTCGTAGAGTCTATAGCCAAACTCATCCCGACCGTAGCCGACAAAGACGCATCGCCTCGTCTTCGGCTCAAGTTTGGTCCTCTCGTCCTTCGATACATGCACGAAGGCCTTACAACCAAACACTCGCAGGTGATTGTATGACGGCTCTTTGCCGTACCATACTTTGTCAGGCACATCACCCTGCAAAGGAGCACTAGGAGACAAATTAATAACATAAGCAGCTGTGAGAAGAGCCTCACCCCAATAACTGCCCGGCAAGTTTGCTTCTGACAGCAAACACCCCATCAGTGTCCTGCATGCGCTCCGCTACACCATTGAGCTGAGGTGTCTTTGGCGGTCTTCTGGTGTCGTATCCCCTGCTCTCTGCAATACGCATCAAAGGGACCGATGTATTCGCCGCCATTGTCGGACCGAACACATAATAACTTCTTACCTGTCTCTCTTTCAATAGAGGCCTGAAACTCTTTGAAAGTAGGCAGCACCTGATCCTTGGTCTTTAAGGCATAGACCCAAACCTTCCTGGAACAGTCATCAATAAAGGTTACAAAGTAAGACACCACCAATAGATTTTACCTTCATAGGACCGCAGACATCCGAGTGAATCAACTCGAGCAACGCCGGCTTCCTTGAACTTGGGTGACTTTGGAAAGACACCCTATTTTGCTTCCAGCTAAGCAGTGCGTGCACTTCTCCAACTTTGTAGACTTGAGCCCTGGAATCACCTTCCTGTTCACCAAGTAGCTCATCCCCTTCTCGCTGATATGGCCGAGCCGCCTGTGCCACAACTCGGTAGACGCATCACTGACTGCGTTCACCTCCTGTGCCCCCTGTGCGCTCTCCTCCATATAGTAAGACCGAACTTCTTGCTTCCTCTGGCAATCACCATCGAACCTCTGGAAAGCTTCCACTGACTATTCCCGAAGAGACTGAAGAATCCCTCGTCATCCAACCTTCCAACCGACACCAGGTTAAACGGATATCAGGGACATGACGAACATCCTTGAGAACAAGAACCGCACCCGTCTTCGTTCTCAAATGCACATCTCCAACGGCAACCGCCTTCGACACATCTCCATTGCCCATCTTCAACACTCCACAGTCGCATGTTGTGTAAGCGGCAAATAGTGCCCTGTTGTGAGATACATGTGCTGAAGCCCCTGAGTCCACCAGCCAAAAATTGTCATCGCAGGCGAGGTTAGTAATGACCTCATCACCTACGACGATCACATCGCCTCCATGCATCGAGGCCGCCGCTGTAGTGTTCTCTTCTTGCTTCCCCTTGTCGCCCTTCTTCTCTCTTCCAAGCGAAACAGTTCCGCTTGATGTGGCCCTTCTTACCACAATGGTAACACTCTGAGTCCTCGTAACGACCCTTGGACTTCCCCCTGCTCTTGTCTCTGCCACCACCTGGACCCCTGCTTTTGCCCCTTTCGCGGCTCTCTGAAACCAATGCCTCTGAGTGATGGGATGTAGATGAAGTGCCCTGAGAACGTCTTCGCATCTCTTCATTCAGCACCCCGCTCTTGGCAAACTCCAGACAGACCACGCCCTCTGGAGCAGAAGCGATCATAGATACTCGTACGGTCTCCCACGAGTCTGGCAATGTACACAGCAGCCATAGTCCCTGAACTTCGTCGTCGAACTTGACTCACATAGAAGATAGCTGGTCAACCACGCCCTGGAACTCACTCAAGTGGTCCGAAATAGACGCCCATCCTTGTATCGCAGATCATCGTTCGGATCAGGACAACTTGTTTACCCCGGTCTTCTTCGCATACAAGGATTCCAGCTTATCCCTAACGTCTTCGCGTGCTCAATATTGGCAACGTGGTTGTACACGTTCTCGTCAACGAACTGCCTGATGTATCCGCAACCTGTATATGCTCGAATTTCCAGTCCTCCTCGGATTTATCACTGGACTTCTCGGATGCAAATACGAGCAGATGCAGCTTCTTGACAGACAGCAAATCCTTCATCTTGCTCCGCCAATAATGATAGTTTGTGCCATTAAGATTCACCATGCGCACCGGCTTCGCGTCCATCTCTCCTCTCTAGTTTCTGTCAACTCCTGACACCCTTCTGAATTCCAGAACCTGGCTCTGATACCACTCTGTTGGGAAAGAAGCACGGAAACCTTTCCCCAAACCGGAGAGTACCTGCGAGAGGACCGAACGATACAACGCACGAACCCAAAAACAATCACACAAAACAATCCACGCAGACACAGAGAATTTTTGACGTGGAAAACCCTTGCGGAAAAAAACCACGGGACGATCGGAGTCCAACCCTAAGAAGCCTCCACTAATGGAATATAAAATTACACCCTCTACAAACTTCTCCCGATCCAAATCGGATCCCCACAACACTCAGAAGTAAGAACAATGATTACAAGGCTACGAAGATCGAGAACGACGTAGAGATTACCCGAACGCGATCTCCTTCGAAAAACGACCTTCAATCCTCCGTCTTCTCTTCCGAAGTTGCAATGGCACTCTTGCCTCCTTCTCTCTCTTTTCTTCAATGTTCTTCGATGAATAGGATTAGGAATAACCTAATATTAACTCCCCTAATCCGCAGCAAAATCTGGACCATCAGATATGATCCAACGGTGAGTAATCACCCTAAAATCCGCTCAGCCCCGACGACACAGAGTTCGGCCAGAACTCTGTGTCGGGCAAACAGAACCTACCAGCAACATTCTGGAACAGCCAGACCGAGTTCGGCCAGAACTCGGCCTGGGACCGAGTTCGGCCCGAACTCGGTAGCTCCAGTCCAGAACCTCCCTTCGGGTTAGCAGCAGCAGCAACTCATCGTTGCCTACTTTCCACGAGCTCTTCGATCGAACGGCGCTCGTCGCACTCCGGGATCTTCTCCACATAGGTTGGGAACCCCACCCACTCCAACATCTAGCCCCCGACCCTTTTGAAAAAAGAAACAAAATTTCAGAAAATCAATTTGGTTTTATGCCAGAAAGATCTACTATGAAAGCAATTTTGTTAAGAATATTAATGAGAGAAAGAGAGGATTTACACATGTTTTATTGACTTAGAAAGCTTATGATCTATGACAGAGTTCCTAGGGAGAATGTAATGGACTTTTGAGAACAAACAAGTTCGTAGCAGCTATGTTAAGGCTATTAAGGATATGTAAGCCATTTTTATTATCGTTGACTTACATCGAAGTCAGAGTTAAGTCCTTAAATAATATTTTCGCTAGTTATGGATGAAATTACTATACATATCCAAGAGATTACATGGTAAATGACGTTTGCATATTGTTTTGGTCGATGAGAGCGGTCTGTATGCTGAAAATAGAATATAGGGAAACTTTTGAATCTAATGATTTAAACTTAGAAGAAGAAGAAAACCAGAGTATATGAATCAACTAAAAGGTGAAAAGAAATCAAGTAGGAGTACACATAGATGGACAAAAAAAAAACCTAAGTGACAATTTTCGATATTTAGGATCATACATTCATCATTATGGAGAGATTCAAAGGATGTTATGCATAGAATTAAAACAAGATGGTTGAAATGGAGGTGTGCTCCTAGTGTAGTTTGTGATTGGAAGATACCTTTGAAGTTGAAATGATTTTTTTTATAAGATTGGCCATGCTTTATGGATCATAGTGTTTGACAATTAAGAAATAACATTTTCAAAATTTTAGTGTAGCCGAAATGAGAATGATAAGATTGAATACATTAATAGATTGTATAAGAAATATATGTGTGTTCATGAAAGTTAGCGGTTGCACCATTTAAGGACATGATGAAGAAAATCGCCTAGATTGTTAAGATCACATGTCCAAAGCATATCAATAGATGCAAACCAACAGATGATCCAATAAGGAGAAGGAATAAGATAGTAGTTAAAGAGCTGCTAGCACTAAAGATATGCGTAAACGAACATATATTAAATTTTTAAAGAATGATATACTTTTCGTTAGTGTTGACATGACCCTTAACATAGCTTAATAGAAGAAATGATTGAAATAGCCGACCCCAAAAAATTGGAACAAAGGCTTTATTGTTGTTGCAGCTTGCCTTTTTATACAAATTCATGGTAGAAAAAGGCTGACTCGAAATCATGAATTCCATGAATAATGATTCAGACTCCGAAACTTGATTGATATTGGTCATGCAGATAAGAAATTCAAACATATAAAATATGAAAATGCTTTGTGTCCATTAAAGATGAGTGCAGTTATTGGATGCATGCATTGTTCCTCGATTTTGAAGGCAATACACGAACAACAAGAGGAAAAAAAAAGAAACATAAAGCAAGTCGATATAGAATGTTGGATCAACATGAATGTGAACACCAGAAATAAGCTAGGATTAGATATATCAAATATAAGCTAGTTATTTTTATCAAAGAAATAAGCTAGAATCATAATACATGTACACTTTTCATATAAGAGCATCTCCAACCCTATTGTGAGTTTAGAAAAAATGGTTGCCACGTAGGAATGACAAACTTTCATTCCAAAAATTCTTCTCCAATGCAAATGTAGAGTAAAACATGAAGTTGACATGGCAATGACATGGCAAGGAGAATGTGAAGTTGGTTGTCTAGATCTAGACAATGCACTTCACAATGTCTTCTCTTCCATGTCATCAATTATGAATAAAAAATATTAGAAAAAAGAAAGAAGATGAGTAGTTGTCTTAAAAGTTGCCTTGGAAGTTGGAAAAAATATTTTTTATTGTCTTCTCAATACTTTTGCATTGGAGAGAGTTTTTCTTTCTCATTGTCTTTTGAGATATAATTTTGCCACATAAACACATTGTCTTGTGGCTCATGCCACATAGGAGCCACCTAAGACTCACAACACTTACACAAGACAATAGGGTTGGAGATGCTCTAAGTGATTCTCAAGCGGCAGCTCGTACTTTCTGATATAAAGAGTTGTTGTTTGGTTCATTGTAAGTATTCGTAATCGTAATGGAATTGGATTTGTAATGTAATTGAGTTTGTAATGTAATGGAATTACAATTACATTACTATGTTTGGTTGAAACATGTAATCAAACCATGTAATGTAATGTTAATTGCATTCATGTGTTTGGTTTACCATGTAATGTAATTGAATTTTTAATTTAATATTTTTTTTTTCAAAATACAACATAAATTTAAAAAGTTGATCAATAAAAAATTTCAAAAATTTAAAAGAAAAAATGAAAAAATTAAATAAATAATAAAAAGGAAAAAATGGTTTGTTTTCTGCTAAAAAAAGATCAAAAACGAAAAAAACGACAAAAATAAAAAATACCAAAAATGACAAACGACAAAATAGAAAAATAACCATCAAAAGTGACAAAAAATAAAAAATACCAAAATGACAAACTATAAAAATAGAAAAACGACAAAAATAAATCAAAAATGATAAAAAAAAGGTGAAAACCATCAAAAGTGACCAATATAAGAAAATGACCAAAACAAAAAAATTGACAAAAAAACAACAAAAAAAATGAATAAAGACGAAAAACGACCAAAAACCAAAAACGATAAAAAAAGGACAACAAATGACAAAATGACCAAAACGAAAAAGTATCAAAGGGATAAAACGACAAAAAACGAACATAAAGGACCAAAACGACAAGAAATTAAAAATGACAAAAAAAAGAAAGAAAACAAACAACAAACAAAAATGACCCAAAACGATAAAAAGGAACAGAAATGACAAAAAACAAAAAAAAGACAAAAAACAAGAGGAATTAAAACGAAAAAAAAACGACAAAAAAGATTAAAAAAATTGCAAATATATAGTCTTTTGCTTCCAAAAGGCAAATCCGTTTTTATCCAAGTTTATACTTGGAAAGTCTACTATTTCTAGCTTGCTCTGCATTTTGAGTCTTGATGTATCCTCATTGAGGAGGAGAGTCCTCTCTCTCTCTCTCTCTCTCGTCACTTTCTCGAGATGAAGGGAGAAGCTGCTGATGAGAACCAGGCCAGTTGCACAAGAATTACTATTTCATGTTTGATGACTCTGAAGAAACATTCCTTGGAACCTTGGCCGCCCGCTTAGCTGAAACAGATTCACAAGTTTCATTGTAGAATGTGTTTGTGGCATGTGAACTTCAAATGTATATGCTATGGTTATAATATATTTATAACAGTCTCCTCTCTACCCCCCTTGTCATCTCTTCTAACATTTTTTAACTTCTCCAAACAGTTGTTTTCTCTCTCCCTTTTACAGCAGCTTTGTCGGATGTTCAATCGAGATACAGTTGTTTTCTTTCTCCTTTTACAGCATTCCTATTGTCTAATCAATCGAGATTAAGGGTGCAAGTACAATGGATGCAAGCAAGCCGCTAAGTTTACTACCAAATTCTTACAACCTTCTTACAACCTCACTCACCCACCTCCTATGGATCCCACCGGGTCCCACCACCTCTCACATCCCCCGCTACATGGGCTCCACCCGACCCCACCACTTACTCCCACCTCCTCAATCGAAGCCCGACACGTGGCAGATTGTAGGAGGGTTGTAGGCATAGCAAAGCTCATTTTGTTCTGATTACTTGTTTCTGAAACCTAAAGTGATGGAAACAGGTCAATGTTGAGGACAAAGTTGGAAAAGACGGGGCAAATGCTTTAAATGGTTGAAGGGGCTCTGAATTCATGAATATAGGGATATTACTTGAAATACTAATTCAAATAATTTTATACATCTTTGCTACTACAAAGAGGCTTCAAAACATATTAAAGTTTTATACATCTTTGTTGTAGCAATAGAATATAAAATTGAGACTTGGTAACCCTAACCCTAACCCTTCTCATATAATTAAAAATTAATAAATAAATAACAATCAACAACTTAACTACCTCAAGTTAAAAAAAAAAATCCTGGCTAAATTTTAACTTGATACCCTCAACTATCCATGTTTTGTAACTTGATACCCTAATCTTTTAAAATAGTTAACTTAATACCATCAACTATTGAATATTTTCAACTTCATACCCTAAAATTCAAAAATTTCCAAAAATACCCTTCCCTCCCCCCCCCCCTCCCTCCCGGCGTTCCCCCCCCCCTCCCTCTCCGGCGTCCCCCCCCCCCCCCTCTCTCCCCCGCAGGGCGCGCGCAGCAGCACGGCGGCGCGTGCAGTAGCGCAGCAGCGGGACGCGGGGCGACGCGCAGCAGCAGCGGCCCGGCAGCAGTAGCAGTAGCGGCAGCAGGGCGGCGCGCAGCAGCGGCCCGGAGAGGGAAGGGGGGAGGGGGGTTTGGGAAATAGAGAGAGGGGGGGGGCATTTTGGAAAATATTTTCAGGGTATCAAGTTGGCTATTTGAAAGTTTAGGGTATCAAGTTGCAAAACATGGATAGTTGAGGGTATCAAGTTAAAATTTAGCCAAAAATCCTAACTAATAACTCAACTACGTAATATTATCTAACTAACTACACATATATCTATAACAAATCATAACTAAAAATATAAACATATTTATAACAAATCCTAATTAAATATATTCATATCTATAACAAATTTTAATTAACATATATTCAAATTATATATATCAATTCTAATTTAAACCATTTTTCAATAACATTTTGTGTTTAGGTGAACTCACGTCCACATAGAGTAAAACTTTGATACCGAAGGGGGTATCAAAGTTTTAATACCCCCTATGTATGACAAGTTGGGCCCCCTCAATTTATGTATATATATATAGTTTACACATTTTACGAAGAGGGAGGGGGCCCACATGCCATACATAGAGGGTATCAAAACTTTGATACCCCCTTCGGTATCAAAGTTTTCTCCGTCCACATGTGACTAGTAACATATACAAGCACTTTTTCATGCAAGTAGGGTGTACATTTGAAAAGTATTCAGCAGAAAAACTTGTTTTTATCACTTTGGGGGATTTTGAATATTGAAAGTCATCTTTATCACATGGGGTCGAGAGAATTAGGATTTTGAATCTTAATTCTCTAAATAAAGATTGGACTGTAATCTTCTTTAAATTGAGTCTATTGGGATGAGTGCATGCACAAATCTCCATAAAATCCAATGTATGATATGGACGTATGGCATGGAGGATGCACGGTGAATCCGGCACAATGAATAATTTCTCCAAGCGCAGTGCACAACATGAGATCATATTTTCTGAATAAGAAACAGGCCATTGGAAAAAACTGGCGGTAGCTTTGACTTGACTTTGAGATTTACAACCTTGAGATTGGCTTGTGGCCTAGTTGTGCAGTTGGTTACCTCCAAAACAGCGGACTTGTTCCGACTCTAGAGTGCCAAATGAGATTTAAGTGCTCTAAGATGATAAAAGGCTCCAGCTCATCTACCTCATTTTCCAAGGAGCAGATTTCCATGTTATGGAACCAAGATTCTGTAATCCGGATTTCCATTTTAAGGGATCAATTTGGGTAGCTGACAGAGTCTCTGCTTTGGGGTGTTTAGTTAGGAAAGCTGGTGTTGACCTGCACAAGAAGAATACTGCATTTGAGACCAAATGAATTGCATGTTTAATGTGATTTTTGCCAAGTACAATGCATTGCATATGTGACAAACTATAACTTAGTTCTTCCAGTTTGATATTTTACTTCTTCAAGTCTATTAGTTCTCTTTTTCTTCGGAAGAAAGGGGGGGCAGGTTAGTTCAAATTTACACCGACAAAACTTTTTTTTTATCCAATTAAGTGCAACTTCAAAATCTGCTTTCAATACTATCCTAGCAAACCTAAAGCTATTTCTCTAGAGATTGTATAACATTTCTTCCTATTGGCCATATAGTTAGTTGGTCATGGATGCAGTTTAGACATCCTATGCAGAGTCCGGAATCTTCCTTATTCTCACATGTGCATGCATGCACAAAATTTAGTGTACACCTTAGCTTAGTCACGTAGATGACAATATATTTATGGCTAATTTGCATTCAAGTACCTTCAACTTTCTCGGTTTCACAGGTTGCTAGCCCATACTATTTTTACTAGCAAATCGCAACCATGAACATTTGAGTTTGCAATTAAGTGCCCTTTTCTTTCTCCTAAAACAACCAAAAAATGTTTTGCAGCAGACAGCAAAGTACTACAGAATAGTTCGAGGTCGCAACTTGCAAATGCGTAAAAGTTGGAGCTATTAAATGCAAATTAGCCTATATATGTCTCTGCGAATAAGAATATGTTATCCATGTAGGAGGGGTTTGCTTGCCTGCAAATAGAATTTCATTGCATGCAACATTTAATGCAGTAAGTGATGCTGTAAATCCTGTATTTGGTTCCAGATTGGATGACTATCATTTGAGTCCTCCATGCTTTTAGCATTTGTTGCTCTAGGTAGACAAAGTTGTTGATTGAGATTTTTCAATCATGAATGGGGAAAGGATAGCTGAGGGTTAACAAAGGATACAACAAATATGGCAATTTGTTGATATTGTACTTGCATTTATTGCTACCCTTGGATCGAATGTTCTGAATGCAAAACCTGTTTTCGCAGTTGGAAGGAATCTTGCAGCCTTTGATGCGGTAATTGGATTTATCCAGTGTTTGGATTGCCATAAGTAAATGCCTCTACTACCGCAACACTTGTTACAGTATTTCTATTTGAGAGGAACCAAACACCCCTTAGTGAAATTCATGTGCTAATTTCGAGCGATAAGGACAAAATCAGTGGGTTAGTCTGAACCCTGGATCTCAGAGTTGCACTAAGATGATCCTCAACACAAAGTCCAATTGGCAGGTAGGTATACCTAGCCTTTTGATCATGCAGGTTAAGCTCATGTAACCAAGGAGAGCCCTCCAACTAAAACTAGACCAAGAAAAGAGTCCAGAAGAAGAGGTACAATGATAAGATTTTGCTATAGGGATTTTCATTCATCTCCATGGCAAATCAAGCCAAAGAGCAAGAGCAAAGGAATCACATTTCCATGGTTATTACTAAATAACTAATAATACTTAAGAAATGGGATAGGTTTAGCAGCTAAAGTGGAAGTTCAATAACAAAAAGATCACCTTACTGAAACTTAAATGCTTCTGTTCTTGTGAACCACCAGCAGCCTTCAGAGTTCGGAGTGCTTCGTCAGCAGCCTGAGCAACATCAAGCAGCGGTTTAGTGGCTATAAGCTCAAACATTTTGATTAATATTTCTACTAGGCTCTATGGATGAAAACTCAAGGGACATTTTGATTAATATTTCTACTAGGCTATATGGAAGAAAACTCAGAGAGAATCAGTTTCAGGACCAAAAAAAGGAAATACAATACAAAACAAACCAATTAGGATCTCAAACAAAATAAATTAGATATGTCAAACAGAACTTGTGGTGAAACTGAAAAATCACGTAGCTGTGTTTGATTGGGCTTTTTTCCCATGGAAAATATTTTCATCACAAATTTTCCACCAATTGTAGTGTTTGATAGCTTGTATTTTCCATGGAATTATTTTCCAAAAAACTATCATTTTCCATATTTTCATCTAAAATGGTGGAAAATGAAACTTGTACAACCCATAGGAAAATATCATTTTCCATGGAAAATAACTATTTTTCGTGGAAAATAATGGCAATCAAACACCCAAATTAAGTTTTCCATGGAAATTTTTTAAAATTCCATGGAATTTTTTCCTAGGAAAATAATTCCATGGAATCAATTTCTTTTCCACATATTTTCCACCTTGCAATCAAACGCACCAGCATTGCATCCCAATTACAATTAAGAGGTTTCATACAAGGCTGTAATCATATGGGAAAACAAGGATTCCGCAAACCAAACGTGGCCTTTGAGGTTTCATACAAGGCTGTAATCATATGGGAAAACAGGATTTACACATCGGCGTACACTCTTCAGCAACATGTTGGATTTACACAAGGCTGCTATGTTCTACCCATCCCTTATTTTATGTATAATTTTGTTTAGTACTACGGAGTAAAGTTAGTAAAACATACAGTTGTAACACCATAATTAGCAATTTTTATCTTATGTATAATGAATGAATTCCATGTAAGGGTCGAATAACCTTAAGCTAATAAATCCACCATGGTCCTGTTGCTTCAACAGCCCATACTTTTCCATGAGAGTGTCATAACTTTCCCTGCTGAAATTTCCTTCTTTGTTTTTTGCTAATTTTTTCTGGAACTATTTTTTTGCATTTTTCGACAATAATTTGCATCAACGACTACTGTAAAAAGTCAGTGGATGGCGGCCAATAAACATCTTGCTCATTTTGAAGGTAAATGTTACCACTTGCCCTAAATTGCCTCTTAATGTAAAGAAGCAAATGGCAAAAAAGCTTTAGAGATGGCTTCAAGAAACAAAGCCACAAAGATGACAGATTTGGTTGGATATCTTGAAGAAACCTCCCATCCAGAAGAGGAAAATATTCAATTTATACGGAGAAGAAGATTGATGTTCATCATTGCAAAAGGCACGTCTCCTCTTGCAAGAATTGAAGGGTTGTTGGACCTATGGGTTTGTTCACCTATGAGAAAAAAAGTCAAGATTCCTCATTGATATTAATATTATCATTTTTTATAAAAGTTTAAAACCAAATACATGTGACTCATCTTAGGCTGTGTTTGGTTGGGCTTTTTATACATGGAAAATATTTTCATCACATATTTTCCAACAATTGTAGTGTTTGATAGCTTATATTTTCCATGGAATTATTTTCCAAAAAACTATCATTTTCCATATTTTCTTCTAAAATGGTGGAAAATGAAACCTGCCCAACCTATTGGAAAATATCATTTTCCACGGAAAATAACTATTTTCCGTGGAAAATAATGACAATCAAACACCCAAATTAAGTTTTCATGGAAAAAATTTAAAATTCCATGGAATTAATTTCTTTTCCACATATTTTCCACCTTGCAATCAAACACACCCTAAATTTTTACAATGGTGAACCACCTAGGATGTAAAGAGGTTCACCTTATAGGGAAAACCTAAGCATTTAGGGGTCTCAGTAGTTCTGGACTATCTAGTCGCTTTGACAGCAATTGAAGATGCCTAGCACAAATCCAAGCCAAATAGCATTGCTTGTCCTCATCCTAATCGAAGTCCCCAACTCATGCGTAATATTCTATAGAGCTCTCAGTAACTAACCATCTACACAAGACTGGATGCATTGAGGCATGAACCCATTATAGGATTTAAATAAAAGGAAGAACCAAAAGGTTAAAAACAGTTGGAAAGAGTCGGCACTTGCCATTATGTACGTTATAAAGAACAGGAGGTCAAAGGATGCGGCAGCTGCTGCATCTTGCAATACTGCTGACCTCCAGCTTTTGGTTCTACTTTCTTTTGGTATAACCATGTTGAGATAAGCTGAGGTCATATGTAACTCATGATTCCGAGACTTTCTTTTATTAAAGTTTCACTTGTGGAACTACAGTGTAACCACAATTCCACCTTCCCAAGATAAATACCAACATAAACAAAAACACAGGAAGTAATAGCTATCCTAAAATCATTATTGGTGGAGATGGATTCAAGCAGATAATGGAAAATTATATAACCTTGAAGTTAGCCTCCTCCTTGCTTAAACCAACTCCCTTTCCTAGAACATGTCCTGCTAATTCAACCTACACAATGAGGCTCAAAAAAGGAAGCAAAATTACGAACTGAAATGAAATCATCTTCAGCAATAGTATTTATTATATGCATTAAAATATATATAAATCAAACTTTTTGTTTTGGCAAGTTGAGAAAGTACAACCATGTGATCATATATAACAAAATATGTTAAACTAAAAATGCTAATAATTGTCTAAGGGGGTCACCTGAGTATAGTACTCTCTTCTATCTAGAGTAACAGAGGCTGGGGCTTTATCTTGGAAAACGAGATCTTGATCCTCTGTACACTAAAACCTCAAAACATTATAATTAGATTCCTTGATAGGTGATGAAAGATGACAAAGTGATATATAATCTTAATTAAGTAAAAGGTTTCATCTCCTACCATTTCTTTGATTCCAGATAGGACAAATGACAATCTTTCTTCATATGATTGGTCTAGCTGCTCTGATGTAGTGCTGGAGAAGTCTTTTTTCTTGGATGGCACATCTGAATTAGGATCAATTATATCCCTTACAAAGCCATTATCGCTTCCAAGAGAAAAGTTATTCTTTTCTCCATCCACATCTCTCTTGGTAGGTGCAATAAATGATATGTAGTTGCCTATTCAGACAAAAATAAGCCACAAATAAATAATACAAGGACGTATTTGTAAAGTCGTCACAACATCTTAAGACACAAAGCTACGACAAACCTACAAGAGAATACAGCTATATTCAGATTTTTTTTAAGCATCCATAGTGTCCTAAACTAACTGACTAACATGATCACAGAACTGGTAAAAGTAAATACTTTATATCGGTCACGAGTCCACCAAAAATATTAACCTCCATAGGAGCAGCCCAGAAGTAATAGGTAAACCTCTGTACAACCCAAAAGTATGGTATCTAGTATAAGGATAATAGAAAGAGTGTGTATAATATATAATAGATTTTGGATTGTTTATGGATGCTTGACTATATTTTGGTGATGTATAAAGTATAAACAGGATGATGAATCTTAGTAGCAAATATTTTGGGTGTGATCTGATAAATGTGAAGGTATCTGAGGTCGAGTGATAGTGATCATCATCATCCAAGACCTCTCCCAATAGAATGGGGTCCGCTATGGAGCATAAGATCCAATCCAATGCCCTCTGGTTTTCGGCTCGCGACTGAAAATTTTGAACTAAAAGCTTATGCCATGGTTAAACCAAGGTTCAAAGTATCGGTATCGGTATCGGACATTTTGTATGAGTATCGGTATCGGCAGTATCGAATTTTTTGGTATTGGCAGTATCGCTAATATTAAATAATTATTAATAAATTAGAAGAAAAAAATACTTTACATATTTATGCATTATTTAAGTATTACATTAATATAACACTTATAAAAAATGTTATATACAATAATAAAAAAAGTTACATACAATAATAATGTTAAACTAAGCCTGGTATATTTTTTTAGTTTTAACGTTTTTTTATTATTCCTCCAATATAAATATGTTTGTAATGTTTTTTATTGTTTTAAGTAATTGAATTTAAACATATTTTGATGGATTGGTAAAACTGATATGGAAAGAAGTATGAATTAATGTTAAACTAAGTCTGGTTGTGTGTACATGGGTTTGCGTGTGCATGTGAAACTAATGTGGAAAAAAGTATGAAACTAATGTACAAGCACTTAATTATATCAGTCAAACTAATGTGGAAATAAGATGGCATGGGTCTGCGAGCTCCCATTTCTCTCATTTCATGGGTCTGCAAGCCTTAAAGTAACAGTTATGCAGCTGTATGTGCCATGTGATTTGTCAGAGGGGAGGTGGTCCCCACTTCAAATGACTCACAAGCCTTAGGGCCTGTTTGGTATGGGGAGAGTGGAGTGAAAGTGAGGTGAAAAGTAGAGTTTATGTCACTGTTCACCGGAGGTGAACTCAGTTGCCGCGTTTGGATTGGGGGGAGAACTGGAGAAGAAGTGGGGAACTCTGACAGTGCAGAGTTCCTGTCCCCTGCTTTTCTTCCCCCCTCATCTCCATCAAAATTCCACCGAAACTGGGTTGCAAGTGCCAAATCGCTGGATAGAGCTCGCTCCTCGAAGTTCGTCCACCAGAACCAATTTGGTTGGCCGCAGCTCCCTCCTCGAAGTCGACGGCGGACGTCCTCGCCCCCAGCTCTTCGAGTTTGTCCACCAGAACCGGAGCCGTCGCGGTGAGGAGAGGAGGCGGTGGAGGAGAGGAGTGTGGAGGAGGAGGTCCACCGGATCCAAAGCCATCGTGGTGGGTGGAGGAAGCGGTGGGGAGGAGGTGGTGGAGGAGGATGTGGGGGAGGCGGTGGGGGAGGAGGCGGTGGAGAGAGAGAGTAGGGAGAAGTTGTGGGGAAGTATGTGTGAAAGAATGAGTTGTGGGGAGAGTATGTGTGAAAGAATGAGTTTGGGGAGAGTATATGTGAAAATGTGGTTTTGTTTTGTGGAAATGTGAGCTCTCGGAAGGATGAGATGTAGGAATGAAATAATGTGGTTTTGTCCATATGCAGATGGATTTAAAAGATTATTTAAATTTTAATAAATAAAAATCTAATTACATTTGATATGTTTAA